>BDRX01000019.1:6110-72948 GCA_003203535.1 Raphidocelis subcapitata
GCCGGCGGCGGCGGCGCGCGGCAAGCCGCATTGCTGCAGCAAACGCGCTCGGCAAGGCCCTCGCCGTCCGCGGGGAAGGGCGCCACCTTTGCGCCGCCGCAGGGCAGCGCCGCGTGCGCCAGCAGCCACGCAAAGGCGCGCACCGGCCGCGGCAGCTTCTTGTCCTGGACACGCCCCCACTCCTGGCACCACGCCTTCTGGGAGGGCGGCAGCTCGCGCAGGGCATCGGCGCAGTCATCAGCTGCAGCCGCCGGCCGTGCCGGCGCGGCCGCCGCCGCCGCCGCCTCCGCGCTCGCTGCCCTTTCTGCCTCGCGCCGCTGCTGCGCGCGTGCCGCCGGCAGCAGCCGCGGCCGCGCCTCATCCATCCAAGGCGCGTGGTACGCCTCCAGCAGCTGCTCGTCGCGCACGCGCACCCGCGGGGCGCGGCTGACCGCGGCGGCCGCCAGCTTTGCGGCAAAGCGCGCCTGCTGCCGGCGCCGCCACCCAGCCGGGGTCCGGCCGAGCTGGCTCCTGCCCCGCCGGCGCGCTGCTGGCACCGCCCCAGATCGGCGGCGGCAGGGCGTGCCTCTCCGCGGTGAAGCCTGGCAGGCCCGCGCCCGCCCGCCCGCCCGCAGGGGGCCGTCGGGCGGTCCTCTGTGAAACCCACCCTCCTCTCCCCTCTGTTCTCCTGCCACTGTGCCACACTTGTGCCCAGCCCTACCCGGGCGCGCGGCCGAGCAGAAGCACCGCCCGCGCACATGCTTTGCGACTGGACAGGTGGCCCTCTGTAAACATACCAATGCCAATGCCAGCAGCGTGATGCGCAGCACGCGCCACATGCGCCGACTGTCCCTGGCCGGCTGCCAAGCCGCTGCCGGACTGCCCTGGAGCCACACCTCGGCGGTCAGCGGCGGAGCCGGCCCGAGCAGCTTCGCAAACCAGACACTTTTGATTGTTACAAATGGCCTACTGGCATGGAAGCATCTGCGCAGTGAGCGCCAACACAGCATTCGCGCCCTCTGCGGGATACTATTTCCTGCGGCGCACATCAGCTGCTGCCTTTTCCTCCACCATGCTCTGCAGTGTCTCCTTCTGCTTCGCACACTCCACCTCCAGCACCTAATTTGATGGAGCATGCACATGGCATTGGCAAGAGTGAGATGGCAAGACAGGCGCCTGCATCGAGCAAACATGCAGCTCCAGAGCCACACCTGCGGCGCCCCACACCCGTTGCCCGCGCACCGCCACCCCTTCCGCTCACCTGATCCACGCGCTCCAAAAACTTCAGCTTGATCCCAACGCGCGCCAGCTGCGCGCGCACCACGCGGCGCGTCAGTCGCTCCATCTCAGCGGTCTGCTCGTCTGCCATCAGCTTGGCGCGCGCCGCACCCGCCGCGAGAGCCGCAATTGCGGCTGCACTGGTTTGGGCTGAGGTGACCGGACGGGCGGGGTCAGGGGTCGTCTGCTGCTCACCGCTGCCTGCTCCCCCCTCGTCGCCATCCACCTCCATCGCGGCCGCTGCGTCGGCGCCATTTGCGGCTCGGGGGCTTGCGCGGCCGCGCCGCGCTGCCTCGATTGCGGCAGCGAGCGCCACGGGGTCGTCAGATGCCAGCGCCTCGAGCGCCACCGCCGCTGCCTCCGCGCCAATGCGGGGCGCCAGCAAAACGGACATCAGCGCGACCTGCGAGGGTGCGGGCCGGTTGGGGGGAGGGCCGGGCTGAAATGCCCACCTGGGCTGTACAGAGCAAGGGCTGCCAAGGGCATGCAAGGGCTGCAAACTGCTCGCACGGTACAGCACAGCCTCGCGGCGCCCTCTTGCCAGCCCCCAGCCCCAGCCAATCACCGATGAGACAACCGGGTTGGTTGGAGCCGCCTCGATGCCCTCCAGCGGCACGCGCCCAATCGCAGCCGCCCCTGCGCCTGCGCCCTCGGCTGCGGCCGCCTGGGCCGGCTGTGTTGTGCCGCCCGCGGCCCCTGCGCTGCCGCCACTGCCGCGAGCGCGCGCCTCCAGTTCATCCAGGAAGTCGTCCTCAATGGGCAGCTGCAGGAAGTGGGCGATGCACTCCACTATGGGGTGGGTGCGGACGTGCTCCGACACCAACGCCCATTTGTCGCCATAGGCCTCCAAGCCCTCCAGCAGCCTGGCGGTTTGGAGTGCGCAGGGGAAGGACAGTAAGTGCGCGTGCAAGGTGCCGAGCGATGCCTTCACACAAGGCAAAAAGGCCAGCGCAGGGCGGTGGGCACGCCCAGCGGCTGCACCCCAAGGCGCCGCGCCGACGCCAGGTCCCCCCGGCATGCAAAAAAGCGCGCGCCGCCACCTACAGCAGCGTCTCCTGAGGCGTCCACTTGCCGGCACTGACGCCCACGGTGTCGGGCGCCGAGGCGTCGGCGCCACCCTCCAGCCGCACAAAGTCCGAGGCAGCGGTGCCGGGCGGGAAGCGGCCCTCCGCGTAGGCCTGCGGGCACAGGTCCACCCCTGGAGTTTTTGTGCAGTGGTAGCGCAGCGCCGTGCAGTCGACCCAGGGCATTGCCGCACAGAAGAAGCGGCGGTCCCCGGCAAGCGACGTGATGGGCTCCAGCCTGTGAGCGGTTTTGAACAAGTCGATGCAAATGAGTCGTAAAAAGCCAGTTGATGGGCTGACACAGCTTAAGACAGAAGGGGTGGTGGCCGCGCGGATAAGTGCAGGACCGGCCGCAACGCGCCGCAGCACATGCGCTGGCTGCGTCTCACCTGCCAGCCCGGCTGTCCCGCCCAGTCATGGGCAGTGTGCCGCCGCCGCAGGCCGCCGCCACACCCTCGGCCGTGGTTGGTGTCCGCAGCTGCAATAGCGCTGCCGCGCTGCCGCCCTTTTGCGTGCGCGCCTGCAGCGCGCTGCTGCGGCCGCTCAGGGTCACACCCGGGGGCAGCCGGGCGCGCGCGCCCGCCGTTGACGGCGCCAGCCGCGTGCCAGCCGGCAGAGCTGCGGCGGCAGGCAGCTGCGGCTGCGCGGCTGCAAGCCAGTTGATGATGCCCCAGCCCTCCAGAAAAGTGTGCACCCTGCGACGCGGCAGGGCGTGTGAGCGCACATGAGCAGGGCGGCGTGTCAGCAGGGCGGCGTGTGAGCGCACATCAGCAGGGCGCCGGTGCTGCCGCCACCCCCTCCAACCCCACTGCAAGCCAGCTGCTACCTGCCCTCCAAGAGCGCTGGCGGCTCACCGCTGCAGGATGGCGGGGTTGTACTGGCGCAGCGCGGCGCAGGCATCCTCCACCGTAAGCCGCCGCTCCGGCTGGCGGCGGTACAGGGCCACCAGCCCGTTGCGCAGCGCGAGGTAGGTCTGCGCGTTGAGGCAGCACGCGGGGAGGGTTGCGGGGAGCTGTGACGGCGGTGCTCAGGCCGCTGCCCAAGCACGGCACTTGGTCAAACAGTGCAGAAGCAGCTGCGTAGCCTGGGCAGGTGGGCAGACGCCGCAGCAGCGTATCACCGCATGCCACAGCAGGTGCGCCGCCCCGCTTACCGAAACGTTGAAGCCGGTGATGCTGCCGTTGAGCAGCTCTGGCAGCGCGCGCCGCTCGTGGCTGTGGATGCCGAAGAACCCGAACCACGAAGCGTGCATGGGGACCAGGTAGCGGTGCCCGCGCACAGGGGCGCCGCCGTCGTCGAGGCCACCATCCGCTGCTGCTGCCTGCCGCTGCTGCTGCTGCTGCTCCTCTGGCTGCCTCTCGCCTTGCGGCGGCGGATCCAGCACGGCCACTGCAGCGGTGGGGTCCAGCTGGCCCTGAGGGTTTCGGGGAAAGGGCTTTGCGGTGAGAGCGAAAAGTGGCAAAGCTCATTCCGAGGCGTTCAGCGTCCGACACATGCAGCACTCCCCGACCCCTCGCCGCGCTGGCCAGCGCCGCCCTTGCGGGGCCGCACCTGCGAAATGTTCTCCGCCGTGGCACCCCCCTCGACTGCGGCTCGGTGCGGGTTGAGCACGCGCCGCTTGCGCACGCTTGGCGCCACCTCCTCCCCGGGGTCGGCCGCGACGACCTCGGCATCGCCGCGGCCGCGCTTGCCCGTCAGCCCCGCAGCCTGCGCGGCTGCCAGCGCCGCCGCTGCACGCTTGCTGCCGGCAGCATCGCCGACGACGCCCTGTCCGCGAGGGAGCGCGCGTTGGGAGGCGCGGCGTGGGCGGCACGTGGCGGCGCAATTGGGAAGGGGGAGGATCCCCCCTGTGGTGGAAGCGCAGCCCCCCTGGTTGCCCCGCCCCCATGAGCACCACCCGTCCCACCCACCAGCACTGCCGCCGCCTCGGCTTCCGCGACCGTTGCCGCCTTCTGCTGGTCCGCCTCGTAGTCCTGCGGGTGCATCCACCTTGGGGCGGCGCGCGGTGCGGCGGGATGGGTGGCAGCAACAGTGAGCAGGTTCCCTGGGGGTGTGCTTGGTCGTGCGGTCTGGGGCAGCACCACAAGGCAGCTTGGCATTTTCCAGACGGCACCAAGGCCCCCGCCGCTGTGCGCTGTGCGCCGCCGGCCACCCACTCGTTGTATTTCTCAGAGTCCAGCACCCAGCGCAGCGTCACCCGCCACGGCAGCCGGCCGCCTGGCGGCTCTGACCGCTCCGCGCCAAGGGTCGGCGCCGACCGCAGGGCCACCCACTCAGCATAGCTGGGCGGCAGGAAGCGCCAGTGCACGCGCGCGCGCTGGCCGCTGCGGCATGTTTGGGAACGTTGGGGGGAGAGACGGGGTCAGCGGGACGCGGCGGCTGCAGCGTGTTTCTGTCCAGGCGGGCTGGTGGCATCAGCCGTGTTTGCCCTGCCGCTCCAGGCCGCACGCGGTCTGCACCTGGTCTGCAGCGTGCGCATCTGGCTGGCGGGGTCGTCCTCTGCAATGCAGAGGGCGCCGTTGGGGTACAGCACGTGCGTCACGGACGGGTCCGCTGCGGGCGCGACAACCGAGGGGGGGAGCAAGGGGGCGTGAGATGAGCGATGGTGAGGAGAGGGGGTGGAGGTCAGAGTGAGGGGTCAGCCAGGAAGGACAGCAGAGGCACGCCGGCTGCCATGGGGTCGATGCCAGCTGCGTAATGCGCCTGTCAGCTGGCAGGCGTACAAGCGACCTGTCAACGTGCGTGCACGGGGCCGCTGATGCTTGCAGAGGGGGCCCCCGCTGCCCGAGTGCAATCTGCCGGCAGCGGGTGTCCACGCACCCGGGTTTTCCACCACCGTCGCCCCCAGCTTCCTCGCGGCCTCGGCCGCGCGGTCCTTCTCCGCCCCGCAGGTCGCGTCCACCGCCACAACAGGGACCTTGAGCAGCCCCGCGCGCAGCAGGTCGGCGCGCACGTAGGCGAGCGCCTCGAGGTTGAAGCGCCGCTGGCCGGGGTTGCTCCACTCAAAGCCCTTGAAGTTGGGGGTGGAGCGGCGGATCGCCGCGAGGCGCGCCGCGACGATGGACAGGCCGCCGCCCGGTGCGGCGTCCTCAAACAGCGCCAGCGGCAGCTTGGGGAAATCGCGCGGCGGCAGCGACTGCGGGGGGAGGGTTGGGATTACGGCGGGGCGTCACTGCTGGGGCTGCATGAGCGCGTCAGGTCACCCCATGCGTCAGGCATGCAAGGCAGCATGCACGCCGTGGCAGTGCCATGCGGCTGTTTCCCGCTGCCATGCCCACCCCGCGAGTGATCTTGCGACAATGTGCGACCCCCACAAGCCCCATGCATGATGCCCCCGCCCATGAGCGCGCCCCTGCAAAGCCGCCTGTGCCCTCCCTCAACCAACGCCAAGCCGCAGACTTATGAGGCCCGCAGCTCACGTCTACTCCAAGCGCGTCCTCCTGGAACTGCAGCATCTGCGCAACCATCTGCCCCAGGCTGCGCGCCTCGTGCTTCTGGTCGGGGATCTGGGCGTTGAGGTGCGCCACCAGGGGGCCCAGCTGCTTGCAGAAAAAGTCCGCCTGTGTGGGGAGAGCGGTGCGAGCGGCGCCGTGGCCCGGTTGCGTGGTCGCCGCAATCGCAAGCAGCTGCGCCATGCGGTCAGCTTTAAGCCGCTGTTCTGCTCTGGCAACCGAGCGCATGCCGGTGCTGTGATGGCACCTGCCAAGACGCTGGATGTTGATCCCACCGCTCCTGCAGCCGTTGTCGCGCGATTCCTGTGCACCCACCTGGTACTCCTTCGGGTTGACCCGCCCGCTCTTTTTCGCGACGGCCGCCATCACGCTGAAACGCTCGGCCGCCCGCGGGGCACGGCAGGCGGCGCGCTGGCAGGCGCGCTACGCGCGGCGCGAGCTTGCGCGCCGCTGCACCGCCCCGGCAGCGCCTGCAGCTATGCGCCCGGCGCCGTTGCCGCGCGTGACCTGGACCGCAGACCCACTGGGTGTACTGCCTGGCTGCTTGGGACAGCTCGTGATGGGCAGCGGCGGGCGGCCCAGTTTGCGATCTGTGATGAGACTCGCGCCGTCTGCGCGCGCGAGCAAAAAGTAGCGACAATGTATCGCTTGCAGCGTTTCTGACAGGCCGCGGTGTCGCGGTGTCGTGCAGCCGCGTCGGCGTCGCTGCCGCCAGGCTGCCGCGCAGCTGCGGCCCGAGCCGCCCCCTGGCCCTGGCCGCTCCCCCCCTTGCCCCAGCGTGGCAGCGTCGAACCCCCCCAAAAAACTCGGTGCCCGCCTTGTATTTGCTGCAAATGGGAGGGGAGGGCAACAATGTCGTAAGCAAAGCCTGGTTCAGAAAAGCTCAGGCGCCATGTACGCGAAAAACTTGCAAAGCTGTCGGTCGCCGGCGCCGGCGCCGGCGCCCGCGCCGCCCGAGTGCGGTGCATGCGCCTCACGGTGCCGGCCGCCCAGGCTGCCGTCCCAGCACACGGCCCGCCCCAGCCCCCCGCCGCCGTCGCTGGCGACCTCCACCCACATGCCCGCGCCCGCCTGGAGCTCTGCCAGCTCACCGCGGGTGCGCCGCACCAAGCCGGGCCTGTCGTTGGGCCCCGCCCACCGGTCGCAGCGCGGGGCGGTGTCGTAGTCGTGGAGCCACCGGGACACGCCGCTGCCGCCGCCGCCGCCGGCGCCAAGCGCGGAAAGCAAAGGGCTCGCCCGCGGCTTGGTGCCGCCTCTGCCCGGCATGCCGGCTGCTGCTGCTGCTGCGGCAGCGGCTGCGCGCGCGTAGGGCAGCAGGTCGGCCGTCGCGTCGAACAGCGCGCGGTGCGGCGCGCCGTTGAGGCTGAAGCAGGACAGCGCCCGCAGCGACGCCAGCGGCCGCCCCGCCGCGTCTGCGACGCCCGCGAGCCGCGCCGCGTACCGCAGCGCGGCGGCGGGGTCGGTCTCTACGA
The DNA here is from genome assembly GCA_003203535.1 of Raphidocelis subcapitata. Classification (NCBI taxonomy): domain Eukaryota; kingdom Viridiplantae; phylum Chlorophyta; class Chlorophyceae; order Sphaeropleales; family Selenastraceae; genus Raphidocelis; species Raphidocelis subcapitata. The sequence continues at coordinate 13,356 of BDRX01000019.1, forward strand.
GCGCCACGGCGCGGCGGCTGAGCATGGGGTCCGCACCCGGCGCCACGTCCAGCACGCGGCCAGCCCCACCCAATCCAGCGTCGGCGCTGCTGCGCGCCGGGTCAGCGGGCCGCTGCTGCTCCTCCAGCAAAAAATAGATCCAGCCCTGCTTGTCGGCCAGGTGGCGGTGCCAGGGGGCGAGGAGGCCCTCCTCGGTCCACGCTGGCCTGCGAGGCGGGTGAAAGGTGCAGTTTGAAGATGGGGGGAGTTTGAGTGAGCTCAATCAATCAAATGCAGGCCATCGCGCACACAAAACCGCATGTTCTACGCACAAGAGGGCGAAAGGGGTCGATCGCTGCATTCCAACGCGCGCATGCCGCCACCGCCGCCGCCGCGGGACCCACCGGCTCGGCGCCGTCAAAAAGCACAGCGGCGTGGCCACGTGCCACAGGCACAGCGCCGCCACGAGGCAGACCCGCACCACAGAGTGCGACACGCCGCCTGCAGCGTCGCCGCTGCGACTCGCGGAGCGCGAGGTGGCCCGGCTGCTGGTTGGGGAGATGAGCAGGCTCTGGAGGTCGCCCTCCTGCCCCTCCTGCTGCTGCTGCTGCTGCTGCTGCTGCTGTGGTTGCAGCCGGCGCTGCGGCGCTGCACCCTCCCAGAACCAGCTGGACCAAGCTCGGCCCTGCAGCACCGCACCGCCACCATCCCCGCCGCTGCCGCTGCCGATGCTGCTGCCGCCGGCGTCAGCTGCTGCCACAGCGTGCAGCTGCAGCCCCTTGCCCCAGGGCTGTGCTTTCAAGGGGCCGAGCGCCTGTGCCACAGTCGCGCGCAACCTCAGCGCGGCAGCTCCCACCAGCTCTGGAGGTGCCCACGCCAGCCAGGCCCCCAGCAGCAGCAACCACCAGCCATCCAGCCCCAGCACCTGCCAATTGAGCAGTTGCGCCACCGCAAGGCATGGGTACCCAAAGCTGTAGCGCGTTGGCCGGTGGAGGAGCAGGACGGGCACCTGCCGTGTTGCGTTTCAGTTTGTGCACAAGGTCGTTGGTTGGCGTGCAGTGACGCCCCCCTAATGGGCAGCCTGCTGCCAGCCAGGGTCGTTGTTTGCTGCTGCCCGCCTTGAGCACGCGCCAAAGACGCTCCATGCTCACCGCCAAGTCGAGGAGGCAGCTCGTCCACGCCACAGCCCAGGGCAGGGGCGCGGCAACAGGCACACCGCGCGTCGCAGCGGCGAGGCGCGCCGCCACCGGCTGTGCCCTGGACAGGAAGGCCCGCGCGTCTGCAATCTTGGCCGCGGCATCCTGCGCGAGCCGTGCGCAGCGTTTGCGCACGTCCTTTTTTGGAGCACTGCAAGTGCAGACGTGTGCACACCGGTTGCGTTTGAGCGCAAAGTCCCCCGTGCTGCTACGGCCCCCCGAGGGCTGGTGCGCGCGCCGCACCTGCACGTACGGCTTGGTCAGCAGGCCCCTGAGCAGCAGCAAGCTCCACAGCGGGACTGCCTGCGCGGGCTCGCCGCCGTCCAACAGCGGCGGGTCTTGCACGCCGCGTCGCCGCTGCCGGCGCGCTGCCCGCAGGCTGCGCCCCAGCGCTGCGTCCAGCGAAAAGGACGCGCCCAGCGGCATCAAGCAGATGGCCACGCCCAGCTGCAGCAGCAGGCTGGTCAGCTGGCTGCCTGGCTCGCCGTCTGCGGCTGCCAGGGAGCAGCAGAGCAGCAGCAGCGTGCTGCAGGCGAGCCACGTCATTGCCCCGGCGGCCACCAGCACAGCTGCGGCCAGCGCGAGCGCGCAGGTCGCGGACGCTTGCCAGGGCGCCAGCGGGTGCATCCATCCCCAGCCCGGCGAGGGAACGACCAGGTAGGTCGCCTGGTGAAGGGAGCAGTTTGGAGCGGCAGCGGTTTGAGAGTTGTGCCCAACCCTTGCTTCGGCGGTACCGCAAACGCCGCCAAGCGAGGCGCCGCTTCCCCCGCAGCGGCGGCCCGGCACGTGCGCGCGTTCGCAGCGGGTCTCACCTGCAGCTCGGCGGGCAGGCGCCACCAGCGTGCTACGCGCACGGCCGCAGCAGCGGCAAACAGGACGCGGAACGCCCCGAGCAGCAGGCCGGCGGGGACGGGGCGCGCGGCGGCTCCAGCCGAGCGCAGCAATAACTGCTTGATGCCGTGTTGATGAGGGTCCAGAGCGCCTCCAAGGGTCCAGAGCGCCTTGGGCGGGGCGGGCCCCACCATTTTGGAGCGCGCGAACCCTCGATCTACCGGTGACTGCTGCACGGCCACGGAAGGAAACGGCTGCGCAAGGGTCGATCGATCAAACCGTATCTGGTCCGGAGCTGAGGTCTGCAGACCTTGAACGCCGCCGCGTCACCGCACCCGCAGCTGCCGTGCCGAGTGGCGTGCCCAACGCTGCCGCGCTCGCTCGCTCGCAAGCCCCTGGCCGCTGAGTTCCCGGTTTTGCTCACTGCGCTTACTCGCCCGGCTTTACGCTGCGCCAGGTGATGGAGCCCGGGTCGAGCGTCCACTGCACGCCGCCGCTTGCCGCAACAAACACACGCAGCGACGCGAGCTGGCAGCGCTTGCCGTCCGCCTCGAGGCCGGTCCCCCAGAGGCTTTTGCCCGTGCCCACTGGCGTCCGTTTGTAGTAGGTGCCAAGCTTGGTCTTGGCGGTGCGCTCCTCGCCGCGGGGGATGGGCTTGAGGGGGATGGACAGGCCCTCGGCGCCAAACTGTGGCCCGCTGTCCGGCTTGTCAATCACCGCCAGGTTGGGCCCGCCAATCTGCGGCCGCGGCGGAGGGTGTTGGCGGGGCATTGGCGAGGCTGCTGGTAGGCCCGCGGTCGCGCACAGCTGCTTACCGGGGTGTTGCGCGGGGCACAAAAGCGGAGCCCCTGACGAACACGCCGTGTCCCCCTTCCTCCCGTGCCGGCAGGCGTCCACGCACACGCACCCCGCCCGCACCTTGGGCAGCTTCAGAGCCCGCTTTGTGGTGTCGCCGTCAGGCCAGACGAACAGGAAGGCCCCGTTGCTGGCGCGGTCCTCCCCCAGCGACACCCAGCCCTCGGGGTTGTAACCCCCAAACACGGCGCCGCCAGAGGAGCGCGCCAGCACCAGCGCCGCGCCGCGGCCGTCGACGCGCTCATGGAAGGCGCGGAACGTCCACCCGTGCTGTTCCGCATCGTATGCCAGGCTGTGTGTGGTGTTTTGTGAGGGGGGGTTGGGGCACGGGCTGGGGGCTGGGGGCGGGTGGGTTTTGAGGAGGGTGCCGGCCCACGTAACCTCCCCTCCGCAGGGCCCGGGCGTTCGGCTCAGCACGGCGCGCAGTGCACACAGCCAGGCGCAGCACACGCGGCTGCAGACCCGGTTGCGGGAGCCCAAACCCCACGCCCCGCTTGCCTCAGGCTCTCAGCCTCGAGCTGCGTCCCCGCCAGCAGCGGCCGCACGAGCGCCGCGTCGCCGTCGTCATCTGGTTTGGCACAGCGCGCAGCAAACTCAACGAAGAGCGCAGAGTTGCAGGGCACGCGGGATGCACATGCATACGGTATGCACGCCACGTTTGCGACGATACTCCGCACACTGCGCGCGCCAGGCTTGAGGCTCACCAGCAACTGGCGCCGCGTCACGCTCCAGCTCCACGCGCTGATCTGGCAGCGACTCAAAATCAATGCGCTTCATGCCCATGGGTGCCTGGCGCGAATGGGCGGGCAGCGGTTGACGGTCAAGCAAGGGGCGGTGCAAAACCAGAGACGCGGTGCGCCCTCCGACGAGGTCAACACGCGTGTTTTGGTCAACGCCCAGCGCCCTCCCAGAAGGCGGCGGTGGTTCCTCACCGGGTCGGCCAGGGCCTTTGCGCCGAAGAGCCACCCCACTGCTTTCTCGATGAGGTCCGGTTCGCCGGCCTTGTCGCCGGGCGGGCCTGCTGCGCAGCGCGCTTGCCGCTGCGGCATTCCTGTGCAGCGGCGCCGCCGCGCCTGCCCCCGCTGCTGCTGCTGCTGCTGCTGCTGCCGCTGCTCCTGCGCCCCTCTCGCGCATTGCAACTTGCGTGCTCCCAGCATCTCAGCCTGCGCGGTTGCCGGGCCTCCTTCGCCACCCAGGCTGCGGTTTTGGGCGAAAACGATCTGAAGCGCGCGCCTCAACGCAACGCAACGACCCCTCCTTGATTCTTTGCAACTGAAGCACCCGGGAAGCCAGCAAAGCCTGCTAATTTACCCTGGGCGGCGTCACTGCAGTCATTACTACAGAGGGCCGCCAGCCGCAAGCCCGGGACCAGGCAGGAAGGCGCCGTCTGCATGCACTCTGCACCCGCTTCCCGCCCCCTCAAGACACCGCCGCCGCCGCCGGCCCGCCGCCGCCATCGCCGTCGTCCTCCCGAGGCGGGGCGCGCGCCACTTCCCAGCCGGCCTCCCTCGCGACCTGGGGCCCGCGCGGCCGCCGGCTCGGCCGCCCGCTGCACGGTTCGTCGGTGAGGCCGAGGTCGGGCAGCGCCTCCTCGGCCGCCGCCGCGCCGTTGACAGCGGCCTCGCTGTCCCAGGGCCTCTCCCCCACAGCCGCACCGCCGACAGCGCCTTGATCAACGGCGGCGCCGGCAGCTGCCGGCCCCCCGCCGCCGCCATCGCCATCGCCGTCGCCGCCGTCGCCGTCGCCGCCCTCAGCACCCGCCTTGGTCTGCGGCGTCGAGCTCCGGGCTACGCCGGGCACGCGGCGGCCCGAGGCGGCGGACTGCGCGCTGCGCGCTGTGGCGATCGCCTCCCCAATCTCGCGCGACGCCACCGCGAGGGCGACGTCTATCGGCGCCACGCCCGCCGCGGCCGCGGCAGCAGCGAGGCTGCCGCTGCGCCCGATGCCGGGCGCGCCGGCCATGCTCGGCATGCGGGACGGCTTGTTGGCGTTGGAGGGCGCGTGGGCGCCCGCCAGCTGGGGGCGCGCGCCGGCGGCGTCGCCGGCGGTGTCGGCCGCGGGCGGCGCGGCCTTGCCCGCCGCGCGGCCCTCCTGCAGCGGCCCCCCTCCGCCGAGCCCGCTGCCGCCGCTGGGCTCCGCCTCTGCAGCCGCCCCCCCGCCGCCGCCCGCGCCCGCCGCGGCGGCGCAGCCGTCGGCGTAGAGCACTGTCCCCAGCCGCGCGGCTTCCACCATGGCCGCGAAATCCTCCGGCCCCACGCCCACGCACTTGCGCACAAACACCAGCAGCGGCGCGGCGAAGCGGTTGTGGCGCGTCAGGCCGCACTCGTGGACAAAGGCTGACACGGCGTCCAACAGGCGCTGCAGCAGGGGGCGGTGCAGGAAGGCGCCGTCCTCCAGGAGCTCCTTGGTCTGGGGGGGGGGGGTGTTTGCAAGTGTGGGACACACGGGCAATTCATTCAAGGCTTGCAGATAGGGGTCGAATAGCTCTGGCGGGACGCCGCGCAGCGCCAATACATGCCCGCGGTAGTGCCAGTGGTGGTCCGCCATCCGCCGATTATTCGATGCGCCGAGCATTGCGGCGCAAGCAGTGTGCCGCGCCCGCGCGCGCCGCGCGGCTGTGCTCGCTCCCCTCACCGGCCCAACCCACCTTGTGCACGATGACGAGCGACAGCGGGTCGCTGATGCGCTGCCGCTCCACCAGGCCGCACAGCGATGAGTAAAAGTGCTCCAGCAGCGCAACCTCCTCGCGCTTCAGAGCGCGGCACGTAGAGGCGGCGCGCACCTCCACGCGGCGCTGGCGCTGGCGCGCGGCGCGGTCGGCGCGGTTGAAGGGAGACTCCGGCACAGTGCCTACAGTTTGGGGGGCATGGTTTGAAGTCGGCGCGGGGGTGGTGAGCGTTTGCAATCGGGAGCCAAAGACTGCTGGGCCCGCTGCTGAGGGGCGCTCAAGGTCCCAGCTGGATGGTGGAGTGCCGCCCACCAGGCACGCTCATCTGCAGGCCCGCGCGCCGCTCCAGCTGGCCTCAAGCAATCACCCACCTGGCACCCAGCCGGGGGCCAACCGCCCGCCAGCCGCTTCCAGGTCCGCCATCACGCGCCCCGTCAGGCCGCCTGCCAGTGCGGGGCTGGAGCGAAATGCGGTGCGCCGCCGGCAGCGCGCCCAAAGGTCCCGCTGCAGCTTGCTGCGCCCCGCCTGGCGGGCGCGGCGGTAGGAGTTGTGCCACTGCGGCACCGGGTTGTGAGGCCCAGCCTCGGCGCGCGTCGGCTCGGTCAGCGGCGGCATCTCTGGTGGCTCCTCGTCGTCAGCCGCCGCCTGGGATGCGGCGGCGCGCTGATCACATGCGCCCGCAGGCTCCGCCGCCACTGAAATGCGCAGGCCGCGCGCCGCGGTTGGCGCGGGCCCGCCGGCGGCGCTGCTGCCGGCCGTGCCAGCGGGTGCCCTTTTGGGCGCGGGCGCGCCAGCCGCGCTGGCCACCGACGCCGCGGACAACTCGCCCTGGCTGATGCCAGGGCCCGATGCGCTGTTGGTCGCAGCAGCGCCAACGCCAACCGTGCCGCGCTGCGTGATGAAGAACGCACCGGCCCCGCTGCCCCCAAACAGGTGCGCTCCGCCGCCACGGCCACCGCCGCCGCCGCTCCCTCCGCCGCCGGCCGCTGCTTTGTGGCGCTGCAGCAGCTCGCCGCCGGGCAGCGGCTTGCGCGGCGGGTCGATGTGGCCGTAAGCGCCAGCGGGGTCTGCCGCATCGGCATCTGCTGCCGAGGCACTGAAGTAGGCGTTGGGGCGCGCGCGCACGGCGAGGCGGCGCGCGTCGGACTGGCGCAGCGGCGCGGCGGGGAAGGACGCCTCTGTGCGGTCCAGGGTTGTGAACTGCGTTGGGTTTGCGGAGCAATGGCGGGGTCGGTGGGGGGTTCGGTGATGGCGCCAAGCCAAACCGTGGTTGATGCAGGGCGGGCCTGGATTCTCTGGCAAAGGCCGCCAATGCAACCAGACCCCCAACCCTCACCTGCATCGCGGCTTTGTGCTTCAGCAATTGGCCAGCGTCACGGCTGGCAGCCTGCTGCCGCGCCGCCTCGCTGCCGCCCGTGCCAGGGCCCGAGGCGCCGTGGCCTGCGGTAAAGTGCCGCAGGGGTCGCCGAAAGATGGACGGCCCATCGGGCACCAAGCTGGTGCTCTTGCGCACCGGCGGCCGTCTGTTTGGGTTGTTGTTGGCGATTTTCGCGGTTGTCGCGGTGTCAACACGGTCGAGCACAGTCGGCATCACATGCCGTTTGCCGCTTCTCCCCCCCTCACCTGTGCTTGCTGCTGCCCCCCATTGCGTCAATGTTGAGCCGCGGCAGCTTGCCGCTCGGCTGTCGGTGCGTGTGGGGAGAATGCATGGCGGCTTATGCACCAGCTGCAGCAAGGCACCAACGCTGTGGGCGCCAGCGGCAGGCATGCCGCCCGCGCTGGAATGGTTGGGGACGATCAGGTGGCGCAGGCACCGGCATGCGGCATGCTGACGCCACTCCGCACCTCTATAATTGTGCCGCAAGGTGCGTACGGCTTTCCAAACTCAGCCCACACCCCGAGGGGCTGCTTGTTGCCAGCGGCCGCCGCGGAATGCACGACGGCAAACAGGCGCGTAAGGGCCTCTGCGCAGTGGCGGCCGGGGGTCGGGGGCGCAGCAGCCGGCTTGGGGCGGGGCCGCCACCCTAAGAGCGCACCCCGTGGCCGCGGCTGCAGCTGGGTCGTACCTCCCGCACCTTGCTGCAACAGCGGGCCAGCCCTACCTGCGTCCAGGTCGTCAAAGGCGGGCGGGGTCGCGGCGCCGTCTTCGTCGTCGCGCGCCACTGCGCGCTCGTGGCGCAGCGCTTCGCGCCGAAAGGCCCGGTACAGCGGATGCGCGTGCAGCGCGGAACACTCCCGCTTCTGCTCCCGCAACATGGCCCGAATAGCGTCCGTGTTGCCCAACATGGCTCTGCGCGTAGCCGCTGCCGCTGACCGGGGCCCCGAGCCGCGCTTTCGCCGCGTTCTCAGCGGTGTAAGCGATACAAAAAGGTTTCAAGAATTAAGCTTGGCAGTCTAGCGCGGATGTGAGGCGCGGTGCTGCGCCGATGGGCAGCAGCTGCGGGCGCAGCAGTCAACGCGCACGACCAGCGCGGCTCGCCGCGCCCTGCGGCTGGGGAGGCGCATTGTGATAGCCCCCAATCCAGCGCGATGCAGGCTGTGGCCGACGTGCCCTGCAAACAGCCCGCGTGTGTGTGCGTATGTGCGGACTGCGGAGGGCCCTTGGGCCTTGGGCCAGCACACTGGCGTGGGCCCGCTCCCGCTCCTGGGGCCCAGACAAACCTGACCGTATGTAGAGCAGACCCAGAGAAGAGATAACGCGAAACGCGCCTACCAGGCCAGGGCCGCCGAAGGGAAGGAGGCCGCTCGGGAAGGAGGCCGCGACGGACCAGCAGTGCGCACGGGGCCGCCGCGGCGCGCCGGCGGCCGCAGTGACACGAGGCTCTCCCCGCGTGCGCCTGCAAGTCGATGATCAGGTCGATGCAGAGACCCAAATTCACCCGGCTCCCGCGCGATAGGTGCGCCCCCCGCGCATGTCCGACTGGGGCGCTGATAAGTCATGGTCGGCGCGCCGTTCAAGTTCTCTCGGGCCCTTCTTGGCTCCGCTGGCGGGTACACTTCATTCACTTCGCTCACCCACCATTCCACCACCGCACACCAGAGCCTGCAGCCCTCGCTGCAGCGCTGATCCCCACCCCCCCCCCCCCCCCCCCCCCCTCTCCACCGGGTGACACCGCCCCAAAAACTCCATTTACACCCATCAACCCAAAGGTGCGCGCGAGGACGGGGCAGCGGTCCCTGGGTGTCGCTGACAGCACTGCCGCGCCCAATGCATTGGGCCAGGCCGACTCGCCGCGCGGTGCGCGTGCTGCAAACGCGTTGGCCGCGTTATCCCGAGCGCAAACGGCGGCAGTCTGGCCGCTGTACAGCGCGGTCCACCCCGTCTGTCGGGCGGTCGGACTTGAGACCGTCAAAAGGGTTGCGCGGCGCTGCTGGCCCCAGCGCGGGCCAAGTGCGAATTAAGCAGTGCACTGCACTTTCCCGCCCATTCCAACCGCCTCTCACCCGTGCCGCCCCTCCCCTTTGCGCGCGCGCAGGCGGCTCCCACAATGGCGCGCACCTTTGTCGCTGCGATGCTGGTCGCCGCGGCGGTGCTGCCGCTGGCGCTGGCTGACGGCAGCTGCGGCAAGATCCCCTCGGTCTCCGGCGTGGACCAGTCCCCCAGCAACCCCGGCGACTGGGGCAAGTGCACCGGCGCCATTGAGGGCCAGTACGCGGCCTGGAGCCACTGGTGCAAGACCGCCGGCATCGGCCTCTGGCCGCAGCCCCCCACCGACAGCGCCAAGCAGTGCCTCAAGTTCGGCCGCACCACCATCTACAGGTGCATGGGGGAAGCTGTCAGGGGGTGCACGCCGGCCAAACTGCAGCCGGCGCTGGCCGCCTGCACCTGCGGCTGCTTGGCCGCTGCGCGCCTTGCTGCTGTCGATTGCCTTGCCGACCCAAAACGCCCAACGCCCCTCCCCTCAAACCGCCTTCCCCAACCGCAGGGGCCCCATCTACGGCTCCTCCCCCCAGCACAAGGCCGCGTGCAACAAGATGCTCCACGGCGAGGACGACGCCGCGCTGGTGGCGGTCAGCACCAAGTACCTCAAGAGCTACCAGGGCGGCTGGGCCGGCGACAAGGGCGCCTGCGACAAGTGCATGTGCGTGCGCCTGCACGGCGCCGACGAGGTGTTCAACCCCGGGCTGCAGAAGGACAACGCCAACAAGCACATCGGCCTCACCTTCAAGGCCAAGGTCGGCGATCGCTGCGGCGAGTGGTGAGTCACGCGGGGGCGCGCGCGCGCAAGGGGCCGCAGCTGCGCCGTTGCGGCTGCGGGTGACAGCGTGCAGCGCGCGGCTGCAGCGCAGTATGGCAGCGCAGTATGGCAGCGCAGCGCTGCGGCGGCAGGAGGACGCGAGCGCACAACCACCCTGGCAGGCAAAGCCTAACCCCAGCCCCCCCCCCCCCCCCCCCCCCCCCCCCCCCCCCCCCCCCCCCCCCCCCAGTGAGGACGACCACATCGACCTGCTGCAGGACCGCCCCCTCACCTTTGCGCCCTTCAACCCCGCCGCCGAGGGCGACAACACCAACGCGCCCTACGTCAACGCCAAGGACGGGCTGCGCGGCTTTGCCGACCCCTCCTACATGCGCGGCAGCCAGTACAGCCTGGAGAACGCCGGCGCGTGGACCGCGGACTGGCAGTTTGTGCCGTGCGAGTGGACGCACCAGCAGTGCGCGGGCCTGATGAAGGACATGGGCTACGACAACGTCTGGACCCCCGGCTACGTCGAGGGCGTGGACAGCTTCTCCATGCGCCCCATCAGCCAGCTGCGCGGCACCAACAACGACCGCCTCTTCAAGGAGCCCTGGTCGTAAGCGGCGGCGCGCCTCTGTGCGCCGCGCGCATGCGCCGGGCGAGGCGGCCCACCGCCCGTTTTCTCACCCTCTCAAACGCCCTTTGGCATGCGCTTTTGCTAGCTCAAACCCTCAATTTGAGAGCCGTTTTTCAGGGCGCCGTAGCAGGTGCCCCGGCGCAAGGTAGACGCGCAGTTCCCCACTGCCGCTGCCGCGCCGCGTGTGTGTTGTACTTGTTAGAGCAGTCTGGCCCGCGAAAGCGGGCCGCGCACGCCGCCGAGACTCGTTGCACCTTGTCTCGTGCATGCTGCATCGGGTTGCCGTTTGGGGCGGTCGCGCGCACGCGAGGGGGGAAGCGCGCTGGCCCCGTGCCGGCCGCGCCCCTCCCGCCGCTGTGCGCGCGCGCCCAAGAGGAAGTCGACTCGCGAGAGCCGCGGCGCCGCGCGCAGCGCCGCGCATGCGGCCCCTAAACCCCGGCACAGCGTGTCCATTACGCTCCAAAGTGCTCGAGGGGCCGCATCGCGGCGCACGCCGGCGCGTCGATAACGGACTTGACAAGGGCTGGGGGTCAGTTCTTTGGCGCTTCGAGCGCCCCACCTGAAGAATGCATTTACGCGTGCTTTACCCGTGACCCCCTCCCTTTTTTGGAGTTTGGGGGAGCCCTCGAGGGCCCCCAGGTGCGGCTGTCGCCTGGCGCGTTGGCGCGCGTTCACCCTTATTCGGTGTGCAGCGTGCCCACACCACACCACGGCGGCAGCGCAGCCCCGCAACTGTCTCAACACTCCCTCTTCTTGCTTGCTGCTGCAGCCCACTGTGCGCAGCAGCGTGACCACGCGACCCCAACGCCCTGCGCAGTTGCCCCCCCTCGCCATGCGTGAGGCCGGCAGCCTGCCGCGGGCGGTCGCTCCAATCACCCACCCCAACCCCCGGCCCCTAGGCTGTTGCGCCTTTTGGTGCCCGCTTCTTCGTTTTCTCCTTTTGGGGGCTGTCCGCACGGTCCCAGCGTGTCACCAACACCCTTGGCTCAAACACAGGCACACCCCAAACAACGCCATTTAATACCACACCCTCGGTGTAAACAACAGCACTCTAAACATGATTTACAACTCGAGGGGGGCCGGCAAGGAAGGAACACGCAGCAGCGGACGCGCGCATCTCAGCTCACGCCGGCCGTCGCGGCGGCCTTGGCTGCAGGCTCCTTGGCCCCGCTGCCGCTGCCAGCGGCCGTCGCCTCGCCGCCGCCCGCGTCCGACGCCCCCGCCGCCGCGCCGCCGCGGCGCGCCGCGCCGCCCGTGCTGCTGCCGCGGCCGCTGCGGCGCTTTGCCCCGCCGGCAAAGTACTTGCGCATTTCGTAAGCGTCCTCCCCGTTGGCGTAGTACTTTGACTCCACGTCCTGCACGCTGCGGGCACAAACGGGGTGAGGGGGTGAGGAGGCGTTGTGCAGGGTGAGGGGGCGCGAAGAAAAACAGGGGGGGCCCACAAGGGGCGTGCAGCAAGCGTCAACGGGGGGGTGGGCAGGCCGGGGTCGGGGGTTTCAGCGGGCGGCGGGGGCGCGCGCACCCGTAGCCGAGGGTGTTTGTGTAGAGGTGGATGGCGCCGCGGTTGGACACGCGCACGTGGAGGGAAACGTACTCCGCACAAAACACCTCCTCCATAGCCTTGTCTGCGGGGCCAGAGGGTGGGAGGGGTCGTGGTTGGGGGAGGGACTGAGGGATCGGGAGGCATGCCGCCGCACAGCGCAGGTGGTTGGGGGCAGCAGGCGCGGCAGGTTGAGGCCGGGGCCAGGGCCGGGGCCCCTCGCAGCAGGCTGCTGCACGCAGCGCTCCCGCCCCCTCCAGGCGCGCACGGGTGGCGGTCATCAGCCGCGAGGCGATGCCCTGCTTGCGGTGCGACCGCGCCACTGCCAGGGAGGTGATGTGGCCGTGTATGCCGTCGGTGGGCTCCTCCTCCCTGCGCACAGCGGCAGCGGCGGCGGCGGCGGCGGCGGGCGGTGAGCCGGCGACGCACAACCGCACAAAAAAGCGCCCAACAATGCAGCCATGACCGCTCGGCGCCCATGCATGCTGCACAGCTGCCGGTGTTGCAAGGCTGTTGGAGCGGGCACGCCGCACGCGCGCGCGCACCCCTCCCCCCCAAACCGGGCCGCACATTTTGGCCAGCACGTAGCCCACGATGGCCCCGTCATAGTCCTCCGCCACGTACAGCAGCTGCGGCCAAGACAGGATGTGGTAGAAATAGTACTGCGGGAGCGTTTGTTTGGGGGGGGGGGCGAGGGGGGGCAGCAGAGCAGGCGAGTCAGTCTTCAGCGCAGTCCAGCCCCCCAGCAGGGGGCCCCCTGCCATGGTGCAACTGGCAACTGCTCGTGCGCGCGTCCGCTCCAGATCCCCGTCCTACTCACCTTGAGCTGGTAATTCTCCGGCAGGCTGCGGCGGGCGGCGGCGACGCGCAGGGGCGGAGCAGGCGGGCAGGTGAGCGCGGCAGCGCGGGGTGCAGCGGCGCAGGGTGCAGCGGCGCCAGGCTGCGCAACGGCCAGGCTAGCACCGCGGGCGCCATGCCCCCTTCCCCGTTCGCCCGGCCGAAGCGGCCGCGGCGGCTGCGCCGCGACCGGCAGCGCCACGCCCGGGCCAGGAGACGGCGGCCTGCGGCGGGCAGCACGCGGCAAGCAGCGCGCAGGTCCGCACGCACCACAGCAGGTTGCAGCGCTGCATCTGCATCAGGTCTTCCAGAGTGGCTGGCCGAATGCACACCATCGCGGCTGGCTACGCTGCGCCGACGAGCTGGGAAAGCCGCCGCTGCGCTGACGATCTGGGGCTGCTCGGCGACTGGTTTTTCGCCGGTTTGTGGGTTTGTACGGCAGTCGGTTATGAACTCCCCTTCAACCGGTTTTGCCTTTGTCCTTGCAGTGCACAGATCGCGACGCCTCATCAGACTCTGGGCCCGCTCTCCCCGGTTTCAGAGCCACTTCGGGCTTTGCAGTGCGTCAGCACCCGCCCATCAGGCGATTCCCCCCAGCCGGGCGTGCCGCCGCGGTCGCGCCGCACCGCCCGCAGCGGCGCTCCCCCGCTGGGCGCGCGAGCCGGGCCGCGGCGCGGGCCTAGCCGCCACCAGCAGCAATGGAGGCGCAGCATGCCCGCATCGAGTTCCAGCTGGAGGAGCCGCCCAAGGAGGAGACGGAGCTGGAGGAGGAGCGGAAAAAGCACCAGCTGCGGTGCGCACGCGGGCGCGCACGGGCGCACGGTGTGCGCTGCGCTGCGCCATGGCTCCACGCTGCCGCCTGCGCCGCATTCGCACAGCCAAACCGGCAGGACGGCAGCGCATCACCCGGCCGACCTGCCACGCCCCTTTCCCCCCCCCTTCCTGTTGCAGCGCTGAGCGCTTTGGGCTGCAGTTCCGTGACCCCGGGCGCCGCAAGGAGTACCGCCTCGAGGCGCGGAAGGAGCGGCTGGCTGGGGAGGGCTTCATCACCGGCATAGACATGTTCTCAGAGGTGTGGGGGGGGGGAGAGCGGGGCAGGGCAGGGCAGGGCAGGGTGGGCGGGAACGGCGCATAGCGGGCGCAGCAGGCGCGGCGGAGCGGCTGTTGGCGGCAGCTGCGGTTGGAGGCGCCCGAAAGCGCCCTGGCGGCAAGGTTTGTCGGCGGCAGGCTTGCCCCTCGCGACAGCCTCCCCGCCCCACCCCCCGAAGCATCGGCTTTCCGCGCCCGCCTCACCGCAGGAGGAGAAGGCCAAGCGCGCCGCGCGCGCCGCCAAGTTTGGCGTGTCGCGCCCCGAGCCGGTGGATGCGTACGCGCCAGACCCCGAGGAGGTCAAGAGGAAGGAGCGCGGCGCAAAGTTCGGGACGGGCTACAACCCAGAGGGCGCCCTCATGGACATGGGTGCGTGGGGGGGGCCGCGTTTGGTTTGGGGGGCCAGCAGCGAGCCGCAGCGCTGGGCCGCGGCGGAGCGGGCCTGCGCCTCGCAGCTGCCATTTGGTAGATGACACATCTTCTGCCACCGTTGAGCTGCAGCACTTTGGCCTTGCGCCATCTCAGCTCGGCGCGCCCTCCCTCTTAGCCCCAAGCCCCCACCCACCCACCCCACCTAACCACCCACCCACCCACCTCCCCTCACCCACCCCCCAACACGACCCCCAGACCTGTTTGAGACGCGCGCCGACGCGCCCCCCGACGCCGCGCGCCGCCCCGACGCCATTTACCTCTACGGTGTGGATGTGATGTCCACCGCCGACGTCAAGGGCTACTTTGGGGACTACGCGCCCCGCTTTGTAGAGTGGATCAACGACTCATCATGTGGGCTTGCGCGCACGCGCGCGCGCCTGCCTTTTTGTGCTGCGCCTGCCTTTGTTTGCCCTTTGGACGAGGTTTGCCGCGTGAGGGGCTGTGCGCCGCTGCTCTGTTTGCCACAGCAGCTGAGCAGCACAGGCGTCGGCCCCCCTCGATGGCGGCCCGGTAAACCCTCGGCGCCTTTATCGCAGGCTGCGTGCTGTTTGGGGACGCGGCTTCAGCGGCGCGCGCCATCGTGGCCAGCGGCCACCCGTTGCCAGCGGACGTCGAGGCACCCGATGCGGGCGGCCAAGGGGGTGCGCTGCGCAGATGGGGGCCCCTTTGCTCCATGTTTTGCCGCTGCGCTACACTTCTGGCTGCTGCACTGTTGGTTGCATCAGCACAACAGCATGCCACCACCCTTCCAAACGAGGGAGGCAAGCGGCTCTTCACCGCCCGCTCCCGCCGCCCGCCGCAACCCGCAACGCACAACCCCCAGGCCTCGACCCCACCTCCATTGACAGCCTGCCTTACCTCTGGCACAAGGGCCGCGATTTCGTGAAGGGTGGCACGCCCATCAGCCTCATGTACAGGTGCGTGCATGTGTGTGGAGGGCCGCAGTGCTGCGCCTGCACGGCGGGGGGATCCGCTCCTGTTGTCAAGCCGGTTGGCATGCAGCTAGCGCCACGCAAGCAACCCCGGCGGTGGCACAGGCCCACCGCTGCACCCGGCTTCGAAAACGCGCCCGCGCTCACAACTGGCGCATGCCTTCTTGTGAAAGCTGCCACACCAGCGCCGAAGCCGCCCATGCAGAGTGCGTTGCGAGTTGACCCACCACCACCACCGCCACCACCACCGCCAGGATGGCTACGGAGGCGGACCGCAAGGACACCGCCGCGCCGCGCCGCAGCCGCTACCTCTGGAAAACGGCTGGCGGCGGCAGCGGCAGCAAGCGGCGGCGGCGCCCGGACGAGGGCGGCTACGGCGGCAGGGACGGGGACGGCGGCGAGGGCATGGAGGGGTATGAGGAGTACGGCGGCGGCGGCGGCGGCGACGACGGCGACGACCACGACATGCAGCGGCGCCGCGGCGAGCGCGGCGGCGAGCAGCTGCGGCGGCAGCGCCGGAAGCGCGCCAAGGGCGGCGACATCGACATGCACGAGGCCGGGGAGGAGGAGGGCGGCGGCGGCGGCAAGGGCGCGGGCGCGGGCGCGGGCGCCAGCGGCGGCAGCGGCAAGGAGGACGAGCCCAAAGAGCAGGAGGACCCCGCAAAGGCAGCAGAGGCGGCGGCGGCGACAACTGCGGAGCGCTTTGGCGTGCCCGACCTGCGGCAGCTGCTGGCCGCCAAGGCGGCGGGCGGCGGCGGCGGCGGGGAGGCCGGCGGCGGCAAGGCGGGGCGCATCGACGAGCTGGCACCAGAGGCGTTTGAGGAGGTGGTGCCGCCTGCTGATGAGGAGGCGGCGTGACCGCGCTCTCTTGTAACCAAACGGTTCTGGGACGGCCGCCGCGTACTCGCGGCTGGGGTGAATTGCACGCAAACCGGCCCCAGCATGTCGGCAGGTGCCCCTCACGTGTGCCAGGGCCCCTGGCCAGTACCAAAAGGCCTCCTCAACGCACACAGCGAGCCTATCTGGGATCCTTCGAGGTGAGCGCACCCAGGCGCGGGCAGCGCTCATCGTGCAGCAGCAGCAGAGCGGGCGCAAGCCGCCCACACAGCGCAGCCGCGGCATGCAGCCGCCCGTCGCAAGCCACTGGGCCCCCACACGGCGACCCATGTAAGTTCGCGAGGTTGGTAGGGTGTGAGAAACGTCGCGAATTGCTCGAGAGAGGGCCGGAGGTGGTCAGCCGCCGTGCGCGACGAGGTCTCTGAAGCTCCACGCTGCCCCAGAGCAACTCCACGGCTTCACATGGATGTATCGACGCAATCGTATGGCCTCCGCGGCCTGGAGGAGCTTCCATTGGCCGCCACCGGGCTGTTTCCAGAGCTGCGCCGCCACACTCGAGCCCCCCTCGCCTCAGGGTTGTTCCAGAGGGTATAAATAGCAATAATAAAGGCTCAGATGGCGTAAAAACTCACAGCCGGCCCTGCTAAACCCTGTTGTGTTTTGTGAGCAGCGTGCGTGTGCAACCCTGCATCCAAGTCGTCGTGGTCCAACGGTCAAGATTCCCGCCTGTCACGCGGGCGACCCGGGTTCGACTCCCGGCGATGGCGACTGCCCACTGTGGGCCTTTTGCTTTTGCTTGTTCTGCTGCTGCTCAACGCATCCTACAAATTGCTCAAGGGGTCTGTTGCCTCCTGGGCTGGCTGTGCCAGAGCAGAGGAGCGGGCCCATTCCATTGGCGGTCAACGCATGCAGATTGTAGACAAGCCAGCTCCCAAGGCTTCCCTTCCTGTGTAGTTTACGGTACTCCCCGGAGCGATGTTCTGGCTCCCCGCCCAGTCAGAACCGCAACGCAGCAGACCTTGATTGCACCCGGAATGAAGTGAATTACACTCTGGTTAAATAATAACAAGCGCCCACACACGCTGCGCAGCTGCAATACGGAAAAACATCGAAACAACAGTATCACCCGGAGCGCTGCTCAAACGCAGCCACGCCACCTCCAGCAGCGCCGCCAGCGCGCCGGGCTGGTCCAGGCCCGTCGCGCGCAGCGCCCCCACAAACGCCAGCAGGCGCTGCCTGCCGCCGCCGCTAGCCACTGGTGTTCATCGCCGCCGGCGACGGGCCGCTGCTAGCCCCCTGCTGCTGCCGCCGCCGCGCCCCAGCGTGCTGCAAACTGTTCGCGCCACACGTCAAAGCAGCAAGCGTCCCCGGTGATCACCGGCGTCCCCCGTCCCTGGTGCGGGGCCAACACGTTTCGTGGTTTGTTTGGTGGAACTTGTTGAAAGGTTGGATTGCCGACGCACGCGTTCGCGGTCTTGTTGGTGGGGGCACCCGAGATGCAACCTCCCCCCCAAACCCAAAACCAAGCAGCCACCGCGCACCGTGTTTTCCAAGACGTCCCCAAACTCCCCGGCCAGCTCAACAAACACGTCGTCGATGCCCTGCGCTTGCGCAGCAACGGGAGTGGTTTTTTTAGGCAAGGGCGCTTGACGACGTGCCGTCCCTGCATGCCCCCACCGCGCCGTAGGCACACACATGGCGGCGCACGCATTGCAGCCAGGGCGCGCGGCGCGCCCGCACCGTCATGTCCAGCGGGTGCTCGTTGGACGCCTGCACGTTGAGCAGCAGCGTCGTCACCAGCACCCACAGGCAGGCCATGATGTAGGGCGCGGGGCAGGGCCCGGGGAAGCCGGCGTCGCAGCGGCCGGCGTGCTGGAAGTAGGGCGCCAGCAGCACGGTCAGCACATGCACCAGCACGGTGCACGCGTGCCGCAGCATCACGGGCGTCCTGCGGCGCGGTGGCGGCGTGTTGCGCGAGGCGCGCGCTGGGCTCGGCGCTTCGCGGCAGCGGCAGTGCTGGCGCAGCGCTGCTGGCGCGGCGCCTGCCCGCACCGCTTTGCCTGGCCCCCTCTGCCCCCAACCAAATTCGCCCCGCTGGTGCGTTGGGGCGCGAGGCGGGCGTGCTCACCTGTAGATTTTTATCATGCGGAGCTGCTCCATTTGGGCCACCAGGTAGCGCAGGTACTGGGCAGAGCGGGACATGCCGCCCTCACCTGCGGCAGCCGGTTGTGGAGCACACCCCAATCACAAGCGGGGCTTGAGCAATCCCAAGGCAACACGGCGCCACGGGCCCGCTGCGCCCCCTGCCTCGGCGCGCTGTTTCGTGGTGCCGCCAAGCCCAACCCCAGCGCCGCCGCACCTCCGCGCGTGTAGCCCGCCTTGTGCGTGAGCCACTCGTTCATGACACTCATTTTGGACAGCGCCGCGTAGGCCCGCATGAGGAAGGGGTGGCCGGGCAGGTTGCTGCTGATGCGCTGCACCCTGGCGGGGTGGGTTTCAGGGGAGAGGGGGGATGCAAGGGAGGTTCGCGGTGGCCGGGGCCCGCAGCATTGTTGGGGCGCGCCTCGCTTGCTGGAGCGCTGGCGCGCTCTTGGTGTGCAAGCTCTGCCAAGTCAGCGGTGCCGGCTATCAGAACACAGGAACCACAACATGAGAGCACGGGCCCAGCCGCTTTGCGCCCCTCCCCCCCACCCCACCCCCCCCCACCGCTCTATGAAGGTGTCTCCCAGCACGTCGTGCTGCAGCACCGCATTGCCCAGCAGGAGGTGCGCCGTGGCGTTGCGCTTGGCGGCGAGCCGCACCTCGCCGACGCCCTCGTAGCCGTCCGCGGCCACCAGGTAGTGCTGCAGGGCGTCCAGGAACTCGAGGGCCACCGACGCAAACTCGCGCGCCCACACGGTGGTGTCGTCGCCGAGGGAGGCCGGGTACTCCGGCCCTTGCGCCCAGTCCCTGGGGGGTTGGGGCGGGGTGCGGGGTGCGGTGGGGCCGCCGAGGTCTGGGGCGGCGTTGGGGTGCGAAAACGGGGGCAAGGTGTGGCTTCAAGGGCGTTGACGGAGGGGCTGGCACAGCGGGTGTCAACGTGCGTGAGCGCGGTGCGCACCGGTGCTGCCAGTAGAGGGTGACGATGGAGGCCTGGGTGGATTGTTTTGGTGGAGGGGATTTGAGAGGAGAGACGGACGGGCGGTTTTGTAGCAAGCCGCTGCGGCTGGCCGGCCCGCAGCAGGCCGGCTCGCAAAAGCCCCGGCGGAAGCAGCAGGCAGGTGCGTTGCTGTCAATGCCTGCAAGCGCGCCCCATGTGCGCAGCGCACTCGCCCCCCCCTTTGCCTTGAGCTCAGCCAGTGTGGTAAGGGCGCGCTCTCGCCGCTGGTAGGCCTGGGTAATGGAGAAGGTCAGCTGCGGGGCGTGGCGCGGGTTTTGCAGCTCTTGGGGACGACAGCTCAGTGCGCGCTGCCGTTGACCAGCAAGCACACCAGCGCTGCCCAGGCTGCATGTCTGCGCAGTGCGGAGGAACGCCGCGCAGCCCCCGCCCCCCGTGCGCACCGCAAACGTGACGCCGAAGACCACCACCGAGATGTCGAGCGCAAAGCTCAGTTGCAGCCGCGCGCACGCCGCCACCGCGGCGCACCCCACCAGGCAGAGTCCTACGGACTGGACATTGACCAGGTACGCGACGCTGCGCGCCACACGCGCGGTGGCCACGCTTGGCGGCAGCCCCATCCTGCAGGGGCGTCCCGGCGCAGCGCCCCGTTCGGCCCGCAGGCGTACCCGCCGGCGCCCGCAGCACGCCGCGGGGCGTTTGCTGCAAGCGGGCTCGCCGGGCGTTTGCTGCAGTTGTGGCTCCGCTTGCAGGGATCTAAAGCCAGCGAGGGATACCGTAGCTTGTGCGACAGCGGCTGGCAGGGCGGGGGAAAGCCCTGAACGGCGCTCTTGCAGGCGATCGTGGCCGGGGGCGCCCACTGATAAGGGCTGCGTTTGCGTTTTTTATACCGTGGGATGATCCGCTGGGCTCCTAGTGGCCGGCGGTCACTGGCGCAGACGGCGGCGGCGGCGCGCTCACATGCAGCATCAAACGGCCGTGCCCGCCTTCCGCACCGTACCGTACCTGCAGTCCCCACGCGCATTGGGGTAATGATGCCGGACGCGGCCACTGCATTGCCGCCGGCCAGGGCAACAGCGGGCTGAGGTCGGGAAGAGCGTTGACCTTTTTGACCGGCGAGCAGGTCGCCATTCGGCGCGCGATACCGGCGCGGAGGAGGCGAAACCCCAGCGTGTTTCAACAGGTCTGCAATGTGCCGGGCGGCACGAGGCGGCTTGCTGGCAGCGAAGCACTGAGGCAGGTGGCTGAGGCAGAGCGCGCGCTTCACCTCGCCCCGGCGGCGCAAACCCCGACTGCTGCGATTGGGCAGCTGCGCGCATCATTGCAGGCTGCGCACCGATTCAGCGGTCGCATGCGGGTGAAATAGCCATGCGGGCGGTTGGCAGCTGAGTACCGTATCGGGCAACGATGCCGCGAGTTGCGTGCACATGGCACTGCGCACACTCGGCGCGCCTGCGCCTGCGCGCCGCCTGCCCCTCTTTTGCCCCTCCCTCCGCGCTGCTGACCCGCAATCCCGCTGCCCAAACAGTAATTTTCTCAGACCCCTGAAGCTTTGCGGCTCTCCATCGAAGGAGCACCGCCCTGATCTGGTGCCCCAGCCCGTCGAGGGGCAGACCGACCGCTCGGCGGCTCCTAGGGGTCGGATCGGCCAAACGCGAGCATGTGCGGCGTTGCAGGTGCGCGGGCGCCCCTCCAGCGCCTTGGGAGCCCCGGCCACGAGGGTTCTTGCGCCGGGGTCGCTGCACGCCGCCCCTGCGAGCGCGTGGAGGTGAAGAGTGTCCGGGATGAGCGTCGGGGCAGCGCCTCCAGGCCACGGTGCCGCGGCGAGCCCGGGGCATGCGGCGGCGCACCGGAGCGCAGCGCCGCGCAGCGCCTTGACTGCCGCTGCCCGCCACGCGCCGCGCAGGATGCTCGCTGTGCGCGGGCGCGTCGATCTTTTCGGCGTTCTTCATGTTCTTCCTGGGCATCTTGATCAAGAACAACTACCAGTGAGCTCCTGGCGGCCTGTGCGCCGGGCCGGTGCCTTCCCTGCACTCGCCTGTGCCCGCGCCCACGTTGACTGGCGCCTCGCACCGACGCCTCCCCCCCCCCCCCCAAACCCCCCCCAAAAGGTTCATCGGCGAGTGGTATGAGCCCGAGCCACCGCACCACGCGCCAACGGAGGAGCAGATAGCAGAGGCGGCGCGCAGCTGCTTCATCGTCGGCGGCATCTACCTCGGCTGGATGGCGCTGGCCATCGGGTGTGTGTGCTTCCACAGCGCGCGCGCCAAGGTGCGGTGAGCCGTCGGCAGCAGCAGCGGCGGCCGCGGCTTGGGCTGCGGCCGGCGACGGCACCATCTGCCAGCGATGCAGCAGCCGTGCTGTGGTCTGGGCGCGACGGCGGCTGCTGCGCTGGTTTGCGCGCGCCGCAGAGTCGGACTGCAGAGTGGCCGTGCTGCAAACGCACGGCGTGCCCCGGCTCTGGCTGGCGCGTGTGGCGCCACGCTGCCCTTTCCGCCCCTGCAGTGTGCGCCGCCGCCCCCCCCCCTGCATTCCCCTTGTCTGTGTTTGCGCCGTCGTCCCGGTTTCCTTCTTTCCTTTGTCCCCTCTTTTTGGAACCCCTGGTAACGAAACTTCCGGCAGTTCTCTGGCTTACTGCCCCCCTGGCAAGCTATGTCTGGCTTGTGGGCACAACTCGGTTGGCAGCGAGAGGCAGGCAGGCGCGCGCAGCGTCGCGCACTAGGATCACAGCACACGGGCATTCACAGCTCCACATTTCCGCTGGCAGTCCAGTACGTACAGCAAGTGTGCAACTAGCGGCAGTGTCGTCAGCGTGCAGCATGCAGCCTGCACCGTCGGCGCGGGGGCTCAGGCGCTGTACACCCTGCCCTCCTTGGCGGCGGCGTAGTTGCCGGCCACGGCGCTCCAGTCCGCGATGAGCCAGAAGGCCGCGGTGTACTCGTGCTTGCGGTTGTGGTGCTTCAGGTAGTAGGCGTGCTCCTGGGGAGGTGGGGGCCCAGGTTTTGGGTGTCAAGGGGGCAGCGTGAGGGCGAGGGAGAGGCACAAGTTGGTCGCGCATCTGGGGTGCTGCGCACGCCCGCGACGCGCGCTCGGAAGTTCAGCCGTTGCGGCAGGGTGCCGCCCGCAGCGGCTCACCCAGAGGTCCAGTCCGAGGATGGGGATGATGCGCTCAGACTCAGGCGCCATCAGGGGGTTGTCCTTTGTGTGCGGGGCGCGGCAGCAGATGGGTTTGACAAGGGTTTTGTCGGCTCTGAAAAGGGGTGGCAGGCGGCGCCGCCTTTCGCAGTCGCAATCACCTTTGCGCTTTGGGCAGGCACCAGGCCACCTCCTCAACCGCCCTCCCCCCCCTTCCCGGCATGGCACGCGCGCCGCCCCGGCCGCCGCCCGGCCGCCCCACCTCGTTGGGCGTCGCCGCGATGGCGAGGCCGCCGTCAGGCTTGACGCCGAGCCACACCCAGCCGGAGCCGCGCCACTCGATGGCGGTGGTGCTGAAGCGCACCTTGAGGCCCTCGAGCGAGCCGAATGCGGCGTCGATCGCGGCCGCCAGCTCGCCGGTCGGCGGGTGGGAGTGGGAGGGGATGGCGACCACCGAGTCGGACGGCGCGCAAAGCACAGACCAGAAGAAGGAGTGGTTCCTGCGGCAGGGGGGGGCGTGGTGTGGGATCCAGCACGGCAGAGCGCGCCAGCTAGCAGCAATGGCAGGGTGTTGGCGCTGCAGGCTTTCCCAATTGGCACGCTGCAGACAGCCAGGGGCAGTAAGAATCGGTCGCGGCAGCAGCGCGCTCACCACTGGGCGCCAGCGGGGAAGCGGGCGGCCTCGGCGGCCTTCCCGGTCAGCCTGCCGGAGCCGATGGCCTTGCAGATGGCGGTGGCATCCAGCCCCCTGAGCTCGGGGTGCTCCTCAATCACAGCCCTGACTGCGGGAAGTGGGGGCGTGGGGGGTGGCCAATTGAGCAGGGGGAACGGGGTTGAGCAGGAGCAGCACACGCGGCACTACTGGCACCAGCAGCGATTGCGCACTCCGCTGCCCCATCCGTCCGGGTCTCACGCTCGTTGATGAAGGCCTGAAAAAAAGGTGGGTTGGGCGGCATGGAGCGGAGCGGGGAAAGATGAGTCAGCAGCGGATGCATGCAGAGCGCCAGGGGTGCAGGACACGTGCGCAGCAGCGTGCACGCACAGGTGCGGGCTCACCATCTGGTGCTTGGTATGGTGGATGTTGACAGTCAGCGCATCGATGTGCGGCTGCGATTGCGGTGCAGGGTTTTGTTGCGTGTGTGCGTGCGCTCAGCGTGTGGTTTGGGAGCCAGGCGCAGCGGTCGTCATCACCGCAGAGGGGCTGCCAGGGTTGATGCCTGCCCGATGCGCAGCGCCGATTCGCGCTGCTGGCAGGTAGGCAACCCGCACACCGGCCAGGTGGGCCTTCCAAAAACTGCAGCGTGAGAGGCCAGCTGAGAGGCTTCGCCGCATGCGCAGCGCAGCGCGCAGGGCGCGGCAGTCCGGGCGTTCGCGCCGCCCTCGCGCGCGCGCCGCCGTTCGGGCGCGCCGAACCGCAGCCCGTGCGCTGGGCGGCCCCTCACCTCGAGCGCGTAGTGGGCGTACGGCAGCGGCTTGATGGGGGAGGACGCCATGGCCGTGGCTCGCGCGAGCGGCGGCGCTGGCGGAGCGGTGCGCACGAAGCCTGGCGGCGGCGGCGGCGGACGCAGCGTGGCGCGAGCACCTCCTGTGTGGCGCGATCAAACTGTGCGTTCGTGTGTTCTCGTGCGATCTTTGTCGTCCCAGGCTGCGGGCAGCCGCTTTCATGCGGGGCAGACGCAACTCACCCGCGGCGCGGGTGAGTTGCGATCCAGGCCGCCCACCTGCCGTTCCATCAGATCTTTAATCGCTCGATAAGTCGTATTTGAGGGACTCAGCGAAGCCAAGAAGCTGTGCGCCACGTCCCCAGGCAGCAACGCGCCTGGCGCAACCTGCTGCGGCTGCCGCGCTCTCTCACGGCCCCGCAGAAGAAAGATAGGCCTCTAGGGGTGCTCCATAAACCCAGCTGCACGCCTGAAATTCGCAGCCCCGCCCCCGGCGCGTTTGGTTTCTTCCGCAAACCGCCATGTCGCGCTGCAAGACCATGTACTACAACCGCCTTTACACCGAGATAGAGACGGAGGTTGATATAGAAGCGCCACCGAGCGCCGTGTGGCGCGTGTTCGCCGACTTTGCGAGCTGGGACACGTGGACGTCCGGCTTCATGCGCTTCCTGGAGCCGCCGACGGCGCCCGGCAAGCGCTGCGGCCTCGTGTGCAAGCTCAGCCAGGGCGCGCTCAAGACCACGACGCACTGGCCCATGGTGTGGGGAGCGCGGTGTGGTAGCGGGCGCAGCAAGCTGCGCTGCGCTGCGAGGAGCAGCGGTGCCAAGCGCGCATGCAGCGGCACACCACCGTACTGCCGCAGCTCGCGCTGCCGCACGCCGCCGCGCGCCGGCAACTGGCCAGCGCTAACGCACCGCTGCCGCCGCCCCTCGCAAACCCAAAGGTCGAGGTTTTTGACGAGGGCCGCGAGCTGATGTGGCGCGACTACAGCCTGCTGATGTCCCCCTTTTGGCAGGGCTGCCACTGGTTCCGCTTCGAGCCGCTGCCCGGCGGCCGCACGCGCCTGCTGCACGGCACGCGGCAGATGGGGCTCGCCATGCCGGCGCTGTGGGACGCCATGAAGTCCACAGAGCTGGGGTACCACGCATTCAACGACGAGCTGCGCACAGAGGTGGAGCGGCGATGCACCGCAGGCGCCCCGCACGACGCGCGATCGGCGGAGCGCGCCGCGGCCGGGGCGCCGGCCCCGCTGCGCCTTGCCGCGGGCGCGCTGGCGCCGGCTGCCAGCCCCGGCAAGCTCCTGGCCAAGGCCGACGGTGGCGGCGTGGAGACGCGCACGATGGCAGCCAGCAGGCGCCAGGCCGGCAGTACGCTCATCACTGCTGGCGACGCGATGCAGTGACTGCAAATGGCACCGCTCCTGGCTGCCGCAACGGCCCGCCTTTTTTGGTGCGCCCCAGTCGTGCAGACCTGCACCTGCGATGCCCGTCTCCCGCTTTCGGCTGCCACAGCAGCCTGGCGGAGCTGCCCCTCCCCACTAGCTGATTTCTGAACCTCTGCCCAGTTTTGCCAACCCACTCATCCGTTGGCTGCGCCAGCCGCCAGTCGTCCGCCGCAGATTACGGCTGATCTGCATGCAAACGTCCATTACGCCCTTCCTCTGCAACCCCACCAGCTGAAAAAGACAGACTGAAGGACCAAAGCTCACGGGGAAGGCCAGTCCAGTCATGTGGTGGCCAAAGGGTGGGTCAAAACAGAGGGTTAAAGCGGGCGATCGGTCAAAGAGCGGCCAGCCACACGTGGCAGGTCGCCATTGAGTCAGCAAACCGACAGAATGGGAGGGAAGGGAAGGGCAACGCTACGCTGGCGTGTCGGGGCAGCAACACCTGTTCTCGGCGACTGCTGAGGGACTGGAGGGGCTCCAAACCTAGCGGCCTTTAGGGTTTAGGGCCACGCGGGGCAAAGGAAAAGTGACCTGCCATGGCTACATGATGGGGCAGGCGGTGCAGCGCGGCTGCTGCTCGCCAGTGGCCTCGTCGACGGCCTTGTCCCCAACCACAGCATCCTTGCTGGGCTCCTTGCCGCCGCGGCGGCGCTTGGCCAGAACGGCGGCCCGGCGGCGCGGCTTGTCGCTCTCAGCGGCCGCGTCGGCGTCGTCGGCGGCGGCCGCGGCGTCGGCGCCGGCGCCGGAGGGCTCCTCGTCGGCGTCGGTGTTGCCCCGCGCCCTGTCCTCGTGGCCGCGCGCGGTGTCGTCCTCGTCGGCCGCGGCCGCGGCCGCGGCGGCGGCCGCCGCGTCGCCCTGCACAAAGGCAGTGAATGGCAGCTCGGAGCCCGACGGCTCGGTGGACGCCACCGGCCCGGCCGCGGTGGGGGTGGTCGCGGCTGCATCTGCGGCGGCAGGCTCGGCCGCCGGCAGCGGAGGAAGGGGGACGGGGGCAGGCGTGGCCTCGGCTGCGGCGGCCAACTCATCCACGGCCGGCGCCGTCGGCGCGGGCGGCGGCGGCGGCGGCGTGGCGCTGAGGGAGGCCAGCTCCAGAGCGTGCGCGAGCTTGTTGGACAGCGCGGCCGCGCGCGCCGAGGCGCGCGCGTTGGTCGACGCCGCAGATGCGGCCGCGGCGGCGGTCTGCGGGGCGGGCGCGTTGCGGCACAGACGTTTGCAGTTTGCACGCATACAGGGGGCACGCAGTTTCTTTGCGATCGGCTGCTGTGGAGGCATCAACAGGAGAAAGAGCCATCGGCAAATGCGTGTTGAAGCCCGAGCCGCGCGTTGCATCCCCCCGCCCCCGGCCAGCCACCTGCAGCTGGCGCACGCAGTCCTGCACGGCCTTGAGGTCGCGCGCGGTCTCCTCCTGCGCCGCGGCCAGCTGCACCACGCGCGCCTCCAGCGCCTGCTCCAGCTCCAGCAGCTGGCGGCGCGCCGCCTCCTCAGACAGGGCGGCCTCCCTGCGGCGTTGTTTTTGGGGGCGGGGGAGGGGGGAGGTCGCAAAGGCAGCAACACACGGCTGGCGATAAAGCACAGCCCCACGCATGCGCGGTAGGCGAGCGCGCAACTGCGCTGCGCCGCTGAGCTGCACCCTGCTGAGGGCTGCGCGAGCCCACACCTGATCTGCAGCAGCCGCTCCTCGCGCTCCGCCATCTCCGCCCGCAGCTCCGCCTCGCGCCGCGTCGCCGCCTCAGCCGCCGCCGTCGCGCGCTCGCGCGCCTCGGCGCGGTCAGCGCGGTCCGCCTCGGCGTCGGCGCGGATGCGCCCGACCTCGGCCGACATCGCGGCGCGCATGCGGTCAAACTCGGTGCCCAGCGACGCGATCGCCTGCTGCAGCGCGGGGAGGGCGCTCAGCGGGCCGCAGGTGAGCTGCGGCACCGGCCGCGGCGGCGGCATCGGCGCGCCGGGCGCGCCGGGGCGGGCGCCCGTCACGACCGCGAGCATCGTCTCAAGCGCCGAAATCTGGCGCTGCAGCGACGCCAGCTGCTCGCGCTCGCGCACGGCGGCCTGCACGGCCGGCACCGCGGCAGCGAGGTCGTCCAGGCGCCGCTCGTGCAGCTGCAGGCAGCCGCTGGTCGCCTCCATAAACTCCTCGACAGAGGGGTCCAGCGCCGGCGGCTCGCCCGCGGCCGCGCTGCCGGGGCGCGAGCCGGCGGCGGCGGCGGAGCCGCCGCGCTCGGGGCTGGGCGTCCCGCCCTGGCGCAGCAGCGCGCGGCCCTGCTGCAGCAGGTGCTTCACGCGGTCCGACAGCGCCGCCACCGCGGCCTGCTGCTCCTGCTGGGTGCGCTCGATGGTGGCCTCGTGGGCCGCGATGCGCTCCGTCGCGGCGGCGTTGGTCGCCTCCAGCTGCGCGACGCGCGCCTCCTGCTCTTCCAGCAGCCTTTGGCGGCAGGGGGGGTGGAGCGACGTTAGCCAGCACGGGTCGGTGGGAGCCGCATGACCCGAGCCCAGGGGTGGTCTGGCGATAAAAGAGGCCCTTGGCGACGCCAGAGGCGGCGCGCACATAGAAACCCAACAACCAGTGCGCGCGGCGCAGCGCACCTCAGCAGGCCCTGTACGGTGCCCGTCACCTTGTTCCACCGGGCATTCTCCTCCTCGGACCGCAGCGTCTGGTGCTGGTGGAGGGGCCCTGTGGCGCCAATCAGGCTGCGCCGCATCGCGGCCGCCACACCACCGGCCTGCGGGTCCTGCAGCAGCAGGGACTCTCGCAGCACCTGCTGCGGCTGCTGCGGCTGCTGCTGCTGCGGCTGCTGCTGCAGCTGCGGCGGCTGTGGCTGATGCAGCTGCTGCTGCGGAGGTGGCTGCTGCGCCTGCTGCTGCTGGTGTGCCACTGCCGCCGCCAATGGAGCTGCAGCCGCCGGCCCCGGAGCAG
This sequence comes from Raphidocelis subcapitata, assembly GCA_003203535.1. Classification (NCBI taxonomy): domain Eukaryota; kingdom Viridiplantae; phylum Chlorophyta; class Chlorophyceae; order Sphaeropleales; family Selenastraceae; genus Raphidocelis; species Raphidocelis subcapitata. The sequence continues at coordinate 41,396 of BDRX01000019.1, forward strand.
CGCCCCCAGCGGCTGCGAGCGCGGCGGGCATGCGCGCCGCCTGTGGAGCCGCCACCGGCCGGGGCGCCACGGGGCTGAAGGCGCGCGGAGGGCTGGCGGGGGGCGCGGGGCTCGCTGCGCCACGCGCAGCGGCCGCCTGGGACGCGCCTGCGGGGGCGGGGCTCTTGCAGGGACTGGGCACAGGCGTGCGCCGGCCCGCGACGCTCGGGCTGCGGGCGCCAGCTGGCACACGGCCCTGGTTGAGGGCCTTGATCACGACGTGCGCGTCGGAGGGCGCCACATCCAGCGGCGTGCGGCCGAGCTGTGGCGGAGCGAGCGGGGGGGGGGGCATGGGCGTGCCCTGCGGATTGAGAGAATTACCCTGCAAGCTCACCACCCCGAGCTCCGCGCATGCACCCAGCAGCATTCGTTGGCTGGCGCTGCACACCCTAACTCAAACACACACGCGCCCAGCCTGAGCGGGCCCCTGGCTCACCCTGTCCCTTGCATCGGGCCGGGCCCCTGCGTCCAGCAGCAGCTGCACCACAGCAGCCTGCCCGGCCGCGGCGGCAACGTGCAGCACCGTGGCACCGTCCTTGGCCATGGCCTTGATGCAGGAGCGCCGGCCTGCATCGGCAATCAGCTCCCGAACGACGGCCATGTTGCCCTGGGTGGTTGGAAGGTGTTTTCGTTGCGTTGCGCTAGGGCGTCGACTTGTTGCGCAAGGCGGCGGCGGCTGTGGCACCGTGTGCTGACCCTGCGCTCTGAACTGCTGCAAGAACAGCCTGAGCCCCCGGCTGCTGCAAAACCTGTGTCGCGGCTTTGTCAAGCGCGGCCCCGGCACAAGCGTCCCTCCACCCGGCCTGCACGCACCTGCCGCGCGGCGAGCATCAGCGGCACCTCGCCTGCCGCGTCTGCTGCGGCGTAGTCGGCGCCCTGCTGCAGCAGCGTGCGCAGCACCAGGTGGTTGCCCACCTCGGCCGCGACGTGCAGCGCGGTGCGCTGGTCGGCGCCGCGCACGTGGAGCACGGCGCGGCTGCGCGCCAGCGCGCGCTTGACTGCGGCGAGGTCGCCGCGCCGGACATCGTTAAAGAATGAGTTGTGTGCGAGGCTCATGTTTCAGGGGCGCCCCGCGGGCGTGCCGATCGCGTTGGGGAGGGCCGCTCAACAACAGGGCGCGGACCGAGCCGATCGCATTGCCCGAGGGCTGGAAATTGCGTTTCCGGCCGGCAATATTTGAATGCGGCAGCGCTGGCCGCGCAGGCGGGTTGGCTGAGCGGTGCGGGGCACCTGCCGCTGCTCGCAAACGGCGCTAGCTCGCGCGCGCCACCTGGCACTCCCGGGCCGCAGGCGGCAGCACGCCTTGCGCTCCCAGGCCGGAAACTTGGTTTAGAGTCGGATTGTGCGGCTGGGCTCGTCGTTTGCGGGGCGGCGGCGGCACCGCCCGGCCAGTGGGACTTGGCGACATTTACTTGCCGAGTTGCCGGCCCCGCCTCGACCCTGGGGTGCTGGCGGGCTGCCTGTCCACTTGCCACCCCCTGCCAATTCTTCTTGCAACATTGAGAGGGCTTTGACATACCTGCCTGGCCTCGCACGTCGGCCCTGCCTCGCCCAGGCCTTGACCTGGCACCTGCCTGCTGGCGCGCCGGCTGCGGTGCGGGCAAAACACGTCGACTCGGGCCGGCGTCATTCAGGTTTGCGCGTAACACGTACCGTCCTGGCATGCCAGGGGCCTCATATAGGCGCCCCCCGCGCCCGCTTGGCGCGTGATCTGGTTGCAATCCTCACGCGCAGAGCGGAGGGAGGAGGGCAGGATGGGGAAAAAGGCCAACCCGCTCGCGTCCCGCATCAAGCGGGTGATGCAGGCGGACGAGGACGTCGGCAAGATCGCTCAGCTCGTGCCCTTCCTCATGGGTGAGCGTTGCATCGCGTTCGCGCAGCAGGCTGGGCAACCGCGCGCGATGCTGTGCGTGGGAGGGCGAGCCTTGAGCTGCTGCGGCGGGAGGCGACGCGCGCCGCGGCTCCACACGCGCCCCGCCTCGCCGCCCCTCTGCAGAGCGCGCGCTGGAGCTGTTCCTGCAGCAGCTGTGCACGCGCGCAGCGGACGTCGCGCAGCAGCGCGGCGCTCGCACCGTCACCCCCAGCCACCTGTGAGTGTGCGCCGGGCACGGCGCGCGCGCGCGCGCGCGCGCGCGCACGCGCGCGCACGCCCCAGCCGTGGCACCGCATCAGTTCGCTTGCGCGCTGCCAACTGCCTTTGCGTTGCGTGGCAGCCCTGGCTGTCAGGCGTTTGAGCTGGCCGGCACACGCGCGCGCCCTGTGAACCCCACCAACGCAGGAAACACGTCGTGAGCTCTGACGAGCTGCTGGACTTCCTGCGGGACACGGTCGCGTCGGCACCCGACCTGCAGGACGGAGCCGAGGACGCGCCCAAGCCCAAGCGCCAGAGGTGAGGTCGGCGGCGTCGCGGCAGCGCACCCGCACAGCTCCCGCTTTGCTGCGCCAGCAGCGCTGCCGCGGCGACTGCACGGCTCCAGGACATGCCGCATGCGCATTGCACCTTGGCGCGAACGCACGGCTGGCGCGCGCCCAAAGCCCCTCAATCACCTCCCACTTGCGCGTCCGCAGGGCGGAGAAGCCCCGGGAGCCCAAAACCCCCAAGGCGGGGGCTGCGGCAGTGGAACACGCAATCACGGAGGAAGCGGCGGCGGCGGAGGCCGGAGGGAGTGCCGCCGTGCACGAGGCCGCGCATGGAGCGCAGGACAGCGGCACGGCTGCCGCCGGCAGCGGCGGCAGGGGCAGGGGCAGGGGCAGAGGCAGGGGCGGCGGTGGCCGTGGCGGCGGCCGCGGTGCAGGCAGGGGCGACGGCGAGACTGTCAGCGCAGCCGAGGCCCCGGCTCCAGCCGTCGCGGCAGCGGCAGCCGTGGCGGCGGCAGGGGCAGCGGCAGCGGCAGCGGCTGGGACCGGCGGAGATGCGGCTGGCGCGCACCATCCCGAAGGCCCGCTGCACCTGCCAAGCCTGGCGGGCCACCCGCTGCTCGGCGGTGGACGCACTTTTGGCGGGCGCGGCTTCGGCGGGAGGGGCTTTGGTGGCCGTGGGGCAGGTGCAGCCGCGACGGCGGCGGCGGGCAGCACAGCACAGCAACAGGGACCGCAGCCAGCGGCCCCAGCGGCCCCCGAACCCAGCCCCTTTGCGCTTGCGGGCTCGCAGCAGGCGGCGGAGCAGCAGCAGCCGGCGGCGGTGCTGCTCGCGGCTGCGCCCGACGTGCCGCAACACGATGCCGAGTGGGACGACGAATATGACTAAGGCGTCTGCGGCAGCGCGCAGCGTGACCCCCCAGACTCGACCTCGCGTTGACGGTTCTCAACCCGAAAAGCAAGCAGACCAACCCATCACATGGCCTCTGAACCATGACAGCGTATTCCGCAAGCCGTCTTTGCCAGCCCGGCCTGCACATTTCACCTTTCCGCTGAGCGATGTAAAACATGCACGTGTGCAAGGCAGCACAGAAGTGGGGGCGGGGGGTTTGCATTGAGGCCGCGGAAATGAGACAGCACGGGAGGGAGAAGCGCCCCGACGCGGCGGTGGCCGCGCAACCACCGACGGTGGCGCCCCTGCGATGCAGCACCCAGTGCTCAGGAGCGACGGGTTCACTGGCCCTTCCTCTTCTGCACCATGCTGACGATGTACGCGATGATGCCCAGCACCACGCACACCAGGATGATGTCGATGCAAAAATTGCGGCGCGAGCGCATCTGTTGTGCGTTGGTTTGGGGGGGGGTCAGGGTGTGTTGCTAGTGGAACTGGAGCTCTGTGCATCGGCGGACGGCGCAGCACTGGTAGATCATGGAGTGGTGATGCGGCCGCGCCCGATCCCCCCCGCGCGCACCTGCAGCACCAGCCCCCTGAGCTTGGCGTTGTTGCTCTTGAGCTTGCTGGTCACGCGGTTGAGCTGGCGGTCAATGTCCTCCACCACGGGGCTCTGGCGGTCAAGCTCCTCCTGCAGCGCGCAGCAAGCGGGGTCAGGGGAAGGAGGGGGTCAAGCACAGGCCCGCGCACGCAGGAGAGCGCAGCTGGAAGCCGTGCGTTGCGAGCGGCTGCGCTGCAGCCTGTGTCCAAGCCCCTCCGCCTGCCCCCACGCAACCGCGTGTTGTGTGCTGCCCCGCACCTGCATGCTGCGCGCCATGTCTGCGAGCGTGCCGACGCCGCGCTCCATGCGCTCCAGCTGCGCGTCCTGCCGCCGCTTGGAGTGCTCCCACTCCTGCGGGTTTGACGTTGCGGAATGCGGATTAGTAGGGCGCGCATTCAGGCAGGCGCTGTGCGTGGGTGTGCGCAAGCCGGTGCGCCGCCCCCGGCCCCCCCCCCACCTGCTCAAAGCGCTGGGTCTCCTCCGAGCCCTTGTAGTACAGCGGGTTGGTCTCCAGCCCGCTGGGCCCCGATGTGGACAGCACCACAGCACCGCCCGGCGACCCGCCCGCGCCGAGCTTGCCGCCGATCTGCATGGGGGCAGGGGTGCAGCGGTCGTGGGCATGCTGCTGCGGGGGAGGCTGCGCCTGGCATGCACACCGGCGCGCCATGCCGCCCCGCCGGCGTCCTCACCTTCATGGGGCGCCGCGCGCCGCCCATGCCATCCGGCACCGCGTAGATTTTGTCGATGAGCGCCTTGACCTGTTGATGTTGGGGCGGCGTGGGGGGAGGCGCGACTACTAGTTGGGTAGCGGGCAGGGCTGTCCCACCTTTGCATGCCCAAGCAGCAAGCAGCAGCCGCCCCAGGTCACAAGCCCCACCCCCAACAACTACCTGTCCTTGCCGCTGCTCACCCGCCGCTGCCTCTCCTCCACCAGGACCTTTGTGACGCCCTTCCCCTTTTTCAGCTTCTTCTGCAGCCCCTCGATGCCCTCCGTCAGCAGCTGCTGCTTGGCCTTCCTGCGGTGTGGCGAAGCGGCGGGCCGTTACGATTTTGTGTGCTGCGGCGCGCATGATGCAGAGCATGGCAAGCTCGCTCATCCGGGCCGCACGGGGGGTGCGTGCCGCAGGCCATGCAGCATGCATGCTGCGCCGTGGGGCCGCCGCCGCCTGCCTGATCTCGGCGTTGCGCGCGGCGACGACGGCGCGGTTGGGCTCCTCCGCGTTTTCTGCCGCTTGCTGTCAGCATGCATGTGGAGCGGGGGCGGCGGCAAGGACTCAGTTGCAGCCGCTGCAGCGGCCGGGACTGGTCTGCTGTGGCGTGCACCACTGAGGCGCTCGGGCGCATGGGCCTGATTCTGCACGCTCGCGCCATCGCCTTTGCAGCCCGCCCCGCACCTTGATCAGCGCCTCCACCTGCGCATCCAAGGCATCGTACTCGTCCATGAAGGGGTCATCGCTCTTGCCTTCGCGCTGCTTTTGCAGCGGCGCATCGTACTTGGCGTACCTGCGGCGGGCGCGGGAGCAAGGGCCGGTTGCGCATGCGCGGCGATTCCGCCCGCGGCATTCCCGCATGCGCCAGCCGCCCGCTGCGCGCGAGGCACCCACTTTTTGAGAATGATCTCCGTCCGCTGCTGCAGGTCATACAGGCTCATGGCGCTGCGCTGGCAGGCGCCTGTGCTGCGCTGCTGCCGGCGGCGCAGAAGCGAGGGGGCGGCGGCGCTGCTGGTGCGCGAGCGCCGCGCTCATGCGCGGCGGACAGCCCCGGCTGGCCGCTGCGTGCCACGCCGACGACGCTGCCTTGCGATCGCGCCGCTGCTGGGAGGTCGGTGTGGACTGGCGTGCAGGCGCGTGCGCAGCGCGATCAGCGCGCGGTGTGCAGGCCGCTGCGGCGCGCGAAGAGGGGCGGCGGCGACGCGGGGCTCGAAGGCGATCCAGTTTGCGCGTGTGCCCCTCGCGTGGTGCGGAGACGGCCTCGTTTTGTTCTTGGAACCCGCCGGTCAAAGCCCCGCCCCGCAAAGACCGCTTCCTCATCCACCCACGCCGCAGTTCCCACGCCCGCGTTTATTTACCGGTACGACTCGTCTTCGTCTGTGTCGAACGCAGCCCCTTGGGCGCGGCCGCGTGCTGGACTCTCGAAGCGCGCAGCCAGCAGCGCTCGCCTGGCGCACGCCAGCCTCCCCGACATGCAGAACGGCCAGTTGGACGTTGCCGCGGTCCGCGAGCAGCTGCGGCTGCTGGGCCATGCCGTGGAGGACAGCGTGATCGCGAATTTCGTCCAGGGCCTTGCAGTGGGCGAGGCCGGCCACCGCACGCAAGGTGGGACAACCTGAGAGCGTTGCCGGGGGTCTTGGAGGGAGCGGGTCCAGGCGGCTGGCTGCGCACGCCCGCGGCTGGCGGCGCGGGGGGTTCAAATGTGCGCGGGGCACGCGCCGCCGTCTGCTGCTGCGGCGTCGCCGGTATGCAGACGATCGCCCCCCGCACCCCGATACCGCAGGCGCCGATGTTGGTGGCGGTGGCGGCGGGCTGGACCAGCGACGCGCCAGCGACGCACCAGCAAAGCGGGCAGCCCTCGGCGCGGCCGTTGCGCCGCCGCTCGGCAGGCCTGCGCTGCCAGGGGTGCCGCCACCGGCACGCGCGCCGGGGGCAACCCACCAGGCTGCCCTCGTCGTGCCGGATGCCGTTGCGGTGCGCAGCCCCGACCGCCGCGGCCAGCAGCAGCAGGCCGGGCTGGCCAGAGCGCCCGAAGCAGCGCGCAACGCTCGTGGACAGAGCTGGGGCCACGGCACAGCAGCAGCGGCAGCAAAGGCGCAGCGGGACGCCGACAGCAGCGGCGATGACGCTGGCAACAGCAGCACGGGGTCTTCACCGGCACGGCGCGCAGCCCTCGACGCGCGCTGCCGCTCCTTCCTGGCCCGGCTGGCGGCGCGCTCGCCCGTCGCGCTCGGTGGCGCCGGCGCTGCCGTGCGCGACAGCAGCGAAAGCGAGGACGACGGAGAGCCTGCCCGCGCGCCGGTGCGCATGGACGGGTATGTGCAGCCTCGGGTGATCGGCGCTGGCCGCGGCGCTGCCTCCGCTGCCCAGATGCAGCAGAGTGCACAGGGGGGCGGCGAAAAATCAGCCAGCCGGCGAGGCGCTGCGCCGCTGCGGCTGCAGGGGGCACGCCTGCAAGCGTCGCAGCACGCGGGAGCCAGCGAAAGTGGGGAAGACGGCGGCGCGTGGGAGACTGACTTGCTGGGCCGCCCCAGTTCTGGCGCCGCACCGCCGCAGCAGCAGCAGCAGCAGCAGCAGCAGCAGCAGCAGCAGCAGCAGCAGCCCAGGCTGCCCGAGTGGTATCGCCCTGTCGGCAGCCTGGCCCCGCTGGACGCCATGGGGCCAGCGGCTGTACCCCTGAAAACTGCTGCCGCTGCACGGCCGGCCCTCAGCGTCCAGCCGCCGCCGCCGCCGCGGGTTCCGCCCGTGGCGGGGCACTCACCAACAAGCGCCTTTGCCAACATGTGGGCGGGCAGCCCGGCGCGCTCGCTCGGGCCCCGGCAGCACTTTGAGGCATCCATCATTGAGGGCGGCGGCCCCGGCAGCAGTACAGCAGCGTGAGCACCGGCGTGGTGGGGGTGGGCGCTCGCAAGTCGCAAGCCTGCATTTGCTTGCCAACCGGGCATCTAGCACACTCGCAGCCCTCAACACAGCAACCCGGCTTGCCCCTCCAATGCACCGCAGGCACCCGCACCACGCCCGCGGCGAGGACCCCCTCTTCAGGGCACCCAGCTCGCCGACGCCCAGCGCGGCGAGCGCGGGGCACGCCGCGCCGCTCGCGCCCCCTGTTTCGCCGGTTTCGCCGGTGCCTCCAATGAGGCGCTCTGCGGCTGCGGGCGAGGGCGGCGCAGCGCTGCGGTCCGCCTCCGGTGCTGGTCCCCGGCGCGGCAGCCAGCCGCATCCGCCACGCGGCGCAGCGGCGGCGCCGCGCCCGCAGCGCGGGGCGGCACCACCGGCAGCCTCAGCGTCGGGGCGGCAGCAGCAGGAGCCGGCGCCGCCGGCGAGCGACAAGTACGCGCGCCTCGCGCTGATAGAGGCGGGCTGGCACCCGGCGGATGCAGCAGCAGTGTGCCCGACGCGTGCGCAGCCCGGCAAAAGGCCGGGCAGCGCCGGCAGCGGCGGCGGGCCCCTGGCGCCGTCTGCAAGCGCGGGTTCGCTGCGCGGGCGCGGCAGCAGCGTGGGCGGCAGCAGCAGGCCTGTGCTGGGTGGCGGCTACGGGCCGCCGCGGCCCCCCAAGACCGACCGCGTCAGCCGCTACCGCGAGCTTCAGGGGCAGTGGAGCCGTGACAGGTGCATTCAAGGGGGGCGGCGATGCTGGGCGATGGCACAACGGGCGCTGGAGGGGGGGCAGTGTGTCCGCCCACCAAGCGCTGCGCGAACCAAAATCCCTGCCGAGGCGACAGTTGGCCCTCACAGCCTCCACCCAACTCCGCCCCGCAGGTTTCTGCGCTCGGGTGCCGCCGGCGCGAGCAGCGACGGACACCGTCCGCTGGTGGGGTTTTCGGCACACTACGCCGCGGCGCACGCCGAGGCAGACGAGCAGCGGCGCGCGGCGCTCGCGAGCGGCCGCCTGCGCGGGCTGTGACCGCAGAGGAGCATCAAGCACTGTGTCTGGTGTAAGCACCGGCGCTCAGTTCGCCCCAACGGCCAGCCTGCTGTCGGGAGGGGGATGGCAGCGGCGGCGGCGGTGATGGCAGCAGCGGCGGCGGCGGCGGCGGCGGCAGCCCCAGCGACCGCTCCCCACCCCCGCGGGGCCCCGTTGCGCCTCTTCTGCCCAACACCACGCGCACGGCCTGGGAAAAGGGGCCAGGCGCTCGCTGGGCGCTCGGCAGCGCTGTCGGCATTGGGGGCAGCGGCGCCTGAGCGGCGCCACGGCCAACACGTTTACAGCGGGGCTGGGCCGCGCGTATCAGATTTACAACGAGGAAAGATTGCAAAAATGGAGTGACGCGCGGGCGTTAGCGACCGCGATGAGCGAGACACTGCTCGCCCAGCGAAAGCGGGCCCCCGAGGCCCAGGAGAACGCGTCCTCGACCAGCCCGCAGCCGTCGAAGCGCCAAAGGATCTCCAGCGAAAGCGAGGAGCAGGTGGGCCGGGCGTCTGGTGTCGGTCGGACCCACCGCTTGCTGCGCAACAACGGGGAGCGGCGTTGACGCCCGTCCCGCGGACGCAGGTCCTCTTTCGTCACAGCAAACACGTCGAGAGGCCTGGAATACCCCACCCCATCCGGCTGAGCCACTACAAGCTGCCCGACAAGCCCTCGCCACCGCTGCGCGGCGACGACAAGGTGCGCGCGCGCCGAGCGCCGCGCCGCGGCGCCGCCCGCGCCCCGTGTCCCCCCCGCCCCGCCGCCAACCATGCACCCTGCCAATGCCGCGCGCAGGAGGGGCACTATGTGTACGAGCTGGGGGAGAACATCAGCAGCCGCTGTGGGTGCCGCGGGCGGGGCCGGTCGGGACCGCGGTCGCAGCAGCGGCGGCAGCAGCAAAGCGCAACGCAGCTGTGTGCAAAGCGCTGCGCGCCCTGCTGAGTGTGCTGTTCCTGCAACGCCAGCTAATAGCGCCTCCCCCTCCCCTCCGCGCACCCCTTGATGCGACCGCCCCGCAGACAAAATCCTCAGCAAGTTTGGCGAGGGTGAGTGTGGGGAGGCCGCGGCACGTATCTGGGGCAGGCAGCAGATGGTGTTGGGCGCAGCAGGAGCCAGGCGCGGCGGGTATCGTTGTCAGCCGATGCCAGCCGTAGGGCAGCGGGCAGAGCGGGCGGGCCTGCCTCTCGCCCTTCCCGCAACGCGCGCGCTCCGCACCGCGCGCAGGCACGTTTGGCCGCGTGCTGGAGTGCTGGGACCGGCGGCGGAAGGAGTATGTGGCGGTGAAGATCGTCCGCAACGTGGACAAGTACCGCCACGCGGCGATGATCGAGGTGGGCGCAGCTGGGGGCCGTGGAGGCGCGCGCGCTTGCCTCTGATGCTGCGCCCGCGGCTGCGGCCCGCGCTCCGGGGGCTGCCGGCTGCCTGCCGAGCTGCAATCGTACTCCCCGCAACAGCCGGGAATTACGCCGCGCCCGCTGAGAACCTGTCCCCTCCCCCCTCACCCCCCTTCCAGCTCGAGGTGCTCAACACGCTGGCCTCCAACGACCCCATAGCGCTGCGCCGCTGCATCCACCTGAAGGAGTGGTTTGACTACCGCGGCCACGTGTGCATGGTGTTTGAGAAGCTGGGGCCCAGCCTCTACGACTTCCTGCGGCGCAACGACTACCAGCCCTTCCCGCTGGCGGTCGTGCAGGTGCGGCGCTGGGCCTCCCCACGCAAGAGAGGGCACGCTGGGCGCGCAGCGCTGGCAGGGCGTTGACCCGCTGCGGGCGGGCCCTTGCCGGTCCTTTGACAGGGCAGGGAAGCCAGCCGAAAGCGTTGCGGCGCTCCGCAGCTGCTGGCCCGCCTCCGCACCCGCACCAGCGCCAACGAGCACGCCCGCGTCCGACCGCGCCGCGCCGCCGCAGGTGGTCGCGCGGCAGCTGCTGGAGGCTGTTGCCTTCATGCACGAGCTGCGGCTGATCCACACCGACCTCAAGCCCGAGAACATCCTGCTGGTCAACGCTGAGTACACGCGACTGCCGCCGGTGGACGCCACCGTGGAGGAGGGCGGCGAGAGGTGAGCGGGGGCGGGCCCTGAGGGCGGGCTTGCCGTGCGCCGGCGCTGGCCTCGGCGCATTTGGGGCTTTATGCCACGCGCCCCACCAAAAGACGCAAGGTGGTCGGCGCAGCCACCCAAGTGCCGCTCCAACTCCCCTCGCCCCCACCCCGCGCGTTTGCAGGCCGCCGTCGCGCCGCGTGCCGCGCGTGACGGACATCCGGGTGATCGACTTTGGCAGCGCCACCTTTGAGGACGGGTACCACAGCTCAGTGGTGGGCGCTGGGGCGCGCTGCGCGCGCGCGCGCACGAGCACCCCAGCATGGCCGCCGCCAGGCCCGGTCGGCTCGCTGCGGGGAGAGCCCTGCTGCGCAGTGTGCGCCCTGCCGCGCAGTGTGCGCCCTGCCGCGCCCGCGTCGCAGCGGCACCGACGCCGCCGCAGCCGCGCGCCGACGCCAGCCCTGCCAGCAGCGCTTGAGCGGGGACTCGCCCCAAACACCGCAACCGCGCCCCGCGACCGCGCGCAGGTGTCCACCCGCCACTACCGCGCCCCCGAGGTCATCCTGGGCCTGGGCTGGTCCTACCCCTGCGACCTGTGGAGTGTGGGCTGCATCCTGGCGGAGCTGGCCACTGGGGACGCGCTGTTCCAGACGCACGAGAACCTGGAGCACCTCGCGATGATGGAGCGGGTGCGCGCGCGCGCAGCAGCGGGGGCTGCCGCGGCGGTTGGGGGTCGGGGCTGCCGCGGCGCTTGGGGCTCGGGCGGCGTTGGGGCTTGGGCGGCGGGCACACTGAGGCATGCGGCACAGTTGCCGAGGCAAAGAGGGCCGGTTGTTCAGCCGATGCGCAGTGGGCGTGCACCGTGTGCAGGGCAAAGGCGGGGTGCGTGCCGCCATGCCACAGCCCAAGACGCGCGCCTCAACAACCGACTGCACCGCAGGTTCTGGGCCCCATCCCCGAGGCCATGGCGCTGCGCGCCGACCGCAACACGGCCCAATACTTTGTGGAGGGCCGCCTGGACTGGCCAGAGGGCGCGGCCAGCCGGAAAAGCATCCGCGCGGTCGGCAAGTGAGCGGGGGCGGGGACGGCCGGCGCGCGGGGGGCGCGGCGGCTGCGCGCGCGCCTCAAGACACAGGGAGCGCTGCCCCGATGCATGTATGCGCGCACAGCCGCCCGGTGGCCTTACGCCGTCCCCCTGCATTCCATCGGCCCCCCTGCCCAGCTTGTTCTTTGCTCCACGCCGCCACGCCCCACACCTCATTCTCTGACATCAACCCCCCCCCGCCCCCAATAAACGCCCCTCCCCCTCCCCAACCCCCCTCCCCCTCCCCAAAGGCTGGACGACCTGGAGACGCTCCTGGCGGACCGCTGCGACGCCGGCCCCGGCGGGCGCGGCGTGGCGGAGCTCTGCGACCTGGTGCGCGCGCTGCTGGCGTACGAGCCCGCGGACAGGCTGCCCGCCGCCGAGGGGCTGCACCACCCCTTCATGTCGCTGGACCTGCCGATGCCGGCCGGCGTCGAGGGCGGCGGCGGCGCGATGGACCCCACGCCGGAGCCGCAGGCGCTCGCGGCGGCCGCGGCGGCGGCCGCGGGCGGCGAGGGGCCGTCGGGCAACGGGCAAGGGGAGGCGCAGCACCTGGCGGCAGTGCAGGCGGCGATGGCGCAGCAGCAGCAGCAGCAGCAGCAGCAGCAGGCGCTGCAGCAACAGCAGCAGCAGCAGCAGCCAGCGTCGCGTTTGACAGGCGGCGGGGGAGGCGGCGAGGGCACATGACCGCAGACCCCCTGGTGCTGCCGACCCCACCCCTGACTGACGGCTTGCCGACCCGCTGAGACTGCCTGACCCACCCACCCACCCCCTTGTCTCGCGCATATGCTGACGACACTGCATGCGCGCCCACACGGCCCCCCAACGGGCCCCAGACCTGACCCCCCCTTTGACCACACCCACAATTGATTTGGGCGGCCGGCGGGCGCCCCGGCACGCGCGCCAGCAACCCCGGCGCGCTGGGGCTGGAATCAATGCCCCGTTTCCCGTCTGACGCCCCGGCAGCCGCCGCCGATGACGACGGCTGCGTTACCCAGAGCTCTCAAGGCGCGGCTCACCGACCACACACCGTTGACTCGCCCCCGCTGCGGCCGACCGCCTCCGCCTCGCCCTCGCCGAGAGCCGAGCGCGGCCCCCCCCCCCGCACCCTGTATTTATTCGCACACGGGAAACTTTTTGACGTGCGAAGTCCTGGGTAACTCTGCTGAGATTTGGCTTGGCCCGTGGGGTGGCGCGGGGGCCTGGGGCCGGCCGAACGGCTCTGCAACGTGCCCAATCGCGGCGACGGCCGACGGCTGGTGCGCCAACACCGGCAACACGCAGCAGCCAAAAAGACGGCGGCACAGCCGCGGCCCCGTATATGTTTGCCCCAGACCGGTTATCTTCACACATCGTCCCACCAAAAAGCCGTAGACACGCAGCCTGCGACCCGCGGTCGTTCTGGCGCCAAGCAGATCTGTACGGTAGCCCCACCGGCGCCCAAGGATCGCAGGCAAGCGTAAAAGCATCGTGTTACACAATGGAAAGCGGCAGCATCCTGATCCGGGGAGCCCAGGACGCGGGAGGGGCCGTGCACTGGCTGCCGATCAAAACAAGCCACAGCGGGCCCTGCAACGTGGAGGAGTTCTTCCAGCCGCGGGAGGTGGAAGGTGAGCCTAAGGCCGTCTTTTGTCTCAGGGCGGGGTGGGGGTACGCACGCGCACGCGCGTGCGCGCGCGCATCGACCGCCGCTGCCGCGACCGCCGTGTGCGAAAACAAAACTGCCCCGCCTTGTCCGCAGAGTGCAGCGCGAGCGGCAGCCAGGCACTGGAGGCGCACATCCGCGGCCGACTGCTCAAAGGTGTGCGCACAGCTGTGTAGCAGTGCACCGCCTGCAGCTGCCTCGCCACTGCGGCAGTCAACCAGGGGCGGCGTGCCGAGCTTTGCGAGTCCGCCGCCCCACCCCCTCCTCAAACCTCGCCACCAGGCTGCGTGCGGAAGCTGCCCGAGGGCTTCTCCGGCGTCGTGCTGGCGCCGAGCGCGCCCTCGGCGACGGCCAGCGCCGACGACCGCGAGTGGGCGAGCACGGCCACCTTTGGCAGCGTTACCTATTGGAACCACGACACCGCGCCCGCGGCAAGCGACTGGCAGGCGCGCGCCATCGACTGGCTGGTGCTCGCGGACAAGGTGGGGGCTGCCAGGGGGGCGGGGCGAGGGGTTGGGGGTGCGCTGCGCCGTCGGCGGAGCCCGTTGGGTGGAGGGGAGCCGCCAAAGCAGCCCTGTCGCACCGCACCGCACCGCACCGAGCACGAGCCCGCCCCTGCGCCCGCCTCGTCCCATCGCCCGCAGGTGCAAGCGCCGGTGAGCCTGGAGGCGGTGGAGGCGGAGCTGGCGCGCGGTGACGCGCAGCCGTAATCGACCCGTCTGTCCCGCCGTCAAGTTTGTGTGTATTCTTGCACACCGTAGCTTCGCCCTCCCTCATTTGATTGCGCCGCGTGGCAGCGGCCGTGCTGCTGTAACGCAAGCACTGCACAGCTGCAGGAACGCAGCCTTGCCGCTACCGCGCAGCGACCTGGGCGCAGCAGCACCAAGGCAGGACCAGCGCCGCCGGCGCCCGTTGACCTGCCGTCGACCACCAGCGCGAAGCAAGACGGGTTTCCCAACCAGCAATCCCGAGCTTTCCAAACTTTTCGAGGGCCGCGTTGCGACAGAACGGCCGCGCTCCCCCGCTCTCAAGGCGCTCTCAAGGCGCGTTCGCCTGCTCTGACGCACACCACCCGTGCCTGGTCGGCAGCTCGAGACGCTCTGGAATGCGCCTACAGCGCCCGTGAAAGCTAGGGCTGTGCCGGATGCTCCGCGCATCCAGATCTGGCGGCCCGCTCGTCGCGCGGGCCTACGCCGGCGCGGGCGCCCAGGCCCAGCGCGAAGCGTCGCTCTCATCTGCAGAAGCGCCCTGCTCCACCGGCGCGGGGCTTCAGGCCGAGGGTGAGGAGGAAAGGCGCGCAGCAGCGAGCGCAACAGCGCGCGCACATGCGCTGTTGTGCGGGCAACCCGCCGTTGAACGCTGCGGCGCATGCGCCGCACTTCCTGCTCACCCCTCCCCTCGCGCAACAGGAGGCTCCGTTTCAATCAGCGGCAGCGGCGGTGCCAGCGGATGGAGCGCAGACGGCTGGCGCGGGTCGGGCCCGCGCCACCGCCGGCCGCAAGCCGCCGCCGCTGGCGCTGCCTCAACGCGCCGACTGCACTCGAGCAGCGCCGCCCGCGGCGCAGCGCGCGCTGAGCCGGAGAGCGACGAGCCCCCCAGTGCGGCGAGGGTGGGCGAGGACGGCAGCAGCAGCAGCAGCGGCGGCGGCGGCGGCGGCGGCGGCGGCGGCGGCGGCGCTCCTGCCAGCCCGCCGCGGGCACCGCAGCATGACGCGCTGGCTGCTGCATTCGCCCGCATCGCGGGCGGTGCGCAGTCGTCGTCTGCGCTGCGGGCTCGACGGCCACCTGCCTTGACGCCGCTCCCACTGCGCTCAGGCCCTGACGCGTCACAGCTGCCGCAGCAGCAGCGGCATCCGCAGCCAGCTGGCGAATTCGCGGGGGGCAGCGGCCGCAGCAGCAGCCCCGGCCGGAGCACCTCCCTGCGCCAGGTGCTCAGCCGCGCCGAGGAGACGGCCGCGGCCGTCGCGACGCAGGAAGCCCAGCTGCAGCGGGTGCGGGCCGCGGCGCAGCAGGCGCAGGAGCGTGCAGCGGCTGCAGCCGTGCGGGGCAGTGGCGGCAGCCAGCAGCCAGGTGGCTTGACTAGCGCACTCGAGGCCGTCAACCACATCCACGTGCTGCGCCACCGCGAACCCCAGCCGTATGCTGGGTATGCGCCCTCTGCAGTGCATCGACAGCTGCAGCAGCAGCAGCAGGCACTGGAGCAGCTTCAGCAGTTGATGCAGCAGCCACAGCAGCAGCAGCCACAGGAGCCGCAGCAGCCACAGCAGCCGCAGCAGCCGCTGCAGCAGCAGCAGCAGCAGCAGCCGCTGCAGCAGCAGCCACAGTATCTGCAGAAGCAGCAGCAGGAGCAGCAGCAGGAGCAGCAGCACTGGCAGCCCCAGCCGTCCTGGGGGCCGGAGCGGGAGCACCCGCGAGCCCGGCAGCACGCGGCCCAGGGTCATCAAAGCCAGATGCATGAGGCCGCAGGCTCCCCTGCCGACGGTCCTGTGCCTGATGAGCAGTGGCAGCGGTACATGCAGCTGCTGCAGCAGCTCCAGCACAGCGCCTTGCACCAGACGTCGCTCGACGGCCAGCAGACGGCCGCGGCGGCCGCCGACGCCGCCGCCACGACGCAGAGGGGCACGCTGTCGCTGGACGCGCTGCTTGCGCAGATGTGCGGCGGCGCCAGTGGCGGGAGCCCCGCTGAGGCGGCGGCCGCGATCGATGCGGCGCCGGCTGAGCAGGCGGCAGCGCCGGCCGAGCAGCTGCTTTCCAAGCTGGGGCGCATGCCCCGGGCATTTGGTGAGGGCACCCCCCAGTTTGAGAGCCTGCAGGCGCTGCAGCGGGCGCTGCAGGAGCGGCTGCAGCTCGGCAAGGCAGCCCAGAGCGACAGCGATGCCGCCGCCAGCAGCCGAGGCACCCTGGACGACCTGCTTGCCGCCATGGACGCAGCTCGCGGCAGCAGCGGCTCTGGCGTCGTGGAGCTAGCGCAGGAGGCGACAGCAGCAGACGCGGCGCCGCAGCAGCACCACGAGGCCGGCTACGCCTGGCAGCCCTGGCAGCAGCAGCAGCAGCAGCAGCAGTCGCGGGGGCGTGGCCTGCGAGGGCTTGCAGAGATCCTCGAGGCCCCGACCGCCGCGCAGCCCCCTCACGACCCCAACCTTGAAAGCCTCGCGGTGGCGCTCGCCGAGCCCCTGGCGGCGGCGCGCGACGTGCGCGGCCCCGTGCCCGCGGCCGCGCCTGGCGTCGCGGGCGCGGACGGAGGCGGGGCGGCGCCCAGCCTCGAGGCCGTCGTCCACAAGTTGAACGCCGCGGCAGAGCAGGTTGCCGCGGCGCCTGTGCAGCCCTGGCTCGAGCGCCTCATGGCTGACTCGCCCAGCCAGGAGCCGCCGCAGCAGCAGCAGGAGCAGGCGCGCGAGCGGCCCGCTGGGCCGGGGGGCGACGGGCTCCGCGACCAGCAGCAGCAGCGGTGGGGATGGCAGCCGCGGCTTCAGCAGCAGCGGTGGCAGCAGCAGGAGCAGCAGCAGCAGCAGGAGCAAGCGCGCGAGCGGCCCGCTGGGCCGGGGGGCGACGGGCTGCGCGACCAGCAGCAGCAACGGTGGGGATGGCAGCCGCGGCTTCAGCAGCAGCAGGAGCAGCAGCGGTGGCAGCAGCAGGAGCAGCAGCGGTGGCAGCAGCAGGAGCAGCAGCGGGAGCAAGAGGAGCAGCGCCAGCTGCAGCAGGCTGCAGACGAGCAGAAGACCAAGCAAGCGCTGCGGGCATCCCAGAAGCTCCTGCAGGAGCAAATTGGCGCGCTCGAAAAGGAGCGTGTGGCCGAGGCGCGCGCGCGCACCGAGCAGCAGCGCGCCGAGGCGGCCGTGGCGCGGGGGGTGAGCTCGTCGGACGAGAAGGCCCCCCGCCGGCAGGGCGCGACGCCCAAGGCGCAGCAGCGCAAGGGCAAGGGCGTCGCGCAGGCGCCCGCCAAGCCCGCAGCCAAGGCAAAGAAGGCCGCGGCGGCCGCCGCGCCCGCCGCCGCGAGCCGCTGGGCCAGCAAGTTGCAGGCTCTCCGCACCTCTGGCGCGGACGACGAAGCCGCCGAGGCCGAGGCCGCGGCCGCCGAGGCGGCGGCCGCAGAGGAGGAGGCCGCGGCCGAGGCCGAGGCGGGCGCGGCGGCCGAGGCGCGCGGCGAGATGGTGCAGCTCGACCTGCCGCCCGCCTGCAGCGTGCGCCAGCTGGCGGCGCTGCTGGGCGCGGAGCTGGACGCGGTCGAGGGGGCGCTGGCTGCGCTGGGGGATGCGGTGTTTTCGGGTGCGTGCCCGGGGCTGCGCATGCAGCCGCGCGCGCGCGGATGCCTATTTTGAGGGGCCTGCCCCACGGGCCAGCGCGGAAGTGTTTGGCGGCCCCTTTTGCGGGCCGAAGCCGGCCAGCACCGGGCCTGACCTCGCCAAGGAGCGGCGGCCCAGCGCCCGCCATGCTCACAGCGGCTGCCGAGCGCTCCGCCAAATCCAAAACCCCTCCCCACCCAAATCACGCAACCAACCCCCCCCCCCAACCAACCAACCAACCAACCAACCAACCAACCAACCAACCAACCAACCAACCAACCAACCAACCAACCAACCAACCAACCAACCAACCAACCAAACCCTAACCGCAGCCGAGGACCCGGTCAACCCCGAGTCTGCAGAGCTGGTGGCGCTGGACTACAACACTCTGCTGCTGAGGCCCGACGACGCCGCAGCCGCGCAGCGCGAGCCGCGGCCGCCGGTGGTGACGGTGATGGGCCACGTCGACCACGGGAAGACCAGCCTGCTGGACGCGCTGCGGCAGACCAGCGTGGCGGCCAGCGGTGCGCGGGGCAGGGGGGGAGGGGCGCGTTTTTTGCTCGCGCCGTGTGAGGGGCATGTGCGTTGCGTTCTCCGGCCCTGCACCGCCTCTGGACCGTCTGCAGCGCCAAACATATCCCCCCCCTCAAACCGCCTCCCACCCCGCCTCTTCCCTCCCAACCTCCCGCGCCCCGCAGAGGCCGGCGGCATCACGCAGCACATCGGCGCGTTCAGCGTGACCCTCCCCGGCACCGGCCAGGCCCTCACCTTCCTCGACACCCCGGGCCACGCCGCATTCGGCGCGATGCGCGCGCGCGGCGCGGCGGCCACAGACATCGTGGTCCTCGCGGTCGCCGCCGACGACGGCGTGATGCCGCAGACGCGCGAGGCGCTCGCGCACGCGCGCGCGGCGCGGTGCCCGGTCGTGGTGGCCATCACAAAGTGCGACCTGCCGGGGGCGCGGCCGGAGGAGGTCAAGGGGCAGCTGCTGGGGGAGGGGCTGGAGCTGGAGGAGTGGGGCGGGGACGTGCAGGTGGTGCTGACGGCGGCAAAGGAGGGCAGGGGGCTGGCGGAGTTGGAGGAGGCTCTGCTGCTGCAGGTGCGCGGGGGGCGGGGCTGGGGGGCGGACTTTTTTTCCATTGTTGGGGTGCGTGGTTGCATTGTGCTGGATCATGGCGCGGCGCGCCGCTGATCTGCACCTCTCCTCTCTTCCCCCTCGGCCTGCCAAAACAAGCCCAACCCTCAATCCCCCAAACCCCCTCCCAACGCCCCTCCCCCAGGCCGAGGTGATGGAGCTGTCCGCGCCGCGCGCCGTGCCCGCCTCGGCCATCGTGGTCGAGGCCCAGGTGGACAAGGGCCTGGGCCCGCTGGCCACGGTCATCGTGCGCCAGGGGGAGCTGCGCGTGGGAGACCCCATCGTCGTCGGCACCCGCAGCGGCAAGGTGCGCCTGCTGCGCACCAGCCGCGGCGAGCCGCTGGAGTCGGCCGGCCCCGGCTGCCACGCCGTCGTCGCCGGGCTGCGCGGCCTGCCGTCCGCGGGGGACGAGATGACGGCCGTCGCCAGCGAGGCGCGCGCGCACGCGGTCGGCGAGGCGCGCGCCGCGCGCGCCGCGGACTTCCGGCGCGCGCAGCTCGCGCGCGCGCGGCTCGCGGCGGCGGCGGCGCAGCGCGAGGCCGCGGAGCGCGAGCACGCGCGGCGGCGCGCGCTGCAGGCGCGCATCCGCGAGCTGCAGGCGTCGGGCAAGCGGCGCGACCTGCGGCAGCTGCACGCCACCGCGAGCGAGGCGGCAAAGGCGGAGGACGAGGCCCTCCGCGCCGCGGCGCGCGGCGAGGCGCCCGCGGCGGCCCCGGCCGAGCCCGCGGGTGGCGCCGACCCCGCGGGCGACGCCGCCGCCGCCGCAGCCGCCGACGGCGACGACGACGCGCTGCCGCCGGGCGCGCCCGTCCTGACGCTGGTGATCAAGGCGGACGTGCAGGGCTCCGTCGAGGCGGTGGAGCAGGCCGTCGCCGGCCTCGCGCGCGGCCGCGCGCACGTCCAGGTCGTGTTCTCCGGCGTCGGCCCCGTCACCACGAGCGACGCCAACCTGGCGGCCGCGACGGGCGCGTGGCTGGTGGCGTTCAACCTGCCGGCGCCGGCGGGGGAGCCGGAGTCGGCGCTGCGGCGCGCGGGCGTGCGCGTGTCGGCGCACCGCGTGATCTACCACCTGCTGGACGAGGTGACGGCGGCGCTGGAGGGCGCAGAGGGCGCGGCGGCCGCCGCGGCGGCCGGCAGCAGCGAGCAGCTGCTCGGCAGCGCCGCGGTGGTGCAGGTGTTCCCGCTCGTGGTCAACGGCAAGGAGGCCGGCGCCGTCGCGGGCTGCAGGCTGTCGGACGGCCGGCTCGTGCGCCACTGGGCGGCGGCCGGCGACGGCGGCCAGGGCGCGGCGGCCGCGGGCGCAGCGCAGCCGGCGCGGCGCATCGTGTACCGCGTGCTGCGCGAGGGGGAGCTTGTTTACGAGGGCCCCTGCAGCAGCCTGCGGCGCCGCAAGGACACGGTCGAGGCGGTGTCGGGGCGCGGCACCGAGTTTGGCGTCGTGCTCGGGGACGGGCGCGGCGGCGGCGTGCGGACGGGCGACGTGGTGCAGTGCGTGGCGGTGCCGCTCTGAGGCCGCACGCAGGCCAGCGGCCTGCCGGCTGCTGTGGCGCGCGGCCTCGCAGCTGCACAACGAGCGCTGCCTGCTTGCTTGATCATTTGAAAAGCTTCCTTTCAGCTTGATGTGGGTGTGTGCTTTTAGCTGGCTGCTTGTGTGTGCCTCAATATCAACCTGCAGGAGCCGTGCAGGCTCTGGCTGCAAACCACTGCCGCTTGCCACAACAATGAATTCCTCTGCGCCCCACCGGCGTGCCCCTTGCCCGCGTGCACGTGTCCAGTTGTTGGTGCTCGCAGCCATTTTCCATTACTTCCTACGGTATGCTCAGTGGACCCTCCGGTAACATTGCAAGGTTTCAGTTCTCAGTGCCAAAGCTCATGCCGGCCTGCTGCTGTGCCGCCTGCGCGTCGGCTTCGGCCTGCTGCTCCGCCGCCGTGCGCGCCATCAGCGCCTGAGCGCGCGCGATCACGGCGGCCAGATCGCCACTGGCAGCCGCCGCGGCGGCCGCCGCCGCGTGGCCCTGCACCGGCGGATCGACTGGGCATGCGGGTGCGGCGGCCAGCGGGTCCGGCACGGCCCGCGCGTCAGCGCGAGAGAGGGCAGGGGCCGCCGCGGCCGGGGGTGCATGCACGCTGCCGGTGCCGCCGCTGGTGCCGCCGCCAGTGTCGGCGCCGCCGCCACCCTGGCCGGCCAGCACGACGCGCGCGCCCGCGTTTTGGCTGAAATCCATGCAGT
This sequence comes from Raphidocelis subcapitata, assembly GCA_003203535.1. Taxonomy (NCBI): domain Eukaryota; kingdom Viridiplantae; phylum Chlorophyta; class Chlorophyceae; order Sphaeropleales; family Selenastraceae; genus Raphidocelis; species Raphidocelis subcapitata. Next base: position 62,317 of record BDRX01000019.1, read on the forward strand.
TGACCGCCGGATCAAACCGGGCAGCTTCCAGGCGCAGCGAGCAGCTGCCGTCCGAGGCGGAGTACAGCACCGACAGGCCCTGGCCGAGGTCGACGGAGATGGGTCCTTCGAGCCGCCGCCTGCGCGTCCAAGTCGCGAGCACCGCGCCATCGGGGGAGGTGTGCGTGCCCCCGCCGCCGCCGCGCTTCCAGGCCAGCGCGGGGCGGCCGTTAACGTACTGCGCAAAGCCGCCGCCCGCGTCGGCGCTGAGCGCGACGGCGGCGCCGGCCCCGTCAAACATTGCCAGCAGGCGGTAGCCGCCGCCGGTATCCAGGTCCGCCGACGCGGCGAGCCCCCCCGACGGCCAGCTGAAGGAGCCGGTCTGGTTCTGCCGCAGCGTCGCGGCCGGCATGCCGTTGGCGTGCCGCGAGCTGAAGCAAATCACCGGCGGCTCCCTTCGCAGCGCCGCGGCGGCGGCGGCCGCCGCGTTCAGCGTGCTGGGCTTGGTCGGGGCCACCGTCAGCTGGGGCAGCAGCGCGACAGCCGCCGATGGGCTAGTAGCTGCCGCGGCAGACAGCTGCGCCGCTGGCCGCGGGCCTCCAAATCCTAAAGCCCCGCTGCCCTGGCCATCCCCCGTCTGCGCGCGCTCAGACGCGCTGCGGGCGCTGTGCCGCTGCTGCGACGGCTGTGCTGCCTCTGCCGCTGCAATGTCTGCCCAGGAGGGTGAGCCGCTGCGGGCAGCCTCCGCGAGCTCCCCTGGCCCGACACACACGGCATCGAGGAACCGCAGACGCCCATGCGCCGCCAGCGTCGCCAGCGTTGCGGCGCGACTGCGTTCGGGGCCCAGGCGCCGCGCCGCAGGGTTGGCGTAGAGCGAAAGCTTGACCAGGTGGGGGAGCTGCCCCAGCGACCCAAACTCGCGTGCGTCCGCAACCAAGTTGCGGTGCAGCGCCAGCTCTGTCAGCGCCGTGAGCGCGCCCGGGCCCGAGGCCGCGCCCGCCAGCGTCCTGATTGAGTTAGCGCTGGCGTCGAGGGAGCGGAGGGACCTCAGCCCCCGCAGGTCCTCGAGGGAGGTCAGCTGGTTGCGCTGCAGGCTGAGCCGCCGCAGGCTGGTGAGGCCCTCGACGCCGCGCAGCGTGGACAGCGCGTTGCACGCCAGGTTGAGCCGCACAAGCCCCGGTGCGAAGGAGCCGGCCAGTCTGCACAGGCTGGTGAGGCCCTGGGGTTGGGAAGTGGGGCAAGCGGAGGGTGCCTGCTCTGGGGCAGCCAGCGAAGCAGCAGTCGCTTTACGCGCCCGCGGCGCAGCGCGTCCACGCCGCACGCAGAGCAAGCAGCCGCACCTGCCCCACGTGCCACAGTTCTTCTTTCGGACCACTGTCTTGAGCCTCGGCCTCGCCTTCCTCCGCGCCCTCGGGGTACATTTCCATCGACGGTCAAACAGCGGCCCGCGAGGTGTCAGGCTTTGCGATTCACGCTGATGTATTGTTCAATCCTGATAACTACATCCAGTCGCCGGACGGCACCGCCGCACGCCTGCCGCAAACTGCGTCAGCTGCCCCAGAGCTGCCCCAGGCTCCCTGCGCCACTGCGCTCACGCCCTTCAAGGGTTTACATCCGCGCCATCACTCCCTCTCTGCGGGCGCGTCCGCGCACACGCTGCTGCGGTACTCCTGGATGAAGGGCTCGGGGTCGGCCAGCGCCTTGACCGCGCGCCAGTAAACGCCGCCGCCGCCGCCCCGCGCGTGCTGCTGCTCGAACCGCGCGTACGCCAGCCACAGCCCCGCGTCCGCGTCGCCGTAGGCATCCACCGCCGCCTCCAGCACGCGGCGCACGCGCTGCAGCGCGGCGGCGCGCGCCGCCTTGGCGCCGGCGTCGCGCGCCGCCTCGGCGGCCTCCAGCTCCCGCCCCTCCAGCTGCAGCGCGTGCCGGTAGAAATCGCCCCCCGCGGGCGGCAGCGCCGCGAGCTGCGCAAACAGCTGCCGCCCCGCGGCCGCGCCGCACGCGTCCCACACCGCGGCGAGCACGCGGCCCGCGGCGTCGCCCATGCCGCCAGACGGCGGGCCGCGGGCGCAGCCCATTTGGGCCTGAACCAGCAGCGCGGCGAGCGCCTGCAGATCCGACGGCTGCCCCGCGCAGGCCTCCAGCACCAGCAGCCAGACCTGGGGCGCCGCGTCCGCGGGCACGGCGCGCAGCGCCTCGCGCAGCACGGCCAGTAGCTGCTGCGCCGCGGCCGCGCCGGCGCCGCGCAGGCGCGCCTCGAGCGCGACGCGGCGGCGCCAGACGCCGGGGCTCCGGGGGAAGGCCTCGCAAGCCAGCTTGGCGGCGCGGAGTGCCATCTGCGGGGGCGCAGTGGGGCAGAGTGGGCACGCGGTGCGTTGGGCTTTGTGTGTGCTTGGCACACAGGGCTTGGTTTCCAAACCTGCAGATGGGCTGGGACTGCGGCACCAACACAAAATGTCAAGCCCACCGCGCTCATGGAGCGCTTGCTGCTGCACCAGGCCCCAGCCAAGACCCGGACGCCAGCCCCCCACCTTTTTCTGCTTCAGCTGCAGCGCCACGTCGGACCAGAGCTGGTAAACCTCCTCCCCCGCGCAGCCGGCCTCGTGGGCGCGCTGCAGCGCGTGCAGCAGCTGCTGCGCCGCCCCCGCGGCCGCCGCCACGCGCGCCTCGTCGCCGCTCGCGGCCGCCATCAGCGCGGCCAGCCGCTGCTGGAGGTAGGAGCAGTAAAGCCGCCACAGCTCGACCAGCCGCCCGCGCCTCTCCCCCGCGCGCCGCCGCCGCTGCTTCTCGCCGCCCTCGCCCTCGTCGCCCTCCGCCGCGCACGCAGCGATGGCGGCCTCAAAGCGCTGACCGGACGCCGCGACGGCCTCCTCGGGCGCGGCGGGGTCGGAGGGGTCGGCGGCGGCGCGGGCCAGCACGTCAACTGCTTCGGGGTCCTGTTGGGGGCGGGATGGGGTTTGGGGTGGGGTTGGTGGGGCGGGTGGGTGGGGATGGGCAAGCCTGCAGGCCAGGGGAGCGGTTTGCCCGGGGCGCCCCCCCCCCCCCGCTTGCCGCCCGGGCTGCGCGCTGTTCGCGGGCAGGTCCGCCCGCAGCGGCGGCCCGCACGCGCGCGCGGCGGCTGTGCCGGTGCGCGGCCCCTCACCTGGGGGAAGTCCGCCTCGATGCCGGCGAGCACCCCCGCCGACAGCGCGCGCACGCCCGGGAAGCCGTACTTGGCCGCCGCCTCCAGCAGGCCGCGCCTCAACGCCAGGTCGCGCGGCAGCGCCGCCGCCGCGCTGCGAGCCACGACGGCGGCGATCGCGCCGGTCAGCACCGCGGCAACGGCCGCGTCGGCGTCGGCCTCGCCCCCCCGCTGCTCGCCCCCAACGGCGGCCAATATGCTGCCGGAGCCCCCGCCGCCGCCCTCGCCGCCGTCCCCTTCCATGGGGCCCTCCCCGTCCTCGCCCCCCTGCTGCTGCCCCTGCTCCGCGGCCTCCTGCTGCTGCTGCTGCTGCTGCTGCTGGCGCCCCTGCTCGGCCGCTGCCTCGTCAGCGGGCACGTCCAGGCCCAGCGCAGCGCGGCGGGCGCGCAGCTTCTGGGCGTAGGCCAGCTCCTGTTGGGGCGGATTGGGGCGGGATTGGCCTGGTGAGCTGCGATCCATGCATTGTGGGGCCAGGTGGTGCGGCATGCAGCGGGTGCAAACAAGCGCTGCCTGCCGATGCTGCGGCTTTGCAAGTGCGGCGCCCACCCACCCCCCACCCCCCATAAACCCTCGCCCCCCCAACCCCTCCCAAGGCCCCGCCCCCACCATGTCAAAGTATGAGATCCACATCTGGCGCGAGTCCTTGCACATGCGCAGCCCCTGCTGCATCAGCGCGCGCGCCGCGGCGGGGTTGCCGTTGTCCTCAAACTCCCACGCCGCCGCGTACGTCCACAGCCCAGGCGCGTTGGGGTGCAGCTGCAGCGCGCGCGCCGCGACGCGCGAGAGGCGCCGGTTGCTGCGTGTCGCGCGGCAGAACTCCAGCCAGCGCGTCCAGATCGACAGGTCGCGTTTGAACTTGCGGGTTGCGCGTTCGAATATGAAGTGCACGCGCCGCACCATGGAGTAGTCAGCCAGCGTCTGCTTGGCTTGGGACAGGCCCAGCCCGCGGCGGCGCGCCTGGCGCAGCTGGTCCAGCTTGGCCTCGTACTCGGCATAGCTGGGGGTGGGGTGGGGGGTGAGGGGTGGGGGGTGGGGAGCCCGCAGTGGTGGGGGTCGCAGGGGCGGCCTGCCGCGGCGGCTCGAGGGCGCGCGCGGTGCTGTGGGCATGCTCCTGCCGCCGCTGCAGCAGGAGGCCGGCCCGCGCAATGCATCGCCGCACTCTGTTCAGGCAGTGCCAGCCGGCTCGCTGGCAGACGGCGCGCGCAGTGCCAGCCGCCGCGCCGCCGCCGCTGCCGCCGCCGCCGACGACCGCCCGGCACCGTCCCTCCAGCCCCGCCGCCCGGCGCACCTGAGAAAGTCCTCCTTTAGCGCCGCTTTGCGCTTGAGCTTGTACTCAAACTCCTGCCGCCGCTTCACGATTTCGCGGATTTCCGCCTTGCTGAAGTACCGCCGCTTCTGCATGTCCTCCAGCTCCGGCACCATCTCCTCCATCAGGTAGCGCACCGTGTCAGCCATGGCTGCCGGCGCCTACGGCCTCGCAGCAGCCCGTAGCCCGGCGGTCTGGTCGCGGCGAGCCCGCCTTGCAGCTAGCTGCGGTAGCATGCAACGGGTTTCTGTCCTGTTGAATGTGAGCAGGTGGAGGAAGGGAGCCCCGCTTTGCAGCTGCACCGCAGCCGCGGCAGCTGCCGCCGTCGCCTGCCAGCCGTCCGGCCAGGCGAGTGCGGCGACCCGCCAAGGCGTTTGCCCGCTCGGAGGACGCGGGGACGGCCGCCGGGAGGTCTGTGGGGAACCCGCAGGTCCCTGCAAGGCCGCGAGTGGCGCGCCATCGGGTCAAGGCCGCAGTCAACCCCGCATCCATCACTAGGCCCCTCCACCAGGCGGACCGGCCCCGCGCCGCCGCTCCAGGTGGCCACTGACTCAGCCTGCCCGCCAGCTGGGCGAGGGGGCATCTGGGGGCGCTCGCTGCACGCGGCGCCGGCGGCGCCGGCGGCGCCTGGGCGGCGCCGGCGGCGCTGGCGGCGGCCGCGGCGCGGCAGTGCAGCGGGCACGGCAAAGCAGCGCGCGGGCTGGGCTCGGCGCCACAAAGCGCGCAGGAAAAAAGACAGCAGCCGTGAAAACGGCGACGCAGCGGGAGGGAAGCAGCCCGCGATGCTGTGGGTGCTTCGCGCGGCCGCCCGGCGCGGCCTCGGGGGAACCGGGCCCGCCTCTCTGGCACATTGCGCCGCACTGGCCCTCCAGGCGCCGCTTCCCGGCGATCTGGGATCAGCGCGCGCCGTAGTCTGGCAGCAGGTGGGCGAGGAGTTGGTCGCGGTCGCGTGCAAAGGCCATGGTCTTGCAACGGGGGCCGCCGCGCGGCCGCGGGAGCGCCGTGGGGGGCGGTTGGGGGGGGGCGGCCGCCGCGCCGCGAGCGCCGCGCTGCGCTGCGGCTCGGCCAGCGCCTGCGCCCGTCGCCTGCGGCTCGAAAGCCTCCCGCACGTCCCCTCCATGCGTCCGCTCTCTCAGGCAGGCCGCGGCTACACATCGGGCGCTCTGGCGGCCGCCGAGGCCCCCACAGACGCCCCCACAGACGCCCCCGCAGAGGCCCCCGCAGAGGCTAACGGCGGCGGCGGGCACGACGCCAGCCACGACGGCAGCAGCCCTGCCGCCACCGATGCCGCCGACACCGGCAGCGGCTACGCGGAGGCCGCCACAGCAAGCAGCAGCCGCCACCACGGGCACCGCGGCGCGGGCACAGGCCGCGGCGGCCGGCGCCGCGGCCCCCGCGTTTTCGACGCCGACGGCAAGCTGCAGCCCCCCCGCGGCCGCGTGCTGAACGACGTGTCGCGCGCCGGCAGCCTCGAGGCGCTGGAGGGTGTCATCGTGCAGTCCGCCGCGATGTTTGACGAGGACCACGTGGCCAGCTCGATAGCGCGCCTCGTGGTGCTGGCGGGCGGCGGGGGCGACGAGACGGTCGGCAGCGGCGGCACGCTCACGGGGGACGCGCTGGGCCGGGCGCAGCGGCTGCTGACGGGGCTCTGCAGCGCGCTGCTGAGGTGCGCGGGCGGGGGCCGGGGCCGCGGCGGCGGCGAAAGCGCGGGCGGCAAGCGGCGAGGGGCGCGGCCTTGCGCTGCCCGGGCCCCCAGTTCCGTGCGCCCCGCTGGTCAAAACGCATAAATCGCGGCACAGCCTGCGGCCACCAGCCACATCCGGTTTCAAACCGCCGCACGCCGGCACCCCCGCCCCAACAGGTTTCCGGAAACCGTCAAGGGCCGCCACGTCTGCGCCGCGCTGCGCGGGCTGGCCGCGCTCAACCCGCCCCAGCGCGACGAGCTGCTGCAGCAGCTGGTGCAGCTGATGGCGCAGGACGACGCCCGCATCGTGCACACGGTGCGCGCGCGCGCGCGCATGTGGCGGGGCCGTGCCTGTTTTTGTTCGTGCGCGAGCTGCGCCAGCGCTTGTCGTACGGTGCGCGCACGCGGTCGCCGTTTCCCCCAGCGACCAACCTTTTGCAGCAAAGCTCACACCACCCCCTCTCCCCCCACCCCCCGCCCCCTTTCATGGCCCAAGGCGGAGCCCATCGAGCTGGCCATCTTCGCGTGGTGCCTCGCCAAGCTGCAGCGCCTGGTCCGCAGGGTCACGCGCGCCGACTCCCCAGAGTATGCCTCTGACGACGAGGACGGCCTCGGCGCCGCGGGGGGCGGGGGCCGCGCCGGCGACGAGCCCGCCGGCGCGGCGATGGACAAGCTTTGGGAGCTGCTGCGGGCGGAGATCGGCGAGCGCGGGGACAGGCTGGAGCCGGCGCAGCTGGCCAGCGTGCTGTGGGCGCTGTCGTCGGCGCACCGGGACCCCGGCTGCGAGCTGGTCGTGGTGAGTGGCTGGGAACTTGGGTGGCTGGGGTGGCTGGGGACTGGGGCGCCGCGGCTGCGCGGGAGTGGGCGCGGCCGAAACGTCTGCGGCTGCTGGCTGCGGGAGAAGCCCCTGGCGCGCGGTAAGGAACCCAGGCTGGCCTGCAAACGCCCCTCGCCACGCAGCCAGAGCTGCCGCTTACCCCCCTCTGCCCACCCCCAACCCCCCCGCCCCGCCCCGCCCCGCCCCGCCCCGCCCCGCCCCGCCCCGCAGCGCCTCGCGCCGCTGGCGCTCGCGGCCCTCCCGCGAATGCAGCCGCGCGACTTTGTGTCCACCCTGTTTTCCTACGCCAAGCTCAAAAACTTTGTCCGCGACGCGGCAGAGGAGCAGGCGTGGAGCCAGTGGTGGCAGCAGGAGGGCAACGAGGGCGCGTGGCAGCCGTGGACGCGCGAGGTCGAGACCGAGGCGTTGCCGATGCCGCTGCGCGCCGACGCCGGCGCGGTGGCGGACGAGGCGCTCGCGGTCATCGCCGCCGCGGTGCCGGCGCAGCTGGGCAGGGCCAAGCCCTACCAGCTGGCCGCGACGCTGTCGGCGCTGCGGTTTGCAGACCAGCCCTGCGGCGAGCTGCTGGCCTCCAAGCTGCCCGCCGTGCTCGCCGCGGCGCGGCACTATGGCGACGAAACGCCGCTGCTCTACAGCCCGTGGAACGCCGCGTTCCGGCACCTCTACCAGCTGGCGCACGCCTACCTCCCAATCGGCTGGGACCTCGCCCGGCCGCCGCTCGAGGACGGCGGCGGCGCCGGCGCGAGCCCCGCCATTGCCGCCGTCGGCCCCGTCGCGCCGCCCACGGCGGAGCAGCGGGAGGCCGTCCTGGCGGTCGCGGGGGCGTGCGAGCGGCTGCTGTCGCGCGCGGAGCAGGTCCGGCAGGACCGCGCGAAGTCGCGCGGCATGCTGCAGGCGCCCCCCTCGTTCCGGCAGATGATGCACCTCTCCCCCAAGCGCCTGTCCGGCCTGCTGCGCATCACCGCGGTGGTCGCGCCCGAGGCCGCCGCGCCGCTGGCGCGCGCCGTAGCGCTGCACTTTCAGCGGGCGCAGCAGCTCCGCGTCCTCACGCCCACGCAGCTCATCTCGGTGACCGCGGCGCTGGCCAGCGCGGGCTTCAGCTCCGCGTCGGCGCTGCAGGGGCAGCTGTACCCGCTGGCCTTTGACACGCTCGCGCCCTACGTCGCCGGCCTGGGCCACACCTCGCTCATGCGCCTGCTGGGCGCGGCCGGCAGCGTGTCGCCGCCGCCGGCGGGGCTGCTGCGCGCCGCCGCGCCGCCGCTGCAGGCCGCTGTTGCGACGCTCACGCCGCACCAGCTGGTGCACACCGCAGCGGTGTACGGTAGGGTGCCGTCCTGGGCGCCGGCGCAGCGGCGCAGCGGCAGGGGCGGCGGCGGCGGCGAGGACGGCGGCGGCGAGGGCGAGGGCGGCGGCGGCGAGGGCGGCGAGGAGGAGGGCGCCCCCGACCACTGGGCCTGGGACGCCGGGGCGGCGCTCCCGACCGTTGGCAGCGGGGCGGCGTTCATAGCCTGGCCGCTTGTCGCTGCTGCGGGCACCCCGGCGCCGGAGCAAGACGGCGTGATCCCGCAGCTGGCGGCCGCGCTCGCGCAGCGGGCGGCGGAGCTCGGCCCGGCTCGGGTGGCGCGCCCCTCGTGGCGCCTCCCCGAGGGCGGCGACGGCGGAAGGCAGCGCCTGCTGGCGTTTGTGGCGGCGCTGCGCGCGATGGGCCTGGACCAGCCCGGCGCGCTGGCGGCGCTGCTTGAGCGGGCGCTGGACCCGGCCTGCCCCGGTGGCGCGGTGCTGGGCGACGCGTCGCCGTCGGACGCGGCCGCGCTGCTGGCCGCTCTCGGCGACGCCGCAGCTGCAGGGGCCGGCGGCGAGGAGGCCGGCGCCGTGGCGCGCGTCGCCACGGCGCTGGCCGCGCGGGCGGGCCCAGCGGCGACGGGGGCGCTGGAAGAGCCGCAGCTGCGCGCGCTGGGCCTGCAGTAGGCCAAGCTGCCGGCAGCGGTTTGCGCGTTTGAGCGGCAGCAGCGCTGAGTGCGAGGTTTCTCCCTACCGCAGCGGCGCAGCGCGTGCGGGCGCTTGTTATTATTTAACCAGAGTGTTCATTTATGTAAATCACTTCATTCCGAGTGCAATCAACTTCTGCTGCGTTGCGGTTCGGACTGGGCGGGGAGCCAGAGCAGCGCTCCGGGGAGTAAAACACACAGGACGGGGAAGCCTTGGGAGCTGGTCTGCCTGCTGCATGCGTTGACCGCCAATGGAACGGGCTGGCCCGCTCCTCTGCTCTCAGAGAGCCAACCCAGGCTCCTCTGCTCTGGCACAGCCAGCCCAGGAGGCAACAGACCCCTTGAGCAATTTGTAGGATGCGTTGAGCAGCAGCAGAACAAGCAAAAGCAAAAGGACCCACAGCGGGCAGTCGCCATCGCCGGGAGTCGAACCCGGGTCGCCCGCGTGACAGGCGGGAATCTTGACCGTTGGACCACGACGACTTGGATGCAGGGTTGCACACGCACGCTAATTATAAAACACAACAGGGTTTAGCAGGGCCGGCATGCCGCGGATTATATATTTACGTTTAAGTAGGCTCCGCGCCACGCTCGTCATAGCAGCCCGCCCCCGCGACCTCCCTCGGCTCAGCCGCGGGGGCGTCCGCGGGGGCTGGCCCCCGGGCTCGAGCGGCCCCTAGGAGACTCCTGGAGCACCCGCGACCTGAATGCGCCGCGGGAGCAGGCCCGCGACGCCCTCTCCTGCCCGCGCGGGCCCCCCGTTGGAGGGTCCGCGCCCGCGGGGCTGTGGCCCAGGGGCTGCGGTGCAGGGCGCCGCAGCGCCGGGAAAGGTGGACGCTTCGACCTGCAGGCCTCGTGGCGACGGGGCGGAGCCGCTGCCAGCGGCTGCGCTGCCGCCGGCGGCCTGGGTAACCCGCGGGGCGCTGCCGCGCGCGCGGCGCCCCGCGGCAGGCTGGTCAACGGCGGCCCGGCTGGAGGACGACTGGAGGCGAGGAGTGGAGCTGCGGCGTGCGGCGGCGAGGCGGCGGCGTGGCGTGGCATCATGGCGGCGGGCGGCGCGGCGGCGGCGCATGCGGAGAGCGCGGCTGCAGTCTGCGGACGGCCGCGGTTGGCTTCCCGGTGGCGTTGATTGCCCCGGCTTGCTTGCTTGCATGCGCGTGTTTGATTGTCTGCCTGTGTCTGCGTGTGGGGCGCGCCTGGTTTCCGGGCTGGGCCCCGCGGGCGCACGCAGTTTGCGGTGCTGCGCTATTCCCCACCTCCGCTGAGCGCGACACCCCGCGCCGCCCTGTGAGCTGCGTTTGAGCCCCCTTTTCTTGCTGCCCCATGTCGCAGCGATCCCCCTCACCTTAAGCGCGTCCCCCCTGGCCCCGCCCGCGCGCCGCCGCAATGCGGCCCGCGGACGGCGCGCCCACCTTTCCTCGGCTGCTGCGGCGCCCGCGGGGGCGCCGCATGCCTCGTCCTTTTGCGCGCGCGTTTCGGCGTTTTTGCGGTGTGCTCCGGGTGCCTCCTTGGGGTGCCGCCCTGGCCCGGGGGCCAGGGCTGCTCCCTGCGGGTGCACCCGGCAGCTGCACAGTTTTGCCGCTGCCAATGGCGCGGGGCGGCGCTGTGTTCACTTACCGGCCCCTGCGGCATGGGCCTAAGCCGCCCCTCGATTCT
>BDRX01000019.1:73466-135360 GCA_003203535.1 Raphidocelis subcapitata
CTGCCCCACACGCCGTTTGCTTGCCCATCCGCTGATGCGGTGATGCTTGCTTGTGCACCCGACGCACCGCCGGACCGGGCGGCGGGCGGGAGGTTGAAAAAGGCGGCCCGGTATAGGATCCCACGATGCCGTGGGCGGAGTAACCATCAAATCAGCCGGCATGCCGCAGGCGGAGTAACAAATCATCATCATCGGCCGGCTGTGCGTTTTTACGCCTTCTAAGCCTTTATTATTGCTATTTATAACCTCTGGAACAACCCTGGGGCGAGGGGGGCTCGAGTGTGGCGGCGCAGCTCTAGAAACGGCCCGGGTGGCCCCCAAACAGGCGCCTGACGCCTCGCGAGGCCTTGGAAATTGCAAATTGGCCTCTTCCTCAACCCTTGGGTCTCGCTCACGCCGCAAGGCAGGCCGCGCGGCCGCCGGCAAAGCTGCCGAGCCGCGGTCAAACCCCTGGGGGGACTCCTCCGGCCCACTTTCCGTCCCTCTCGATCCACCGAAGCCCGCAGGCGCGTCCTCAGGGCACACCCGGACTGGCCGCGGCAGCGAGCAGGCCGCGGCTCCATGAAACGCGCGGAACTGCTCGCATCAGACCGCCGGCGCCACGAGCAGGCGCGGGCAGGGCTTGATTGCGTGTGTACGGGGCCAGCCCGCCTCGGTGCGCTGCGGCGGCGGCGCGGCGCGGCGCGCCGACGCGCCCGCTGCTGATGCAGGGGTGCGCCGCCGCGCCCGCCTGCGCAGGCCCTCAATGCCGCGCTTCAGCGCAGCCCGCTGCTGCGGCAGCAGGTGGAGCGCGGCCAGCTGCTGGCCTGTGGCTCGGAGCGGGACCTGATCGGTGAGCGGCGGCGGCGCGCGAGCGGCGCACAAGCACGGCCGAGTCCACAGCTGACGCACGGCCTGCCCGGACCCCGCGCGATCGCAGCAGCCCGGGTGCTCGCCGAGCCCAGCGGCAGGCCTCCAGACGGCGGCGGCGGCAGCGGCAGCGAGGGAGCCAGCGATGCGCCGCGAGGGACGACACAGCAGCGGGACGCGGCTGCCCTTGCGCCCACAGCGCAGCAGCTGCTGGACCGCGCCAAGCTGCAGCACGCCGTGGTGTGTGTGGGGGGTTCCCTGGGGTTTGGACTGGCGGGCGTGTTGGCATGATGATGGGCATCAAGTGTGCGTGCCAGGCTCACGCCCTCACGCGCAAAAGCCCCGCACCCCTCCAAAACATGCCGGCAGGCCCTGGCGGAGCGCATGCATGGGCTGCATGCTGACGGGGAGGCGCTTCGGGTGGCAGCCGCCGCGATTGATGGCGAGGAGCGGCGGCTGCGGGACAGGTGGGTGGGCGCGCTCCCGGCGCAGCGATTGCATTGCTCTCTCGCGCGCGCATGCATGCGCATGCGTGCTCTGTGCAAGACCGCAGGTGCGCTCGCTCCGCAACGCTGCCAGGGACCGCCCCAAGGGGCAGTCGCTGGCGGAGGCCATCCGCGACGACGAGCGGCTCGCCGCGCTGGGCGTTGCCGAGGTGCTGCAGGAATACCGGGAGCAGAGCGCAGCCACCGCGGCACGGCGGCGGCAGCAGCAGCAGCAGCACCGCCCGCCACCGCCGCGCCCGCCCAGTGGGCGAGCGGGCGCAGACGGCGGCGCGACGCTGGACGAGGCCGCGGCGGCCGCGGCGCGGGAGCTGCCCCAGCAGCGGGCAGCGCTGGCGGAGCTACGGCGTGCGCATGCGGCGGCGTCGAAGCGGCTCGAGTGGCAGCGGCGGCGGCCTCAGACCTACGCTGGCGAGTTGGCGCTGACGGCGCGGCAGAAGACCCTGAAGGAAGCCATGCAGGCGAGTGTCTGGAGAGTGGTGGGCAGGGGGTGGCGGTGATGGGAGGTGCGAGCGCATGGCTGGCGTGTCCCAAGCGCTGTGTTGGTGGGAGCCCAGCGCCGCGCGCCAGCCTTGCCGCACGTCCGCATGCAAGCGCCACGAGCCCCACAAGAGCCGTCTCACAGCGGCTGCCAAACCAAAATCCGTGCGCACCCCCCCACCCACCCCAGGGCGTGCTGAACGCGCTGATCGACGGCGCGCTGCGCCACGCGGCGATGCGCCCCAGCCGCGACCAGGTGGCGCGCGAGGAGGCGGAGTGGCGCGCCGCGCGCGACGGCGCGCTCGCGCGGATCTCGCGCCACCTGGGAGAGAGGTGTGCGGGGCGGCGCGGGGGATTGCGGGCTCGGTCTGCCCTTTGCTTCCGCTTTGCCGGTTTGCTCGCTGCGCCCCTGGCTGGGACATGCCCACTCACGGCTGAACGGCGCCGGTTGGCTTGCCTTCAAAGAAGCGCACGGCGGCTGAACCAGACACCCAACCCCCTCCCACCCCCAGCATCCTGTCCGAGGCAGTCGACGAGCTGATTGCCGAGGCGTGGCTCGAGGTGGACGGCCGCGAGGCGCGCGCGCAGGCGTTTGCGCTGGACCTGCTGGTGGCGTCGGTGGCGTTCAGCCAGGGCAAATACGACCCGGGGCCGCAGGTGGGGAGGCGGCGCGCGCTGGGCGCTTTTGCGGTGGCGAGCCACTCGCGGCGAGAGCAGCAAACCCCCCGGTGTGGGAGTCTTGGCTGCGTGGGAGCCCACTATTGCGGACTCCCCGAATCCCCAAATATCAACTTGCAAATAAACACGCGCTCAAATCACCCCCAGCTGCGCGGCCCCCGCGTCGGGGCAATGGCCAGCGAGGCCGCTTTGCTGCTCAAGGCGACGGCGACAAAGGCGGGGCGCTCGGGGCTGCTGCGCCAGCGGACCTCGGCTCGCGAAGCGCCGGCAGAGGCCGAGGCGACCGGCGCGGCCAAAGGCGGCGGCTCGGCAGAGGCGGCGGCAGCTCGATACTGCCAAGCGGACAGCCCCTATGCCATGCGCCACAGTGGCGAGGTGCGCGCAATTTTCCATCCGGCACGGCGGCGTGTTGTGGGGTTTGCATCACCTCGTCCCCTGTGCACATGCAGGCCTGCCCTGAACATCCGACTGTTTGACCCCTCGCTTACGGGCACACCCCACCTCTGGCCCACCGCGGTGGTTCGCCAGGACGCCCTCCCCAGCGGCGGCAGGGGCACCTACCTGAGTGCCCTAAAGGCAATGCTCGCGGAAATGCGGTCCCGCCGCCCGCCCGACACGCCGTTTGGGCACACGCAGCAGCTGCAGCCGCGCCTGCCGCAGGGCGCTCGCGTGGCAAAGGTGCGCGGCGGCGGCCGACGTGCGTGCATGCGCGGGGACGGCCTGCCGGTTTGCTTTGTGGGGGTGGGGGCCTGTCGAGGGTTGTGCTGCCAGACGCCGCCTGTGCGAGTCAACCAAGCGCCGACGCTGCCGAATGCGCCCACAGGCACAGCGGCTGGCCCTCGGCCGTGCGCGCGCGCCGCTCGCCGCCGGCCCGTCGGTTTGGGCGCGCCGCGAGGAGGCGGTGGGCCGCATCGACCACGGCCCCTGGCCCGGCCCCGCGCACGCCGCCGCGGCCGCCAGGGAGCGGGCGTTCTGGGCGCGCCTGCCGCTGCGGCCGCTGATGCAGCCGGGGGGGCCCAAGGGCGCGGCCGCGGCCGCCGCGGGCGCGGCGCCGCCGCGGGGACTGGCCGTGCCGGAGGCGCTGGGATCGGTGACAGCCCTTGAGCTGGCGCCGTGCGGGCGGCTGCTGGCAGTGGGCACTTCGCGCGGCGCGGTGCTGGTTTGGGACGCGAGCCAGAACACGCCCACAGAGCCCCTTTACAAGGTGGGGTGTGATTGCGCCTGGCGGCGCTTGGCGGCTTGCGGCGCACTGCTGCGCACACGTGGCAAATGCGGCGATGGCTCGAGCCGTGTGCATGACTGTGTCTGCGCAATGCACCGCCTTCTGCCGCGCCCTCCCGACCCATCAAGGCGCTCGGCGAGGGCGCCGCCCCGGGCGGTGCGGGGAGCTTCTTTTCGGGGCCGGCGGCGGGTGGCCCGCCTGTGACAGGTGGGCTGGGCGGTGGGCGGCGCTTCTGCTGTTTGGGGGTGCAGATCGCCGGTACAAAGCATGGCGTTGGTGCATTGCTGAGACGCAGCCTCGGCCAATCGGCTGGCGCCCGCAGGCTTGGCATGGAGCTCCAACAGCGCGCAGCTTCTTGCTTTCGACCCCAGCAGCTGCGCGCGTATGTGGCGGCTGCGGCCAGAGCAAGGTGGGGTGCATTGTACGCAGCGCTTTTGCCCCGCATCACTTGCAGCGTGCACAGCAGCCCTTCAATGCGTTTTGGCCTGGTGTGCCACCCAGCCAACCTCCAAACAGGCATAATCGCTGAACCCCCCCACACACACCACCCAAACGCAGCCCTCGAGTCACCAAAGGCAGAGCAGCGGGCCGCGCAGCCGGAGCTTGTGGCAGCCTTCACACCCCAAATGTCCTCAACATCAGGTGACAGGGCATGCAGCCTTGCCTCTGCCAAGGCCCGTTGGTTGTCCGCCCCCCTTTGTCACCTGATCTTCCCACCTGAACTCATCCAAGCCCCCTCCCAAACTGCCCTCGAACCGCTTTAACAAAAATCGCCCCAGGCAAAGCGCCCATTGAAGACGAGGCGGAAGCCGCCGCGGCAGCGGCCGCGCTCGCCGCTGCAGCTGAAACGGCTGGCAGGGCTGCGGCTGCGCCGACGCAGTGCGAGCTGCGGCGCGCGCAGCACCTCGGGAGGCAGTGGCGGGCGGCGTTCCACCCGACGGCGGCGCCGGACGGCGCGCAGCCTGTTTTTGTGGTGCCGCAGATAACTGGAGATGTGCTGCGCGTCGCGTGCCGCGCCTGTGGCGCCGCTGTGCCGCCCGGCCTGGGGCCGCCGGCGCAGCAGCAGCAACAGCAGCAGCAGGAAGGCGGGCCCCCGTCACAGCAGCAGGGGCCGCAGCAGCCCAAGCAGGGCCGGGCGCCGACACGGCCGCTGTCGCAGGCCGTCGTCAATTTTTTGCTGCCGCCGCGGGCGCCCGCGGAGGGCATCGCCTCACAGGCGCGTGTGCATGCACCGCATTGCTGCGCATCGCTGTCCAATATGCCTCGGGCAACCAGCGGTCTTGCAGCCACGCACAACTGTGCCCCATGGCAACGTGCAAGTGTCAAAAACCCGTCAAGCCCCAAAACCGCGCTTCATGCCACGCTCTCCCCAACGCCCCCTGCGCCCTCAGGCCGTCTACCGCCGCCACGACGCCGCGGTGGTCTACGTCGGCTTCCTGCCCGACGGCGCGACCATGGTCACCGCGGACGCGTCCGGTCTGGTGGCGCTGTGGCCGGCGCGCGACGAGGGGCGCAGCGGTGAGCTTTTTGAGTGGGGTGCGGCCGCGGCCGCTGCAGTGCGTTGGCGGCGCTGTGGCGGGGTCGCTGCCACCAACACGGTGCGTATTGGCTGTGCTGGTCAGCGCGAAGCCGCGCTGGTGGCGGTGGCTCACCCACATCTGCTTGAACGTCCAGGCTTTGGCTGGTTCAAGCCCACCAAGTGCTATCAGCTGCCGCGCGCGCTGCGGACCTGCGCAGCAAGGTGGGCAGCAGACGCAAAGCGCCGCAGCGCCGCGATGGGGCCGAGTCTGGCCGGCGCGCAGTGCCTGCTGGGATCCTGATGCCTAGGGTGGAAACTCTGCAAACACTCGCTCACACTCTCCCTCTCCACCTGCAAACCACACCGCTCACGACAAACGGCAGGGGCATGCCCCAGCGCGTGTGGCCGCCGCCCCCACGGGCCGGCCCCCCGCAGCCGCCGCTGCCGATTGCCAACCCCCTGGAGCGCGCCCGCCGCGCCGCCGAGGCGCGCGCCGCGCGCAACTTGTTCGGCCGAAAGCCGCCGCCGGGCTCGGAGGCGCCGCCCCGGGTGCCGTACGAGGCAGGCCGCGCCGACGCTGACGAGGCGCGCGCGCTCGCCTCGGACCCGCGAGGCGGCTTCCTTCTGGCTTCGCGCGCGCCTTGGATCGTGCGGTACCGGACTGCCGTGCTCAACGGCGGCGGCGGCGGCGGCGGGGCCAGCGGCAGCCGGGCCGGCGGGGGCCTGCAGCTGCTGAGGGAGGTGCTGCATCGCCCCCTGCAGGAGCAGCAGCAAGGCGGCAGTGTCGCGGGCGGAGGCAGCCGCACGCTGGTGGTTTCGACGTACGCCGCCGCAACTGGGGAGCTGATGTCGCGCAGCAAGCAGCGCTGCACCGACGCGCGGCAGCCTTTCAAGGGGGGCGGGGCTGGGGGGGGGTGGCAGCGGCAGCAACTCCAGCTCAGCCGTCATGCCGGGACAAGCCAAGGCGGCGGCCTTGCTCCCCCCCTGGCCTCAACAAAAACAAAAACGCTCGCGCGCGCGCAGGTCGTCGCGGCGCGCATGACGCCGTCGCGGCGCGACTTGCTGCTCTTTTGCCGCGTCGCCGCGCAGCCAGACGACCCGGACAGCTTCCCCACACTCAGCGTGACGGTGCGCCACCGCCCGGGCCGGGCCCATGCGACACGCCAGCCCGTGCCTCACCGAGCCGATGGCCTCCATGCATTGCACGCGCAGCAAAAGGCCTTCAAACGACAAACCAACCCAGCAACGCAATCCGCCCCGCCCCGCCCGCAGGTGGTAAACCTGGCGCAGATGCGGCCCATCGTGCCCCGCATCGACGCCCCCGACGCCGCCTTTGGCCGCGCCGCGCCCGCGTTTGCGCTCGTCCCGCCGCCGGCGGCGCTGGGCACCGAGTACCTATTGCTGCCGCTGGGGGGCGGCATGCTGGGGGCGTACAGCCTGGCGACGGGGGCGCCGGCGGCGGAGCTTTTCCTCGGCGTGCCGCCGCGCGAGTGGGGGGACGTGCCCGTGCCAGCTTTCGGCGGCGCTGGCAGCGGCGGTGGAGATACCATATCTGCATTTGAGCTGGGGCATTTTTCTGCGCTGGCGCTCGGCCGTGTGGGCGCCGGCGCCGGCGCCGGCGCCGGCGCCGGCGCCGACACGGCTGCTACGGGCGCCGCGGGCAGCTACGGCGGCGCGGGATGGAGCGCCAGCAACGCGGGCCGCACGCTGCTTGCGGCCGCGCCCGCCGGCGGCCGCAGCGTGTTTGTTTTCGAGCTGGACCTCGAGGCGGCGGCGCGCGCGGCGGCCGAGGCGCGGGAGCAGCAGCAAGACGCCGCGCAGCAGCAGCAGGAGCGTGAGCGGCTGCGCGAGCAGCAGGAGCGCGTGCAACAAGCACAGCAGCGCCAGGCCCCCGCCGGCGCAACCGTGTAAGAATGCCATTACGCCGCGGTGTTGCGGGCGTCGCCTTCTTACAGCCAACTCCCTGAGCACCCAACGGCAGCAAAGCAAATCGCAAGGGTCACGAAAAAGGGTCACGCGCACAAATCCCTGCCGCCGCCCTCCAAACAGACGCGCAAACAGCGCATCGCATCATCCGCGCCTCGCCGCCGCGCCGCGCGACAGCAGCCGCCGGCCGAGGCCGAACTGCGTGTTGACCTGCTTGACCGGGGTTTCGACATCGATGGGCGCCCCCACGTTTACGGGCGTGGACGTATCCAGGTTGATGGCGCCCTGCGGCGGCGCCGGCGCCGGCAGCTGGACCAGCGCCACCGGCGGGGCGGGCGCGGCAGCGGGGTGCAGCAGCCCGCCCGCCGCGGCAACAGCGGGGGGCGCGGCGAGGGGCGCGGCGGCGGCGGCCGCCCTGTCGGCGGGCCCGCCCGCGGCCGCCACGAGGAGGGGCTGCAAAAGGGCGGCGGCGGCGGGAGCGGTTTCAGGGTTACTTGGGTCTGGACGCCTGCTCCGCCTCCCCTGCGCTTCCTCTGCGCAGGCGTGTTTTGGTTCCGCCGCATTGCTGCAACAGACCCGCACCTGTTGGATGAAGTTGATCACAGACGACAGCAGGTCGGCGACGAAAGACCTCCTGAATTTGCGGCGGTGCGCGCGAGGTGGCAGCGCAGGGCAGGGCAAGGCTCAGCGGCAGCGGTTGGAAGGTGGTGGGGAAGAGGGCGGCGCGCGCCCGCAGTTGGCCCTTTGACGCCGGCCCACCCGTCGCGCCCTGCTCCCCTCCCCGAGGCACGCCCGCCCCGCTGCCGCCCCTTACCAGGCGAACGTGCGCGCCTCGGCGGTGATGGTGCCGGTGAGCAGCAGGCTGCGCGCGGGGCCCGCGGCGGCGGCGGCCGCGGCGGCGGCTCCGCCGTTGGCGCCTCCCGTGTGCGCCGCCGCAGGACGCACCGCGGGCGCGCCGGCGGCGGCCGCCGCCACCGCCGCCGCCGCCGCGGCGCACGAGACCAGGACCAGCAGCACGGCTGCCGCTACGGCCACCGCCCCCCCGCTGCAACGCGCTCGGCGCCAGCAGGCCATGATCGCGCTGGGGTGGGGTTCAGTAGGCCGGCCGGCGGCCGACAGTCGAGCGCTGGCGGGTTTGACCGCGCCGTCCAAGAAGGCTCCAAGCTGTGTATTCGCTGCGGATACGATGTTTGGCGGAATGGACGCACTAAAGAAGGGGGGGCGGTTTGGGGGAGGTCGACGGTCCGCGCGGCGGCCCGTCCAAGGTTGCGGCACTCGCCGCGGCACCGCTGGTGGCGCCGCTGCAGCAGCCCTCCGCACTCTCCCACAGCGCGTCAGTTGCTCATTTGACCGACCTCGCCTTTGGTGGAGAGACTCGGCGGCGGCCTTTCCAAGCTTGGATGGGAAAGACTCGACGTTGAACGACCAGGCCGGATGCATGCGACAGCCCGAAGCGGCAGCCTTTTGAAACATCGTGTGCGCGTAGGCGCGGGGGCCTGGGCCCGCGCGAGGACCGGCGCAGCAGCCATGGCGGCAAATGCTGGCTCGCTGGCCGCGGGGCCGAGCCCCCCCGATGCCCACTGCCACCAGAGGCTCAGCGTGGCGCCCATGTGAGCGGGGCGCGCGGGGAAAGGGGAGGGTCGCGCGCAGCGGCGCGCGCCCGGACGGCGCATGCGCGCGCCGCCGCCGCCGCCGCCCGCCGCCGCCGCCCGCCGGCTGCCGCCGCCGCCAAACCCTTTCGACCCCCGCGCCCCCGCAGGATGGACTGGACCGACGTCCACTACCGCCAGCTGGCGCGGCTGATCAGCCGCCGAACCTGGCTGTGGACCGAGATGGTTGTGGACAAGACCATCCTCCACAGCCCCCAGCCAGACCGCTTCCTGTGGTTCCCCCCGGAGCAGTCCCCCCTCGTGCTGCAGCTCGGCGGCAGCGACCCGGCGACGCTCGC
Source organism: Raphidocelis subcapitata (assembly GCA_003203535.1). Classification (NCBI taxonomy): domain Eukaryota; kingdom Viridiplantae; phylum Chlorophyta; class Chlorophyceae; order Sphaeropleales; family Selenastraceae; genus Raphidocelis; species Raphidocelis subcapitata. Next base: position 82,592 of record BDRX01000019.1, read on the forward strand.
CGCGGCGGCGCTCAAGGTGCGGGGCCGGGCCCGCCGCAGGCGGCGCGCAGCTGGTCGCCGCTGCCGCGGCCGCCCGCGCGCAGGCTCCCAAAACCCGGCACCCCATGGCTGCGCCGGCAGCGCGGGCAGCCGAGCCGAATTCCCCCGCGCCAAAACCGCACCGTTGCAGGCCGCCCCCTATGGCTACGACGAGATCAACCTCAACTGCGGCTGCCCCAGCGACCGCGTCGCCGGCGCCGGCTGCTTCGGCGCGTCGCTGATGCTGACGCCCGCCCTGGTCGCCGACTGCATGGCCGCGGTGCGCGCCGCCCTCGACGGCGGCGGCTACCCCTCGCTGCCCGTCAGCGTCAAGTGCCGGCTGGGCGTGGACGACGCAGACTCGTACGAGGCGCTCCGCGAGTTTGTGCGCGTCGTGTCCGAGGCGGGGCGCGTGCGCCACTTTGTGGTGCACGCGCGCAAGTGCCTGCTCAACGGGCTGTCGCCGGCGCAGAACCGCAGCGTCCCGCCGCTGCGGCACGAGTGGGTGTGGGGCCTCAAGCGGGACTTCCCCCACCTCCACTTTTCGCTCAACGGGGGGCTGCAAAACGCCCACGAGGCCGCCGGGGCGCTCGCCCTCGACGCGGCCGGCCTCGGGCCCGGCGCCGTTTCCGGGGTCATGATCGGCCGCGCCGCCTACAACGACCCCTGGGGCGTGCTGGCGGACGCTGACGTGGCGGTCTGGGGGGAGGCGGCCAACCCGGCGGCGAGCAGGCGGGCGGTGCTGGAGGCTTACTGCGATTACTGCGACGACATGCTTGGGCGGTGAGGAGGGGGGTTTGGGGGGGGGGAGGCTGAGGGGGGGTTGGGTTTGGGCGGAGAGGCTGAGGGGGTTTACAGGTAGGATCAGGCTCCAACTATAAAGCACCTGCCTGGCCCCCATGAGCCCCCCAAAAAACCCACCTTGAAAACCCACCCACCCACCCCTGCAAAACAAACCCTTCCCCCCAACCCCCCAGCTGGGGCGTGAAGGACGACGGCCACCGCGAGCCCAACGCGCGCGCGCTGCTCAAGCCCGCGCTCAACCTTTTCCACGGGGAGCACGGCAGCAAGCGCTGGAAGGCGGCGATGGACGCCGCGCTGAGGGCGGCCCCCAAGGACGCGACCGTGCGCGACCTGCTGGCCGCGACGCTGCACGCGCTGCCGGAGTCGGTGCTCGACGCGCCGCCGCTGCCGGCGCGCGTCGTGGCGGCGGTCGCGAAGGCCGGCGGGAACGCGCGGCTCGTGGTCGGCGGGGGCGCGCCGGCGGGGGCGGCGGCGGCGGCGGACGGCAGCGCGGACGAGGCGGCGGCGGCAGCGGGGGAGCCAGCGGGGGAGCCGGCTGCGGCGGGTGTAGCGGCGGCCGTGGACGGCGGCGCGGCGGGCAGCGGCGCGGCGGGCAGCGGCGCGGCCGAGGAGGCGTCGGCGGCGGCGGCGGCGGGCGAGCCGGCTGCACCAGCGGCGGCCAAGGCGGGGCCGCCTGACTGGCGCATCCCCCCCGAGTTTGAGCCCGAACCCTACTCGCTGCCCCGGCCGCTGCCACAGCCCGAGGACCGCGCGGCGGGCGACGAGCCGCTGCGGCGGAAGCGGCAGAAGAAGGACAAGAAGGAGCGGCAGCCCGCTGCCGCTGCGGCGGCGCCGGCGGCGGGCGGCGCCGCTGCTGGCGGGGACGGCGGCGCCAACGGCGGCGGCGGCGGCGGCGGCAGCGTTGACGAGGAGCGGCAAGACCAGAGGGCAGCCGAGGCAGCGGCGCAGCAGGCCGTGGCGGCGTGAGGCATGCGTGCCGCACCGCCGGCGGTGGGCCGCCCTGCTCCGCCCTACCACGCCCGCCCTGCTGGATGGCAACTGCCCTTCCGACGGTGCGCGCTGCAAATGCGCGCCGCAGCCGCTGCTTTTTGCTGCTCTCATCCAAACTCCCTGCACGGCCCAGACCCCTTTGAGAGTGTAAAGCAACGGTATCGTGGCGTGCGGATTTACACCCCAAGCAGAGCAGAAAGAGGGCGCGTGGACAGCGCATTTAGAAAAGAGGTCGTCAGGGGAACAGAGATAGCGAACGGTTGGGCCAGCAGTGGGGGTGGCCCAGCAGGGCGGGGAGGGGGCCTCGCGCCCCCACAACCGCCGCCGCCAGCGGCCCCGCGCCGCGCCGCGCCGCGCTCACGCCTCCTGTATGATTGCGTGCACCGCCTCCGACAGCCCCTCGTCCACCGCGCGGCTGACCACCTTCATCGCCACGCTGCCGCCCGCGTCCATGCCCAGCAGCAGCCGCACCAGCGCGGGGCGGTCGCCGGGGAAGCTGCCGGACAGCAGCACGGCGTGGCTGCGGGCGTTGGGGGGGACCGCCTCGGTGCCCTCGCAGGGCTGCATGCCCAGGATGCCCACCACAGCCTCGGCCGTCTCCTGCGGGGGGGGCAGGGGTGTTGCGGGGGCGGTGTTGGTTGCATGCGAAAAAGCGTTTGAGCTGGCTGAGACCCCTGGGCTCGCTGCGCGCACGCACACACACACGTGCAAGGGCCTGCAGCGGAAAGCAAGCACCCCTCCCCCATCCATTCCCCCCCGTGCTTGCGCACCTGCAGCCCCTCCCGCGGCCCCAGGCCGTAGTCGTCCTCGCGCTCCGTCTCCGCAGGCAGCTCCTCCCACGCGGAGCGGAAGTTGGCCAGCTGGGGGGTGGGGGCGGCGATTGGGTGGGTGGGTGGGGGCGGCGGTTGGGGGAAGGGGCCGGCGCGGGTCGGGGCGCGCCGTGCGAGGCTGCAGCTGAGTAAGGGTCCCCTTTCCCGCCGGCGCGTGCGCGTTGCGCCACCCACCGCGCGGGGCTTGACGTAGTCTGCGGCGGAGACGTCCAGGTCCTCCAGCTGGGGGGGGGGGGGGGGGGGGGGGGGGAGGGGGGGGGGGGGGGGGGGGGGGGGGGGGGGGGCGGTTGGGGGTGTGTGTGAGTGCGTGTTTGGGGGTGGGCACCTGTTCACCCCGCTCAAGGCGGGGCCGCGGCGGCCGCGGCAAAGCGCACAGCGCAAAAACCCGCCCCGTCCAGCCCACAAGCGGCCAACTGAGCAGCCATCAGACAAGGCCCCCTGCCCACAACGCCCCCAACCCCCCTCAAAACACCCCCCCTGCCCAAAACGCCCCCAACCCCCCTCAAAACACCCCACCTGGTACTCGTCGTCGTACCCCTCCTCCTCCGCCTCCCCAGTCCCCGGGTCTATCTCCTTCACGGTGAACCGCAGCACCGCGCCCAGCTTGCCCGAGGGCATCGCGCCGGGGCCGCCGGCGAGGCGCAGCACGGACCAGCAGTGGCCCGTGGCGTTGAGGGGCATCTGCGGCAGCGGGATGCAGGCCTCCTCCACAAAGCCCTCCTGGGGGGGTGGGGGTGGGGGGGTGGAGGGGTGGAGGGGTGGAGGTTTCGCGGCTGCGGAGAGGCCCCTCGGAGCACGTCCCCCCTGCCCCTGGGGCGCAATCAACAAGTCAAAGTCAATCCCGGGCCGCAGGACCCCACCGGCCCCCAAGCCCCACCGCCCCCAAGCCCCCACCCCAAACACCCCTCCCCCCCCCTCACCGCGCCCGACAGGTCCAGCGCCACCGTGACGTTCTGCAGCACCTGCCCCAACCCCCAGCGCCCCCTCCCCCAAACACCCCCCCCTCACCGCGCCCGACAGGTCCAGCGCCACCGTGACGTTCTGCAGCACCTGCTCCGGCACCGTGTTGGCGCAGTCGAACCGCACCACCAGCCGGCCCCCCAGCACGTGCTTCACCGCGGTGATGGCGTACTCGGTGTCCTCCTCGGTGAGGCGCGCGGGGGGGCAGGCCTTGAACATGGGGCCGTACGCCGCAAACTCGGGGACGGCCTTCAGCGCCGCCTCCGCCTCGGCCTGCGGGGTTTGGTGTTTGTGTTTGTGTTTGTGTGGGGGGTGGGGTTGGGGGTGGCTCAGCGCGCACGCGCGCGCGCTCGCGCGTGGGGGAGGGCTTCTTGGACGCAATCAAGCGGGGCGACGGCGGGCGGGCGCCAAACGGAAAAGGGGGAGAAGAAGAGGCGCAAAAATCGGCGCGCGCGCGCACCTGCGCGGCGTTGAACGCCGCCGCCACCGCCGCCGGCGCCGCCGCGCCGCCCGCCCCCCGCGCCGCCGGCGCCCCGCCGCCGCCGCCGAACCCAGTAGTCCCCGGCAGCATCGCGCCCGCCGCGGCGCCGCGCGCGCCGGCGGCGCGCGCGGGCGTGGACGGCGCCTCGGGCACGGACTCCAGGTCAAACTCCTCCTCGCCCTCCCCCTCCGCCAGGTAGGCCTTGAGCCGCGCCTCGAGCGCCCCCGGGTCGGGGCGGCGCGCGGCCGCTGACAGCAGCGCGGCGGGGCCGCCCAGGTCGCCGGAGAGCTGCGCGAGGTGCAGCGTCGCGCGGTCGCGCACCTTTTTTTTGGGGGGGAGGGAGGGTGTTTGGGGGGGGGGGGGGGGGGGGGGGGGGGGGGGGGGGGGGGGGGGGGGGGGGGGTTTAGGAGGGGGAGTGGAAGCGGGGTTGAGAGGGGGCGTTCGTCCGCGCGGCCAGGCTCGTGTGCGATGCGAAAGCGGGAGGGGAGAGGGAGAGGCAGGGATGGCTGCTCAAAGGCAGGAGGGTGGGCGTGCAGGGCGCCCTGCAAGCCCGGGGTTGAGCGTGCAGCCGGAGGCAGGCGAGCGGTCGCAACTCACCGCGCCGGGTCCTTGGTGGTGGGCCCCTCGCGGCCGAGCAGGTGCAGGATCTGCGGTTTGGGGATTGTTTGGGGCGGGGAGGTTTGCACGGGCGCTTGGGGGTGCCCAACTGAGAGCAGAAACGGCAGCTGCTACCAGGCACGCGCCGACGCGCCAGTCGAACGCGCAGCCCCGCATCAAGGCGGCGGCGCCGGCGCCAAGGCGCGTGCGCGCGCGCGCACCTGGCATGAGAGGAAGGTGAATTCGCAGTCCTCTATGAACTCGCAGAGGTGGGCCAGGCCCGCCTCCTTAGAGTCGGGGATCTCCGGGGGGGGGCGGGGTGCGATGCATTGTTGTGTGTGTTCCTGTGTGCATTCGCACACGGAGCTTGCTGCGGCGGGTGCACGCAGGCTCCTGCTGCGGTGACGCAGGCACCTGCCGCAAAACAAAACCTCCCCATGCGCGCCCAAAACCCCTCCACACGCCCGCAACGCCGCCCACCCCAACCCCCCCAAAAGCACCCCGCACCTGGATGAGCTGCAGAATGGACGCCACGATGGCCTTTTTGTACTCAAACCCGCCCTCCTCCCGCAGCGCGCCCGCCAGGAACGCCATCAGCGCGCGCTGCTTGCCCGGGAACTTTACCGCCAGCGCCCTGATGGCCTCAACCACCACCACCTTGAAGTCGTCGGTGATCTCTCCCATGAAGCCGCCGATCTGCTTCAGCAGCTTGTCCACGGAGCCCTCGTTGCCGGTCTTCAGCAGCGTGGTGATGGCTGGGGGCGGGGCGGGCGTGTGGCAACGGTTAGAGGTGCCCACCTTGGGGGGGATGCTTTGGGAATCGAGCGGCTGCATGCAGAGGCTGCAAAGCAAGCAACGCGCGCCATCCCTGCTGTTCCCGCGGGGTTTCCGCCCCCCGCCGGCGCCGGCAAACAAAGGTGCGAGCGGTGCGCCCCCCCCCAAAAAAAGCGCACCCAGCGTGGCGATGGAGCGGTTGCTGTCGCCGATGAGGCCCTCCATGTCAATGTTGCAGTTGGTCACCGCCATGGGATGAGTCATCGCCACCCGGTTCAGCGTGCGCAGCGCCGCAAAGCGCAGCACCGGCTTGCTGCTGGACAGGAACAGCTGCAGCACCGTGATCGCGGGCGCCAGCTCGCGCGCGGAGACGTCCCGCAGGTTGCAGATCGCGCGCGCCGCCTCAAAGATGACCTGCGGTGGGGGAGGAGGGGCGGCGCGTTAGGCACAGTGTGCATTGGGCAAAGGAGGGCGGATTTTGGATTGGCCCAGCCCCAGGCCCGCAGGACAGCCGCTGCGAGCTCCGGCTGGGCTGCAGCGGCGCCGCGGCGGCGGGCGCGGGCCCGCCGCTCCCCCTGAAAGCAGCAGCGCGCTGCAGGCGTGGCAGCGGCGCGGCGCGCGCCCCCGCCCACCAGCTCGCCCTTGTGGCGCAGGCAGGACTCCAGGAAGTCGTAAAAGGGGCGCGCCTCGCCGCTGGGGCCGGGCTGGCTGTCGGCGATCACCTGGGGGGGGGGGTGGAGCGAACCAGGGGTCCAGTGTGGGCAAGCGGGGGGTGCGACGGCATGCGCTCTGCCAGCAGCGATTGATCCGCTCAGTTTGCTGCGCCTCCCCGCCTGCTGCCGCGCGCGGCCCCTGGCTCACCTGCGCCACATAGCGCACGAGCAGGCACTGCGCCAGGGGGCTCTTTATGGACGCCTTGGTCAGCTGCGTCACCAGCTTGCTGACGGCCAGGCGGTCGGTGGCGCGCAGCGCGTGGAGCAGCGCCACCGCGTGGAACTGCACCATGGGGTGCTTGGACTGGCCGCGGGGATTCGATTCGGCGGCGGCGTCCGGTTAGTTGCTGACGGCGGCTCAGGGGGCGGGTCAAGACAAGCCGCGGCGGCGCGCCTGAGCCGCTGGCACCGTTCCCGGCCCAGCTCATGGCGCGCGCCCGCAGCTGCTGAAGGCGCTGCATGCCCAGCCCGCCCCGTGCTGCGTGCCGCGCCCGCAGCTGCTGCTCCAACCGCCCGCACCTGCGCTGCCTCCTGCACCTCGTTCACCCAGCGCTTGATGATGTCCGTGTTGTGAGCCATCAGGTGCACCGCGCTGCACAGCACGCTCGCCGCCACGACGGGGCTGCGCGGCGCAGAGGGGACAGGGGGCGCGGCAACAGGCGCGGTCAGCACGCTGCGCCTGCCGTCCCGCGGGCCCCGCCCCGCCCTCCTGCACCGTACGCCCATACCAGGCCGCCGCGCCACCACGCGCTCGCCGCACCCACGCCCCCCGCCCTGCCCCCCGCGCACCTCTTGTCCACCACCGCCTGTTTGAGGTAGCGCTCGATCTGCGCCAGCAGCTGGCTGTCCACGATCTGGCACAGCACCCGCACTGCGTTGGCGCGGTACAGGTCCACCGTGCTGTTCATGTCCTTCATCAGGCTGCTGGTCACAATGATGACCTGGCAGGGGGAGGGAACGTGAGGGGTGGGCGTTGCTTTATCCCTTGTCGCATGCATGGCATCGCACTGTCTGGCGCTCTCAACACGGCGCGGCCGGCTGCACCGCCGATTCTGCTATCCAAGCGCAGGCAGAACTGGCACAGCTGCACGCGCAGCTGCCGCTGCACCGGCGGGGCGGCCTGATGCCCGCGCCTGCGCCCGCGCGCCGCACCTCGTCGCTGCCCGGGCAGATGTCCTTGATGCAGAGGTACACCATGCGCCGGAGGTGGGGGTCGCGCGCCTGGAACAGCTTGGTCGCGGCGAAGAACACCTCGCTGGCCTCCTTCTGCTCGGGGGGGGAAGGCAGGAGGGAGGCCGCAATGCGGGCGTGCGCGGGCGTTGGTTGCTGCTGCTGCCGAAGCGGAGTGCGTGGCCGGCGCCCCTCCACGTGCTGTAACCGTTCCTCCTGCAGCCGCCATCGCTGTTAACTGCTGCTGCTGCTCTTGCTGCTGCTGCTGCTGCTGCTGCCGTTGTTGTGTATATGCCCCAGTTGTGTGCTCCTTTCTCCGCTCGTGCCCGCGCTTCCTGCTGGTCCGCTGCACTGGCACTGGGCATACGAAGGCTCCTGGCCCCCTCACTGATCTGACCGCTGCTGCCTAGTTAGCTGCTCCACGAACTCCAAGCTTGCCGCGCCAACGGGCGACAGTTGCACGGGCTGCCATCAACGGCTCGCAGCCGCTGTTCCACTCCTGCCCGCGCGTCCCCAGCACCCCCCCCCCCCGCTCCACGCACCTTGGTGAAGGTCTCGCCCTGGTTCAGCAGGTAGAGCAGCTTGGTGATGACCTGCGGGCGGCGAGTGGGGGCGGCGGGGGGCCTCGTGATCGGCCGCTCCCACTGCGGCAGGGGGCGCAGCGCAGCGCGATCGGTTGGCGTGCGGCGCTGCTGCGCGGCGCGGCGCGCGCGCGCCGCCGAGCGTGCCTGGCTGCAGCGCCGCGGGTCCAGGTTGGGGTCGTGGAAGATGCGTGCCTCCTGCAGCACAGCACCCTTCTCGATGCCGTAAAAGGGCGAGTACTCGGCTGCGGGAGGGGTGGCCGCGGGGTGGCGGGGCAAGATCGCTGAGACCGGCGCCTGGGGGCGCGGGATCGGCGTGCAGCCGCTGCACCGATGCAGTCTGAGTCGCCAGCCTTCCGAAGCGGGTGCGTCGGCCCGCGCAGGCCCCGATCGGCGCGGACCGCTGGGGGTCCGTTGCTGCACCCCTCCAGGCGCTCACTCTCGTACTCGTCCTGGTCCTCATCCTTTTTCTCCGGCCCCATGCGCAGCGGGGCCGTGCTGTCCTGCGCCGTTGCTGCCATCCTCGCTCCAGGCCCGGAGGCCTCGCCTAGATCGCTGGGAACGCCTCAGAGCGGGGCCATCTGGCCCTGGGAGGGGTTGGTGGCCGGAGGAGGCGGCGCGGTGGGGCGCTGGGAGGGGAGGGACGCCTATGTGAGGCGCGCCGCTGCGGCACCAGGAGCAGCTGCTTGGAGTGCCTGGGTTTGGGGTGCTGTTGATCGGGCGTCCCCTGGAGTGCGTTCTAGGGGATTGGTGGTCTTGCAAACGTCGACATACGCAGCCGCCTGGGCTGCGAGCGTGCCCGGGCAGCCGCGTTCCGCGCGCGCACAAACACCGACACCCCCACCGTTCCCCCGGCCCTTCCTTTCCTGCTGAGCCCAAAAGCTTGGTCCCTGGGGACGATGGGTCGCGGATGCAGCACGCGACGGGGCAGGCCCCTGCTGCTGCTGCTGCTGCTGCTGCTGCCGCTGCTCGCCGCAGGGTTGTCGTGGGCTGGCCCTGCAGCGGCGGCAGCGCCGGGGCCGGGCGCAGGGCACGAATGCGCTGCAGCGGCAGACGACGAGGCCATTGTCGTGCTGTGGTGGGTGGCGACGCGAATGCCGTGCCATGCGCGTGCCATGCGAATGCCCTGGACCGGACTGGCCGCGCCTGCGGCCCGTGCGCACCGAGCATGGCGCATGCGCTGGCGGCCACTGCCCATGCGCCCATGCGCCGACGGCCGCCACCGGCGCCCCTCCTGCGCACCAGGACCGTCACGCCGCTGGCACCGGCAGGCGCAACCGGCGCTGCCAGCTGCGTCGCCCTCTCGGCAGCTGCCGTGCCGCTGCAGCTGCAGCCTGCTGTTGCCACGCCCGCCACGCCGCCAAACAGCGGCGCCGCTGCGCTCGTGGCCCCGCGCGCGCACCACGAGATCTGCTGGCCTGCCGTCGGCTCACAACCGCCGGCGCCCATGCGCATTGCGCTGCCGGTGAAGGTGCCGAGGGAGCGGCGCGCGGCACGGCGCGCCATGGCGCTGTCGCTTTGGGCGGAACAGCCCGCCGGCCGTGGCATGCGGCGGTGGGAGGCGGTGCTGCTGCTGCGGCCAGGCGCGAGCATGGCCAGCACCGCAACAGACATGGCGGACGCGAGCCTGTTGGCGCCTGTGCACGCCTCCGGGCGCGGGACTGCCTTGGACGGCGTTTCCACGCCACACGCATGCGGCGGCGGCGGCGGACCGTTGCCGGCCACCCCCTGCACGGGGAATGCAAGCGTTGCTGGCGCCGGCCAACACGGGCGCGGCGCAGACGACAAGGCAGCTGCGCCGGCCCCAGCTGGCAGTCCAGCAGCTGCGCCGCCCGCGCCGCCAGCGCCGCTGCATCTGCTTGCTGTGGCGCTGTCCGGCTGCGAGCGCTTGCCGGGCGCCTGCGACGCGGCCATCGCGGAGTGGCTGCTGGCGGCAGCGCAACAGGCCGGCGATGCCCCCGCCACACTGGCAGCAGCAACGGCGATTGGGAAAAGCAAGAGCAGCGATCACGCATGCCCCGCATCAGCTTTGGACCACAGCTGGCAGCAGCGGCAGGGCAGCGGCATGCAGCAGTGCGCCGCGCCTCCTTCCCCGTGCGCCAGAAGGCAGTTGTCGTCTGCAACCGCCGCGGCGCGCTCACAGCAGCAGCAGCGCTGCGGCGCCGCGAGCACGGCGTCGCTGCTGGGCGCGGCGGCTCTCTCTGCCGTGTTGTCGGCGGCTGCCGCTGCCGCAGCTGCCGCTGCTGCGCTCGGCCGGGGACGAAGTGCTGAACACAACGCGCGCAGTCCTGAGGTCGAGCCGGCCAACTGTGCCGGCGGCATGCCAGCTCTGCCGGCCCCCACACTGCCGGCTCCCGCACTGGCAAGGCGGCTGAGCGCGATAGCGCCGCCCCTGCTGGCAGCAGCACCTGTGGCACGTGCCACAGCAGCCGCAGCAGTGGCCGGGGCGGCCGCACCACCTGCATTTGAGGACGACGACGAGGACTTCTTCCCGTTTGGCGGCTACGGGATCAGCACCAGGGCAGCGCCCGCGGCGGCAGCCGGCTCTGGGGGCGGCGCGCTGCTGCGCAGCGGCGCCGCAGCCGTCGCTGCGCGCGTGCGCAGCGCGGTCGGCTTCGAGGCAGCCGCCGGGGGCCCAGCAGGGCTGCTGACGCTGGGGCCGCAGCTGGCGGGCGGCGCGCCCGAGCCGCCGGCCCCGTCACCTGAGCCGGCGGGCGGCGACGCGCCGTCCCCGGGCGCTTGGCTGGCGCTGAGCGCGGGCAAGGCGGGGCGCTGGACGCGAGACGTGGCGGGGCGCCTGAGACGCGCCAGCCGCATCGCTGCGGCCGCGGCCGCGGCTGCGGCCGCTGGGGCCGGCGGCGGGGCTGGGGTCAGCGGCGCCGCGGGCCTTGCGCCCGGCGGCGGCGCCGCTACTGGCAGCGGCTGTGACGGCGAGCTGGCGGAGCCGCTGCCGCCCCCGCTGGCGGAGGAATCCCTGCGCCCAAACATCGGCTGAATCGCAGAAAAGTGGCTGTATACAGTTACATGTGATACTCAACAGTAAAAAGCAGTGCCCTCTTTCAACCTTTAATCTTGCCGACTTGGCCCTGTGCAGGGTGCACATGTGCACCTGCTCGCGTACAGTATGGCAGCAAAGCACTTGCTGGCTTGCTTGCGCCGCATGTTCACGCATGCGCTTTTCTGGGGCATCGCAAGGCCAAACTCAAGGCCGATTTAATACAAGGGATGCACAGCTCATAGTGGCTGTCGTTCCCGTACAGATGGGGGACTGGTGGATTTCCAAGTGCGCCAGGGTGGCTTCCTCAAACACCGCGGGTGCCTCTAAATGTTTAACGAGGCGCCTGCGCGATATGAAAGCACCGGCGCCCAGCAAGCCAACGCGTCAGGCGGGCTGTGTAAACCAAGCGGGTGGGGGCTGTGTGTGCACAGCGTGGAAAACAGATGGCACAGGGGCGGGGTGGGAGTGGCGCCATGGTCAACGGCTGAGCCGCTGCCGCCCAGTTGCGCCGGGCCGGCTGCCGTCTCGCGCGTCCCACCGCCGCCGCTCCGCTAACAACAGGGTGTGGGTGCGCGATCAGCCTGCAACAAGTCCGTGTGCTGGGGTGAGGGTGGCAGGCAGCGGGACCACGCCAAATGATCATGAAAGGCTTCGAGGGGTCTGCATTGAAGGGAGTGCTGGGACCACACGTGCCGCGCTCAGGCAGCCACAGGGGTGGAGGCGATGGGGGCCATCACCCCGCGGCGGCGCGGGCGCGGGCGCGCTGTGAAAAAACGCAGGGGACAGATTGGCAAGGGGCCCGCTTGGCGGCCACTGGGGGGCGAGCGCCCGTGCAGTGGCACGAAAGGGGGGAGGGGTATGAAGTGGACTGGGGGGCGAGCAGCAGCAGAGGCTCTCGTTTGGCGTGCTGGCGCCACCGTATGGCTCGTTTGGCGTGTTTGACGCCGATGTCCGGCCAGTAGCGCAATGTACTGTTTGGGCTGTGTTTGGGCCGAGGCTCCGAGGCTTGGACGGGTGCCCATCTCAACAGAGTGCCAAGTCGAATCGGGCGGACTGCCCAAGTCTTTCTTGAAAGCGGACGGGGGGCCAGCTGAAAAAAGCGGTGTGGAGGTGCGCGTGCCATGCAGCGGACGTAGGGTGCCACGGGCGGGGGAACGAGGCAGGGGCGAGACAACCAGCGGTTGGGTACCCTGCCAGCATATGCATGGGGAAAGTCCGTTGACTCTTTGCGACTGTACGGGTGAGGCGAAGAGGGAGCGGCGGGGAGAGGCTGGTGACATGTGGGGCGCAGCACGCACAGCGCGTGCCGACGCACAGGTGCTGTGAATGGTGAAAGGGGCGGCAAGCGCTTGCGTCGCACAATCAAGGTTGCGACAGCAGCTTTGCGCAATCAGTGCTAGGCAAACATTGACCATTGGGAAGGCGGACGGCGAAGCAAACACGCGCTGTGGGAGGTGTCGGCTCTGGCAGTGCCACCGACTCCGGGAGCATGCAAAGGGCCACGGTGGCGTGGCTCAAAGCGTTTTCGAATCTCAGTAATACAACAACGGATTGGATCAAGCCGTATCTGTGAGCGTGGAAACAGGCGCATTGCGGAAAAGAAAGGCGCAACCTGCGGCCCAGTCTTTGTGTGCTCATTTTTTTGGCTCGAGGCAGCTGGCTTGTGGCAGCCAGCTGCGTCTCCGGGGCTGGCAGCCAAGGTCCATGCAAGGAGCAGTAGGATTGGTTGCAGCTGCCTTTCATGCAGCCGCCATGCACATCAGGCGCCGCCACGCGCCGCCCGCAGGGGGCGGCGGGCAGGCCACCGGCGCGGCCGGCGAGGTGGTGGCGGCGCGCGGCGGCGCGCCTCGGAACGTTGAGTCCTGGATCGAGGCATCCGACGCAGCGCGCGCAGCAGCCAGCGGCGCCGCGCTCGGCGGCGCGGCGGCGGGGCATGCGGGGCATGCGGGGCCGCACCACGGCAGCACCTCTTCGAACGAAAGGCGTATGCGCCGCGCCAGCGTGGGGCGCGGCTCGGGCAGCGTGGGCGCCGTGGAGCGCGCACCGCCGACCGGCGGCGGCGCGGGCTCGGCCGCGGGCGCGGGCGCCGGGCAGCGAGGCGGGCGGCGCTCCAGGCGGCGCGCGGCGGAGGCGGCGGCGCAGGCGCGGGCAGCCTCAAAGGCGCCAAAGCCGGGCAGCAGCACCTTCTCGCCTGCGTTCACGGCATCACGGGGTGGGGGGCCGATGCGGGGCCTATTGGTTTGGCGAAGGCTCCCTGGAACAAGGCAGAGCCCCGGGCCCAGAACACAACCGTCCCTGCGCGGCCCAAACACTCAACCGCCCCTGCCGCCATCCACGCGCGGCCGACCCCCCTCCCCCCCCTCGACGCGCCACCCCGGCCCCGCACGCACCTGTCAGCGGCAGCCTGCATTCGAACACCACTTCAAAGTCTTCATCGGGGCCGTACCCCAGCAGCGCCCCGACCTGCGCCCTGAAGAGGGCCCTGCCAAAGGGCCCCGGAAGCATCTCGAAATGGTGCACCGAGCCGCCCGCGCTGATGGCCATGACCGGTGACGCGGCGGCATAACCGCCGGCGCCCGCCTCGGGATCGGGCTCGCCGCCGCCGAGGCAGCCGAGGCGCGCGCGGGCCGCGGCGGCGGCCGCGGCGGCGCAAATGCCCGGCAGTGCGGCGCGCCAGTCCGGGTAGCGGCCGCAGCAGAAGCGGCACGCCGTCTCCTCGGCCCGGCCCGCCTGCTGCAGCTGCCACCGCGCGAGGCAGCAGGCGTGGACGGGACGGGGGCAGGCGCAGGGCGTGGTGAGGGGGCCGCCCCCCTCGTCGAGGCAGATCCAGCAGCATGGGCCGCCGTCTGAGGCCGTGCCGTCCTGAGAGGCCGCGCAGGGCGGCATGCTGGGGGGCAGGGATGGGGGGGATTCGGGCAGGGCGAGGATGGTGTTTGTGGGCAAGGGGGGTGTTGGAGACGGCGCTGAGTGCGCGTCTGGGGTTTGGGTGTCGCCGCCTCACGCGCGTGCCGGCGTGCGTGAATGCCTTGGCCACGCAGAGCCCCCCCACATATGACGCTTGCAGCAGGGTGCAACCTGGTGGGTGGAGGCGATCAACAAGTGCGCATGCGGCAGGGGCGCCGCTGCAGGACGCGTGCGTGATGCCCTCTGTCAAGACAACGCCGCCCCCTGTTCCCGCAGGGCACGCCCGCACGCCGCACCTGCGCGGCGCCTTTCCACTATTTCCCCGAAAACAGCAATGCGCGGCGGTTTGCGGGCGCGCAGAGCGCAGGGCTGGCGCGACCAGCCGGCACGGGGCACGGGGCGCACGCGCGGAACGGGCCGCGCTCCACGGGTGACACGCTCTATTCCTGGCGCAGAATTCTTGAGCGGCCTTTAGGGGGGGATAGCGGGGGGGGGGACAGATTTGTTCACAGCACCCCAGCATCACCCCAGTCAAGTTCACGCCCCTCTTGTCCACTCCAGCCCTGCCCTTCCGCCCCCCAAAACGGTCTCAGGGAGTACTGCAAGTAAGCAGGCCACCACTCACAGGGGGCCCGCCGCATCCGCCTGCCCTGTCGGCCCCCGGGCTCGGCCAGCCAACGGGCGGCGCGTACCCGACCGGCGCGCCCAAGTCCCGGCCAAATCCTTTGCCGCCCCGCCAAGGACCAAATGCGGTTGTACCGAAACGTTCGCGACACGGGTTCCATTTTGTGTTTTTAACAGATTGTATTTGAAGGCCCGGGCGGCGGGGACGGGGGCAACGCAAGCACCGCCGCTCATCAATGCGCGCGCCCCAGGCCGGCCCGTTCCGCGCTTAACTGGCGCAGCGGGCAATATGCACACACACTCTCGTTGCTACCGGTACTATTTTTCTATCGCGCGCGGCCGCGTGCCTCGGGCGGGCGCCCCGCACGGCCGCACCACGGCGCGGCCGGCCCGAGAGCCGAGCTGCCGTCGCGGGGTTGGCCGAGGCGAGGCGCGGCGGGGCAAAGAGAGGGCCATAGTAGTTGAACCAGAAAGGGAAGTGGCAGGTCGGGCAGGCAAAGACAAGTGGGGACAGACAGCCAGAGCAGGGGGGCGGCGACGCGCTCGCTGGCGGCCTGCGGCTGCGCGCGTGCGCGCGCGCGCGGGTAGAGGCGCGTGCTTTGCTATCGACAGCCCAGCCCGTGTCTCAGGGAGGGAGATGGGGGCGTGCGTGGGGGCCGCACTGGCGGCGCCACGGAAGGGGCTAGGGGGCTAAAAGTCGAACACCCCAGGGGCAAAGCGGGCCGCTCCAGCTGGCCGCACGCGCGCGCGCGCGCGCGCGTGCGGGCGAATGCCGCGCAAAGCGCCGCGGCCGCGGCAGCGGCGGCAGCATCAATGAGACGCAAGGCATGGCGGTGTGGCTGCCCTGGCAAAGGCAGGTCGGGAACCCAGGCGCGCCCTAAAGTGACCGGTTGGTGTGCCGGACCAGAGCCGAGTGAAGGCAGGCAGCAAAGGCGCGCACCGCACCGCACCGCACCGCACCGCACCGCGCCGCGCCGCGCCGCGCCGCAGCAGGGCTGGCCGCAGCCGGTGCTCGGCGCGCGCCAGCTGCCGGTGCGACCGCAATCAGTGAAACCATCCGAATGTGGGGGTTCCAGTTCTTTGTGTCGGGGGTGGGAAAATCAATTGGGTCATTTCGTGTTCAGCTCGGTCTCTATGGTTGAAACACAGAGTACAAGGGCTCGCTTGCCGGCCGACGGGGCCTGCTGAAGCGCGCGTGCGGCCAGAAACTGCCTTCGCCACTAGGCGACCACTTTGCCCCCCGCCGCGGCCGCGGCCGCGGCCACCGCCGCTGCCTGCGCCGCCGCCGCCTTGGCCACCGCAGCCGCGGCCGCGGCGGCCGCGGCCTCCCCGGGCGGAGCGGGCGGCGCGGCCGCCGCTGCAGAAGACGCCTCCGAAAAAGCAGACATTGAGAGGCTGCTCGCAGCGGAGAGCCCAGCGGACACGTCCGGCGCGTCGTGCTCTGCCAGGAAGGCGGTTATGTGGGGCCAAACCTCCTCGCGGGCGTTTTTGCCCATTATCACGTCAAAGTGGCCGTAGTGGGACTTGGCGGTGCCTGCGTGTTGTGGGACGGATGGTGTGCGCGTGTGAGGAGGGGAAGGGCTTCTTGAAGGACTTATTGAGTTATTGTCAGCGGCACGTACGAATCATCGAATGCCAAGGCATCCGGCCTGTCATCTGGGCGGGGGCTGGCACAGTGTGCAACTGCTCCCGTCGCGTTGCGGCACCACACACAAGCGCTCCGTCAATCGCAGCGGCGGTCCTGCCGCGCATGCACGCGCTCCACTCGCAGCGCGCGCGCGCGCGCGCGCGGACCCACCGTAAGCGGGCCCGAGGAAGACAAACCGCCTGTGCTCGCCCCCAAACTGCTGCACCGTCCGCAGTCCCCCCGGCGGGGGGCAGAACAGGTCCCAGTCCCCCGTTATGCCCAGCACCGGCGTGCGCGCGTGCCGCAGCGCTTTGGGCTCGCAGTAGCGGAAGCTTCCGTCCGCCGAGGTGAGGCCCTGGGGCGAGTTCATGCTGTTCATGAATTGGGACACCAGGCCGCGGGGGATGAAGCGGAAGCAGGTGCGCAGCAGCTTGGACGCCACCGACAGCTGGGGGGTTGGGGTTTTTGAGGGGCGGGAGAGGGGCGGGTTTGGGGGTTGGTGGGTTGGCGGCTTGGGGCGGTGGGGAGGGGCCTCCCTGCGGGCACGCTGCGCGCTTGTGGCCTGCACGGTGAGTGGTGTGCCAATTCGACTGCCTCTGCCGGCGCGAGCGCCCGAGCGGCGCCCCCTCCTCCCACCTCTGTGTTTGAGCGCCAGTAGAAGGCGCTCTCCACCAGCGACAGCGCGTGCGTCCTCACGAGCGGCCCCACGATCGCGCCCGCCAGAACGCCGTGGAAGCCCGGCCAGCAGAGCACCGAAACAAACGGCCTGAGCACGCTGTGCCAGCTGCCGGCGCCGAAGCAGCCGCTGCCGAGCATCACGACGCTGCGCACGTGGCGTGACAGCGCGCCCTGCAGGGACATGGCGCCGGTGGCAAGCATGCCGCCCATGGAGTGGCCTGGGGGGTTTGGGAAGCAGTTGCGGCGGTTTTGGGGGTTTGGGGGTTTGGGTGGTTTTGGGAGGCCTTGGTTGGCTGGGGGGGCGTGCGCGGGGGCCCGCACTGGCGGCGCCACGGGGGGAGGGGCCAGGGGGCTAAAGCATGAACCGCCCTCCTAAAACGGAGCAAAAGCGGGCCGCCCCGTCGCGCACCAATCCAGTGGAGCTGCTGGCTCCCCGTCTCCCGCACAATCATGTCCACCAGGGCGGGCAGGTCCTGGAAGAGGTGGTCGTCCACGCACCACCCCTCGGACAGCGGCAGCATGCGCGGCGCCCCGCTCTTGCCGTTGCCTGCGGGCGGGGACAGGGAGCGGGTGGGCCGGCGGGCGCGGGCGCGATCGGCTTTTCGAGGGCTTGCGCCGCCCCAGCTTTTCGGGCCTTTCTTTGGCGGGCTCGTGGCCTGAATATAACCCCAATGCGCACCCCATGGCCAGACCCCCTGCCTAAGCACGCCGCCGGCCCCGGGCCGGAGGCCCCGCCGAGCGCCCCCACCCCCCCCCCACCTCGCAGGTCGACCGCCCACACGTCAAAGCCCTGGCGCGCCAGGTGGTCCACCAGCGACAGCTCCGGCGTTATGTCCCAAGTCGCCTCGCTGCTCGACGCGAGCCCCGGGATCAGCAGCACGGGGTGGCCGCGCGGCCGCGCCGCGGCGGCCGCCGCGCAGCGCGCGCGCGTCGCGTGGAGGCGCACGCCGTCGGCGGCGCGCACCGCGTAGGAGCGCTTCTTGACGGGCCACAGGAAGCGCACGAGGCTGCTGCTGGTGAGGCAGCTGCCGGGGCCGGCGCTGACGCTGCCGCTGCTGCCGCTGGTGAGGGTACTGCTGCCGGCGGTGCTGGCGCCGCAGCACGCGCCGGGCAGGCCCCGGGCATCGTACGATCCTCCGCCGTCAGCGAAATTGAAGCTGAAGCTGGAGAAAGGGCTCCTCTGGTCGTTCACGGTGTATTCCAGGTCTGCGGGGGCCGGCCGAGGCACGAGTTTAGGATCCCGCCACGATCGACTAGGGGGGCGCACAGCCTCGGGGACCGCCCCCAAACAACCGTATTTAAGCAGTGCGCTCCAAACCGCGCCCACCTGAGCAGAAGCATCCCGTCTCCGAGGCGTCGCTGCGGCTGGGGCCACTAGGGAGGGCCCAGTCCCCCGCGACGCGGTCTTCCGCGTATCGGGGCTCTTCCTTCATCTTACGAGGCCTCAGTAAGCACTCCCGCTGCGATACCCGGGCTCGAGGGCGGCCTGGGCCTTGGGGGTGACCGCAGTGGCGCTCGCGTGCGAGGCCGTCTGCAGGAGGCCGGCAGCGGGGCTCGCACGGCCTGTATGGGTGTGATACACCCTTTATGATAGGTTGAAAAGGCCCGCCACGCGAGCGAAGGCCTCAGCGAGCGGGAGGGGCGCCCGTCGCTTTGTTTTCCGGTGCACCCCGGCTGTCCCAGAAAGGAGGGGGGGAGATACACGGGGAAAAAGCGCAGAGGAGGATAAGGGCGCTATACAGGGCGAGGCCCGGGCGGGCGGGCGGGCCTTGAAGCAGGCCCCGCGCCGCTGGCGTCACCGCAGGTGCGCGCGCGCCACGTGCGCACGCGCGACCGCCCGGCCACCAGCAACCGGCCCCCCAAACCCGCACACCGCATCGATCCCGTTACAAGCGCTACGCCTCCGCCGGCCCGAGCCGCTTGTGCAGGATCTTTCGCCGCGGCCGCTGCAGCGCGCGCGCGCGCGCCTCGGTCTCCTCCGCCTCGACGTCAAACCCGGCCGAGGCGTAGAGCGTGGCCGCCGCCTCGTTGTCCGCGATCACGTGGACGTACAGGTGGCCCACCCCTTCCCCCGCGGCGGCCGCCTCTGCGGCGGACAGCAGGGCGCGCGCGACGCCGCGGCGGCGCGCCGCCGCGGCGACGCAGACGTTTGAGAGGTACGCGCGCGCGGCCGCCGCGCTGCCGTCCTGCTTCCGGTTTCGGCGGTTTGGGGGGCGGCCCAAAGGCGGCGCTGTGTCATTCGCACGGCTGCGCGCGCGATTGGGCACCCCCGCTGACCCGCTGTGCACCCGATGACCGAAGGCGGTGGGGCTTGCGACGGTCTGCGGTACGCATCAGCCCCCGCGCAGTCCCGCTGCAGGCACGGCCACGAGCGGCGCTCAGAACGGGCCCCGCCCCTCAAAGCCCGCGGGGCGCAGCTTCAGCCACCCCCCCCTCCACACCGTCTTGCCTTTGGCAGCTGCCCGATCAGCTCCTCTGCCGGCAGGACCGCCCCCACATTGACGTCCAGGCTGCCCACCACGAGGCGCGGTAAATGGCTGTCGCCGCCGCCGCCGCCGCCGCCGCCGCCGCCGCCGCCGCCGCCGCCGCCGCCGCCGCCGCCGCCGCCGCCGCTGCTGCTTGTTGCGCTGCTGCTGCTTGCCGCGCCGCCCCTGCTGCTGGCGGCGCTGGCGCTGCTGCTAGCTGGCAGCTTAGTCGACAGGTCCATTTCGCCGCACACCTGCGCAAACAAATGTCGGCCGATTTTGGAACACCGTGCAGGCTCCGCGCTCGCCGTGTGCAAGCAGCAGTGCGGGCCAGCCCGACGGGGCGTGTGCGTGTGGGCTCCAAGGCCGGGCCGCCGCACGCCCCTGCCTCCTGGACTGCCTGTCGGGAAGCTGCCGCGTCGGGCGCGCACCTGCTGCGCCACCGGGTCTGATGGTTCGTCGGGCAGCGTGGCCACCAGGCACACCACCTTCATCTGGCGGTACGCCTCGTCAGTGCCTGCAGCAGGGGGGGCGGTGCGCCGCGGCGCAGAGGGCGGTGAGCGCGCGCACATGCACGAGGCATGTGTCATCAGGACACACCAACAGCCTGCCGAGGTGGAGGCAGGAGGCGCGGCCAGCGGGCGGCCTCCAA
Organism: Raphidocelis subcapitata; assembly: GCA_003203535.1. Lineage (NCBI taxonomy): Eukaryota > Viridiplantae > Chlorophyta > Chlorophyceae > Sphaeropleales > Selenastraceae > Raphidocelis > Raphidocelis subcapitata. The sequence continues at coordinate 102,458 of BDRX01000019.1, forward strand.
GCCTTGAGCCATCCGCCCACCAGGCGGTTTCGAAAACAACAACGAGCGGTTTCGGGAAAAGTGGGCCCATGCTTGCCTGCCACTTTTGCGGTGACGGAGTCCCATTCAGCATCGCCCTTCATGCGCCGGTGGGCCTGCGTTGCGGCGGCGGCGGCGGCGGCGGCGGAGGTGTTTTTGGTGGTGGAGGGTTGGCGATTTCGGCGGCGGCATGGACTGCGCTTTCGGGGCGCTCCCACAGCTGAGCTCATGCGGCCGCGGCCGCCGGCGCGGCGCCTCCGGCAGAGCCCTGGCACTTGCGGCAGCCGGCAGGCGGGGGGCGGCCGCGGGAAGGGGCCGCCGCCCGGGCCTTTGTGGCTTGCCGCGCGCACCCGGGCTGCAAACTCGCTGCGGTCTGAGGGGAAGGAGTAGAAGCTGCGGGCCCTCAGGTAGCCGGCGCCCCGAAACTCAGCGGGGGTGGACGCCACGGCCACGCGCAGGCCCGGCAGCGCGGCCTGCGGGTCGCGTTGGGGCGGGGTGAATGCGCGCTGCCGCGTGCTCGCCGCGGCGCCGCGAGCGGGGGCGGGGGCGCTCGGTGCGCGGCGCGCACCTCGGCGGTCTCTGCTGCTGCGGCGCCCCCCTGCCGCTGCGGCGGTGCGGCGCGGGCCCGGCCGCTGCGCGCATGCCGTGGCCGTGGCACCCGTCGGTGCAGTTGGCGTTCCAGGGGTCTCCGCACGGCGCTGGGGCACCGGGCCGAGATCATCCTGGCCTCCGCAGTGAGACTTCATCAGGACGCCGCGAAAGAATGCGTTCATTGCGTATTCCGATGCTGGCTCGTCAGACTTCCATCCGATCGCGCCCGCGCGCCTCCGCCTGCCCCGCAGCCGCCGGCCGCCGCATCTCCGTCCGCGCAGCGGGCGCCCAGGCCGCGGGGATGGCCACCGACGATCTGCGCGCCCACCTGCTGAAGCTGCAGCAGGAGCAGCTCAATGCGATAGGCCGCGGCGACTACGAAGGTGGGGGCTGCCGCGGGGCGGGGGGAGGCGCGCGGCGCGCTTGCACGCAGCCGCCGCCCGCCGCCCGCCGCGGCGCGCTCGCCCGCTGCTCCCCTCCCCCCCGACCCGCCCGCCGCGCCCCCGCCCCCGCCCGCGCGCGCAGCGTACGCGGAGCTGTGCTGCGGCCGCATGTCCTGCTTCGAGCCCGAGGCGAGGGGCAACCTGGTGGAGGGGCTGCCCTTCCACGAGACCTACTTCAAGCACCGCGCCGCGGGCGGCGCGACGGCGCTGCTCAACACGATGTCGCGCCCGCTGGTGCGGCCGGGGCCGGCGCGTCGGACGCGCCCGCGCGCGCGCTCATGTGCTGGGCTTGGGGGCCGCGCCCGCCAGCCGCGCGGGGAGGCGCGCGCGCAGTGTTGCGCCACACCGCCGCGCCACCGTCGCCGCGCCGCCGAGCCGCGGCGCCCGGCCCACGTGCGCCCCCGCCCCCCCCCCGCCCCCCCCGCCCTTCAAACCGCGCCGCCCCCCAGGTTCAGCTCCTCGGCGGCGAGGGGGACGCGGCCGTGGGGGCGGTGATCTCCTACGTCCGGCTGGTGCAGGTCAAGGACGCAGAGGGCAAGCACGCCACCACGGCCACGCAGGCGAGGGGCGGCGGGGGGCGCGCGGCGCGTGCGCGCGCGCGCAGCTGCGTGGGCGCGCGCGCGCGTGCGAAAGTGGGCGGGCGGGCCGCTCGTTTGCGCGGCCTCGTTCCTTGCCTTGAGACGCGCGGTGGGCGCGCGGCCCGGGGCCGGCGCGGCCCTGCCCGCCCGCCGTCCGCGTCCGTACACCGCGCCGGCGGCGCCAGAACTTGAGAGTTCGCGGGGCAAACAAAACACCCTCAATGCACGCCCGCGCCTGCAGGAGACGCGCGTGTGGGAGCGCCGGCGGCCGGGCACGGGCGCAGAGCCTTGGGGCACCTGGATCAACGTGCACCGTGAGGGGGGGGACTGCGGGGGGGGGGGGGGGGGGGGGGGGGGGGCTTTTGGGGGGGGGGGGGGGGGGGGGGGGGGGGGGGGGGGGGGGGGCGATGTTGCCCGCAGCGGCGTTGCGGCCCTATGGCTGCGCGGTGCGTGCGTGCAGGGCGGGGCGAGGAGGCGGGCGGGCGGGGTGCAGTCATGTGCTGGGGCGTGGCGCCAGGGGCAAAGGTATGGCAGCGCTGCCGTTGAGCCTCGCCGGTGCAACCTCCTCCCCCAAAAAACGCAGTCCACCGCAGCCCCGCCTGAGCGCGGCGCGAGCCGCTGCGGCTCTGGCGGCGCACCCTGGAGGAAGCAGAGGCAACCCAATCGCCAGTCCCCGGCGGTGGCGAGTAACGCCCTTGCTGCAACACTTGAAACCGGGAATCCTCGTGCGGCTCGAGGGGGCTGCTGCGGGACGAAGGGCGCGCGCCGCGCAGCGGCGCTGCGGCGCCGGGCTCTAGGGGAGGGCGGGCTTTGCATTCACGAATCCACGCGGACGAGGCAGGTAACCGGCCACTGCGGGGCCTGCGGTCGGGAAGTCGCGCAGCCGCGGAACGCGCTTTTCTTGTCCCCCCGGGCGAACCCAACCCCCCGTATTCATAACCCTCGTCAGAATCCACCCCAACGCGTTCCGCTGCGAGGCCGCCCCCTCGCGCACCGCCGCCGCCGCCACCGCGCCCCCCGCCTCGGCTCGCGGGCATCATGACGACCGCCCCCGTGGCCCCGCCGCCCCACGGCGATGTGGTGACCTCGATCCCCTCAGCGCCCGTGACGGAGAAGCGCCCCGTGCCGCGGGGGCTGGACAAGGCCATCCCCGAGCCGGGTGCGCCGCACGGCCTCCCCGCCGCTCGCGCGCCCCCGCGCCGCGCTGCGCGCCGGCCGCCGCCGGCCACGCAACCCCCGCGCGCGGGACCCACCCTTCCCACCGGCAGCCCCCCCACCCCAAGCCGCCCGCGCCGGCGCGCCCTCCCTTCCCCCCCTCCAAACCCGCCGCCCAGGCGTGCCGCGCGCCAACAAAGCGGTGTCCAAGGAGAGGCCCGACGGCAGCCCCCCCGAGCTGGCGCGCCCCGACTACACAGTGATGCAGCAGGCGCGCGGGGGGGGGGTGGGGGGCGGGGGGGGACGCTTTTTGGCATCATTGGGATGCGCGCCCGCCCTGCCCACGCGGTCCGTGCGCCGTGGGGGAGGGGGCGTCGGTTTTGGGGGGGCGGGGGGCGTCGGGTGTTTTGGGGGGCGGGGCGTGGCGCCGGGCAGTTGCCGGTGAGGCAGGGAGGCAGGGCCTGTTCCCCAGCCCCCTCGTTGCCGCTCCCGTTTCCGAGCCGCGGAAAATCCCCCGAGTCCCCTCGCCCCAGCCCACCCACACGCGCGCAAACCAAACCCCAGCACGTGGCCTTTTTCGACGCCGACGGCGACGGCGTGATCTGGTGAGGGCCGTGTGCCTGAGGGCGCGTGCACCCGTCGGCTCGGGGCCCCCGCGTCCAATGCAGGGGCCCAAGGCTTGCCTTTGCGGCCAGCCCGCCATCCCCCCAGCCGCGGCCCCATCATTACTAATCTGCATTCAAACGCCCCTCCCCCCCGTCCAGGCCCCTGGACACGTACCGCGGCTTCCGGCGCATCGGCTTCAACCCGCTGTTCTCGCTGCTGGCTGTGCCCTTCATCCACGGCAGCTTCAGCTACGTGCGTCGACCGCGTCGACGGGGCGCCGCCGCCAGCACCCTCATGGGGCGCCCTCTGCTTTGTTTTCTTGCAAGCCGGCCGTTTCACCCCTGCCCCCCCCCAAAAAACAAAAAAACGCCGCGCAGCCCACCTGCAGCGGCTGGCTGCCCGACCCCTTCTTCCGCATCTTCATCCAGGTGATGAGTCAGCCTGGTTGTTGAGTCACCGGGGGGGCCTCGATGAGTCATCGGGGGGCCTTGATGTCGCCTCCACTGCACCCCCCCTCCGCGCGCTCGCGCCCTCCCGCACGTGCGCGCAGCCAGTGCACAAGCGGCCCTGCTCCACCCTGCCGGCCCCCGTCCCACTGCACCCCCCCCCCACACCCCCCCCCCCCCCCCCCCCCCCCCCCCCCCCCCCCCCCCCCCCCCCCCCCCCCCCCCCCCCCCCCCCCCCACCCCCAACCCCACCCTCAACCCCACCCCCAACCCCAACCCCACCCCCCCCAGTACGACAAGCGCAACAAGGGTGCCCTGGACTGGAACGACATCAACGACATGATCCAGGGGGTGGGTGGGGTGGGGGGGTAGCCAGGGGGGTTCAGTCACTGTTGATGGACGGTGGGAGGGGGCGAGGCGCAGCCAGCTGAAGTGAGAGGCAGGCAAGCGGCGGGCCTCGCGCGCTGCAGGCTTTGCGCAACCGAGCTCCAAGCGGCGCTCTTGCCCCGGGCTTGCAAGCGCAGGCGCGGCCCAAGGCGCGCCCCCTCCGCGCCCGAGGACCCCCCTTGCCCCCCGCCCCTTTCGAAAACAGAACACCAACATCGTGGATCCCACCGGCTGGTCTGCCGCGCGCTTCGAGTGGTGGACGCTGTGGCTCATCGCCGCCGACGAAAAGGGGGAGGTGTCCAAGGTGGGGGGGGGGGGAGGGGCGCGCGGTTTGTGCTTGCCGGGAACCAGCGGGGCCTGCGGGCGGGGCCGTTTTCGCCGCGCCGCGCGCCTGCTTCTGCGGGCTGTTCGCTTTGGAGAGCTACCGGCCTTCAAATCACCCGCGGGGCGGTTTTTTGGCTCGGCGTCCAAGCGCAAGCGCAATGCCCCCCACCACCTCACCCCAGCAACCCCACCCCCACTCCCCAACCCCAACCCCACCCCCACCCCATCCCCCCCAGGAAAAGGTGCGCGCGCAGTACGACGGCAGCCTGTGGTACCTGCTGGCGGATGAGAACGAGCGCCGCGCCGCGGCGCGGCGCGAGGCCCTGAAGAGCAAGTGGGACTGAGCGTGGCGGACTGACGGGCAGCTGCCGGCTGGGCCGGGGGCGGCGGCCGTGCGCTGAAGAACAGCGCGGCCGGGGAGTTGCGTGGCGGTTGGGCTCTTGAGTAGAAGCTTGCACTGTAAAGCGGCGGAGTTGACACCGTGCCGTGCCTGGTGGGGACGTGGCGCGCGCTGGTCAACGGTTTGGTTTTGCGGGCGGCGGCGCCGCCGCAGCGGCCCGCTCCAGCACCCCCTCCCACCTACTATGTGAGAAATGCTGCTTTTCACAGGCTACGAAGGCCAAAGAAACCCCGCGCTGGCGGGCTGACTGGCCGCCTTCGATTCGATCGTCCCGATTGGCGCTCGGTCAAGGGCGCCAGCGGCGGCAGCGTGAACTGTGCGTGGCTCTCATCGTCGTGTTATAGCCGGCCGCCCTCAAAGCGGGCCCATCTCACAGGCCGCGCCTCGGCCTCAGCCTGCCGAGCCCCCCCGGAGGCCAATTGCACCGTAGACTGTTAAAATGGCGTGCAGAGGCCTGGCACTCCTGCGGGGCCAGCAGCAGATGATCCTGGGCCGCGCCCCGGTGTCGCGGGCCTGCTTTGCCCAGCTGCGGCAGGTGATTGCACGCGCCGCGGGCTCGGTTTGTATGCCTGGAAGACGAGGAAACCGCAGGCATTGAGTTGCGCCCCCGTGCGCTGCCCCGCAGGCGAGCAAGGCGGCGTGCGGCAAGCGGAGCGCGCCGCGCGGCGTGCAGGCCGCCGCCACTCAGGTGGCTGAGGCGCCCGCGCGCGCCATCGTGAGCGGCGACAAGGTGCGGACGATGCCAATGCGATAGGCGGGGCCAACCCGCAGAGCAGGCGCGCTGCCTGTGGCTGGCCAGCAGTGTCGCCCCCGCAGCGGCCCGCATTGCATGCATGCGCGGCGCCCCGAGATCTCCGCCGCCGCGCCTCCCCCCCGCCCCCGCCAGATCAAGGTGCGCTTCGCGCCCTCCCCCACGGGCATGCTGCACGTCGGCGGCGCGCGCACGGCGCTGTTCAACTGGCTCTACGCGCGCAAGGTCGGCGGCAAGTTCGTCCTCAGGTGCACCTGGTGGTTGCCATTTTTGTCGGGGGGTCGGGAGAGAAAGCAACCGCCCCAGATTTTGGCGCATGGGGCCGGCCCGCGGCGGGGGCTGCTGCATTCGCAAAGGGGCGCTGGAGAACGGCGCGGCGGGGGATCTCGCTTGCGCGGGCGCCCCCGCTGACAGACGCCCCCTGCCTCACCCCCTCTCTCCCCCCTCCACCCCCTTCCCACCCCACCCCCTCCCCCCCAGGATTGAGGACACGGACACCGCGCGCAGCACCCGCGAGAGCGAGGAGGCGGTTAAGGAGGACCTGCGGTGGCTGGGGCTGGACTGGGACGAGGGTGAGGGGGGGGGCCTGGAGGGGGCGGGAGGGGGCGGCTTTGGTGCACGGTTGCCCCACTGGCCGTGGGTGGGGCCTGCCGGTGGGGCAGCGGAAGCGGCTGCCCGGGTCGGTGAGGGCGCCAGGCGGGCTGTCGTGCTGCTGGCTGCAGCGTTCTGGGGCTGCTAGGTGCAGGGCCGCATCGGCCGCCCCCTGCCGCCGACGCCGCGGTCGCACCCCCCCTCCCCCCAAAAAGGCCCCGACGTGGGCGGCCCCCACGGCCCGTACCGCCAGTCCGAGCGCGCCCAGATCTACAAGCAGTACGTCGACCAGCTGGTCGCCGCCGGCGTGGCCTACCCCTGCTTCTGCACCGACGAGGAGCTCGAGGCGATGAAGAAGGACGCAGAGGCAAAGAAGCTCCCGCCGGTGTACCGCGGCAAGTGGGCGCGCGCGAGCGAGGCGGAGGTTGAGGAGGCGCTGGCGGCGGGGACGCCGTGCTGCTACAGGTTCAGGGTGCCGGCGGGGAAGGAGATTGCGATCGATGACGTCGTGCGCGGCCGGGTGGCGTGGAACACGGGTGGGCGGGGGCGCTGCGGGCGGGGGGGGGGGCTGCCGCTGGGTCTATGGCTGGCTGGAGTGGGATGGGGATGGGGGAAGCTGTGCGGTTGCTGCGGCCGTTTTGCCAGGCTGCTGTGCTGGGCTGTGCTGGGGTGGTGGGGCACCTTCACACGCATCAACCCGCACCCCCAACCCCAACCCCGCCCCCTCCACCCCCCCACCCCCCCAGACACGCTCGGCGACTTTGTCATCCTCCGCTCCAACGGGCTGCCCGTCTACAACTTTTGCGTCGCCATCGACGACGCGCTCATGGGCATCACCCACGTGCTGCGCGCGGAGGAGCACCTGCCCAACACGCTGCGCCAGGTGCGCTCCTCGCGCGCGCGCGCCGCTTTGCACGCCGCACGCTGCTTTGTGTGCCGCTCTGCGCACACCTCGCCGCGTTCCCGGCGCCGCAGGGCGGGCGGCCCTTTCGCGCCCGCGGGGCAGCGGCCCCCGCGCTCGCTGCTGGTTGCGGCAGCCCCGGGAGTTTGCAAGCCCCCCCCCCAAAAAAACAGACAGACCTATCTCGACTCAATCTCCCCGACTAATCGCCCCCCCCCTTTTCCCCCCTTTCCTCCCCCCCCCAGGTGCTGATCTACAACGCCCTGGGCTTCACCCCGCCCCTGTTTGGCCACATGTCGCTCATCCTCGCGCCCGACAAGAGCAAGCTCAGCAAGCGGCACGGCGCGACCAGCGTGGGGGAGTTCAAGCAGCAGGTGCGGGCGGATGTGTGGGGGCGCGCTCCTTATTGCGCCTCCTTGCTTTTGGCGGCGGCGGCGCACATCAGCAACCCCGTCCCCCCACAAGAGAGGGGGGAGAAAGGAGGGGGCTTGCGAGGCGAGGATTTGGGGGTGCTGTTTGCGCCGCCAAGGTCGAGGGCGTGACCAGCACCCCCCCCCCCCCCCCCCCCCTCCCCCCCCCCCCCCCCCCCCCTACCTCTCCCTGCTGGGCTGGAACGACGGCACGGAGAAGGAGATTTACACTGTGGAGGAGCTGCAGGAGGCGTTCGCGCTGGAGCGCATCACAAAGGTGGGTGCGTGTGTTGTGCGTGTTTTGTGCGTGTGCGTGTATTTCGTGTGTGTGTGTTGTGTGCTTTGTGCGGTTGCGGGTGCGTTTTTGGGCTTTTCGTGTGCAACTGAAGTGGGCATGCATGTCCGGGAAGACTGCGCACGGCCACGCGCAGCCTCGTCGAACCAACCCCGCGCCCCCAACCCGAACAACGCCCCCCGCCCCCCCAGTCCCCCGCCGTGTTTGACCGCGTCAAGCTGTCGTGGATGAACGGCCAGCACCTCCGCGCGCTGCCCGACGCGGAGCTCACCGCCCGCATCGCCTCAAACCTGGTGGAGGCGGGCCTGCTGGCCGACGGCGGCAGCCCCTTTGCCGGCGCGGTGGCGTCGCTGGTCAAGGGCAGCGTGGAGCTGCTGAACGACGCGGCGGCGCAGGCGCCGGGGCTGTGGGGCTACCCCTTTGCCGAGACGGTGGCGTCGGAGGAGTTCAAGCCGGTGGGGGGGGGCTGGGGTTGGGGTGGGGTGTTTGGCGGCTGGCGAGTTGGCTGGGTGGGTGGGTGGGGGGGGTTGGGGTTGGGGCGTTGGTGGCTGGCTGGGTGGGGAGCTGGGGGCAGTTGCTGCCTCCCCCAAGCTCCCACAACGAATCCCTGATTGCACCGCCCCTTCCCCAACCACACCGCCCCCCTAACTAACAAACCGCCCCAACCGCCCCCCCCCCCAAATAAACCGCCCCTCTCCTCAACGAAATCACCCCAACCTCCCCCCAAGCTCCCCTTCCCAACCAACGAAACCAACAAAACCGCCCCTCCAACCAACTAAAACCGCCCCAACCGCCCCCCCAGATCGCGGAGGACAACTTCCTCGAGGTGGCCAAGGCGGTGGTGGACGCCGCCGACAGCGGCGACCTCGCCGCGGCGCTGGCGGGCGGCCACGACGGCTACAAAAAGTGGGTCAACTCCGTGGGCAAGGCGCAGAAGCGCAAGGGCAAGCGGCTGTTCATGCCCATGCGCGTGGCGTTCACGGTGCGCGGGCGCGGGCGCGGATGGGGGCGGGGGCTGCGAGGGGCGTTGGGGCTGCGAGGGGTTTGGCGGCCCACGCGGGGTTTTGGGCGCTGCGGGAGCGGGCCGCTTGGGCTGAAGGGTAGCAGCTGCCCGTGTGATTTCGAAGCCAGCGGCCCGCCTGCCCGGCTCCCTTCCCCAGCGCTCACGCCGCTACGACCCTCCCCTCGCACACAACCAACAAAACAGGGCAGCATGCAGGGGCCCGACGTGGGCGACGTGCTGGCGGCGCTGGCCCTGGAGAGCGGCTCCGACGTTGTGGACCGCAGCAGCTTCGTGCCCGTCGAGGCGCGCGTCGCGGCGCTGCGGCGCTGGGTCGCGGAGCACGAGGCCTGATGCGGTGCGCGCTCGCGCGCCCGCGGCGCCGGGGCCGCTGGTTGGGCGGCGGCCCCGCGTTCGCATTTTTGTGTCTCCTCTGTGTTCCCCGCTCCTGTTCTTTTTTTCAACCCGTAACTGAAACCCGTAAACGGTAACTGCACGGCCCACGATTCTGGATTGGTTTGGCGTGAGGGGGCAAACGGGTGTCGGGATTCGAGCGGGCAGCGAGACGGCGCGGCCGGGGCGCGGCGCAGCTCGGCAGCGTGCGGCGGCGTCTGCACAGCTGGAGCAGCTGCGCCGGCGCGGCAGGGGTGGCTAATCGCAATCCCGGGTTCGTTTCGCTCTCATATGAGGGCGGACGGGTTCAGTAAACGCCCTGCCAAGCTCGCACAAAGGTCGCCCCGCCAACGTCAGAGCGATGGAGCTGCCTGGGGCGCTGCACGTCGGTACTGCGGTCGCGGTGGGCGCGTTTGAGAGCCTGGGCAACCTCTGGGAGAACGCGGTAGGCTTGGTCGGCGGCACGCGGCCCAGGAGAGCGGTCGAGGTGCGCACGCGCGCGCCGCAGGCGGAGCGCGCTCCCGTTTCTTGCCCCTTGAGCGCGCCAGTAGATGGCTTCAGTTGTTGCACGCGCCGATCGGACCGGAACGGCCGCGAGCAAGCCAGACCCCCAGCCGAACGCCGCTGTCAATCGCGGCTCGCACCGCGCCAAAACGCCCACGCCGTGCGCCCGCGCCCGTGCTCCAACGCGCCAGTCGCTCGAAGGCCACGTGGCCATCGTCACCGGCGGCAACCGGGGCATCGGCTTCTCGACGGCGCGCAAGCTGGCGGAGCGCGGCGCGACGGTGGTGCTCGCATGCAGAGACAAGCAGCAGGGCGCGGCGGCCGCAGAGGTGTGTGTGCGCGCGCGGGGCGGGGAAGGCGGGCACGCATGCCCGCTGCATGCGCCTCTGCCACGCCGCATGGCGCTGCATGCGGCGCCATGCGGCTCGCGGGACAGACGGATGGCGCAAGCGCCGGCTCCATGCAGCCTTGCGGCGCGGCCCCATGCCGCATGCCCCCATGCAACGCCCCACGCCCGCCCAGGCGCTGTCGCGCGTCGAGCCGCTGCCTGGCTGCGCCCGGCCGCGCGTGGAGTGCCGCCACCTCGACCTGGGCAGCCTTTCCAGCGTGCGCGCCTTTGCGCGGGACTGGAACCGCAGCGGGCGGCCGGTCCACCTCCTTATCTGCAACGCGGGTGGGTGCGCTTCGGCCAGCATGCCCGCCGCCAGGGGTTCAGTGCGGGCGGCTGGGAGCAGCAGTGCCGGTTTTGCAAGGCGTGATCCGCCTTGCGGGCCGCGCCCCACAACTGCTGCACGCGTGCTCAACCCTTGCCCCCCCACGTGTTTGCACCGCACCTGCGTGCGTGCACCGCGCACCCCCAGGCATCATGAGCCCGCCAACCAAGGTGGTGACGGGCGACGGCCACGAGGCGCAGCTCCAGGTCAACTTTTTGTCGCATTTTGTGCTGTCCCACGAGCTGCTGGCCGCGCAGAGGCAGCGGCGCGCGGGCGCGCGGCGCGGCGCGCGGGCAGGGCGGCGGCACGAGCGCCGGCCGCGGTGGCAGGGGCAGCAGCAGCCGCAGCAGCAGCCGCAGCCGCAGGAGCCGGGCGCGCGGGGGCCGGCGGCGCCGGATGGGACGCGGGTGGTGTTCCTTTCGAGCCTCACGCACCACGCCGGGCCGGCGCAGTGGCACGACCGCCTGGTGAGGGCTGCTGGGGCGCCTTGATTATGAGTGAAGATCCGCGGGGCGCCGCCTTTTGCTGCCTGCGCCCGCCCCTGCTCCCTGCCGCGGGGCCACCCGCCTGCGGCGTTCAAACCCCCAGCGGGCCCTGGCCCAGCCCCCTGGCCCGCCCCCAACTCCTGCCGTCTCTCCAACTGCCTCCCGCCCCCCGCAAAAAACCTTCCCCACCCCCCCACAGTCCCAGTCCTCCTACTCGCCCTTCACCTCCTATGCGCTGTCAAAGCTTTGCAACACAATGGCCGCGTTTGAGCTGCAGCGCCGCATCGACAGGTGCAGACGGCGCGACCGCCGCCGCCGGCCACCGCCGCTGGTCAGCCGCCTCCGCCCCGCCGAGCGCGGCAGACAGCAGGCGGCGCCGGATCCCCTCTGCAAGGCCCGAAACCGCGCCTCAGCGATCTGCGCACTCGAAACCCACCCCCAACCCGCCCCCAACGCGCAAAATCGTCCCCCTCCCCTCGCACGCAGGAACGCCCCCGCCCACGGTGCCGCTGACCTGGCGGTTGCGGTGCACCCGGGCATCGTGCACACAGACCTCGCCACGGGCTTCTTCCGCCAGACGGGCGCGGCGGCGCTGCCGTGGGCGGCGGCCGCGGCGCGGGGCGCGCTCGAGCGCGCGTTCCCGCTGGTGCTGCGGAGGTGCGGGGGCGCCGCGCGAGCGCCGTGTGCTGCGCGGGGCTCAGCAAGCGGGGCGAGGGAGGCCGCACGGTTGCACCCCCGCCACGCCACGGCCCAAACCAAAGCTGAGCCCACGCCTTGATCGCCTCCGCCCCCCTCACACCCCATCCCACCCCCGCCCCCGCCGCCAAAACGGAAACAGCCCCGACGCATCGGCGGAGGACCTGGTGGCCGTCGCCACCGCGCCCGCCGGCCAGATCGCTGGCCGCTACTTCGCAAACGGCCGCGCCGCGCGCGCCGCGCCGTTCGCGCGCGACGCGGCGCGCTGCGCCGATCTTTGGGACTGGGCGGTGGGGCTGGCGGGGCTGGACGTGCACGAGAGCCTTTCATAACCGCCGGGGGGCGCTGGCCTGTAGGCTGCCGGCTGCTGGCTGGCCGCTGGCTGCAGTGGCGGCAGGGCGGCCGCCGGCTGTGACCAAGACCTATCGGCCACACAACTCAATGGATGTCGCCCGCTATGGCTGGATCCCCACGAATTCCCCCGGCTGCGCGCTGCGACTGCGCAAGCCGTGATGCTGCCCGGAAGTCCGCGCGCGGCGCGGCACCGGGCAGCGGCAGACGAATTCGAGTGCCGCCGGCTGCCCTGGCCGTCGCGATCGCAGGCGTGCATTGTTCCCCGCGAGCAATTCGATCGTTTTCCCGCGCTGCAGTAAGAACCGCGTCCCTCTGATCCGCGCGGACCCGGCAGACGGTGTGAGGGCGGGCTCTCTTCTCTGCTTCCCGCCCACGTACACGAGTGAGATGGACAGCAGGAAGCACGGGGCTGGCTTTACCACTGCGGAAGCAGGCTGCGCTGTCGGCGGCGCCGGCACGGCGCGCGCGCGCGGCAGCACGCGCCTGCAGCTGCGCCTGCCGGCGCCCAGCCCCCGCCGCCCGCGCCCCCATCCGATCCCCCCCTGCCCCCTGCCCCTGCGCCGCCGCACGACCGCCGCAGGCAGCCGCGCGCGCGCCCGCCATGGCGACCGGCGGCTGGGGCGGGTACGCCTCCAACCCCTTTGGCCAGCAGCCGCCCGCGCCAGGGGGCACCGAGTCGCCGGAGCGCGACCCCCGGCCCGGCGGCGGCGCGTACGGCGCGTGGGGCTCCCCCGCAACCTCGGCCGGCGCGTGGGCCCCTCAGGGCAGCCCCTCGCCCGCCAAAGGCAAGCCCCCGGCGGCATCGGCGGCGGCCGCGGCCGCGCCGTCGGCGCCGCCGGCGACGTTCAACATCGACCTGGGGGGCGGCAGCCTGGAGCAGCGCGCGGCGGCGCTGGCGCGGCGCGAGGCGGAGCTGGCCAAACGGGAGTCTGACCTGGCGCACCTCAACGCGACGGCGCGGCCCAACGTGCGCCGCTTGGGGGCGGGCGCTCGCGCTTGCGCTCGTGCATGCGCTTGCGCTTGTGTTTGGGCGTTTCAGGCGGCTGTCTTGCGTGTTTGGTGAGGTTGGGGCCTTGGGGGAACAGGTGAACTTGCCTCGGCGTGGCGGCTGCCAAGCCCCTCTTGCAGGCGGCCAGTCCAATCGCAGCCCGCCCCCAAACCAAGCCGAGGCTCCGTCCCCCCAAACCCCAAACCCCCACCCCCCCGACCGCAGAACTTCCCCCCGCTCTGGCCGGTGACCTACCACAACATCAGCGAGCAGATACCCCCTTACAACAGATCCATGGTGCGGCGCGCGTTTGGGCTCGGGGTTTGGGCCGCGCGCGTCCGAGGCTTTGAGCGGCCAGGGTCCGCGCGAGAGGCGCTCGCGCGCGCTCCGGGCCGCGAGCGCCCGCGCCCCTGCAAGGCGCTCGGCAACCGCGGCAGGCGCGAAGACGCGACAAAGCCCGAACGAAACAACCCCAGATCCGCTTTCACTTTATGACGGAGCTGCTGGTCGTCGCCGGGCTCATCTGGAACGCGGCGGTGGGCTGCGCTTTCCGGGCTTTTCCTGGTCAGCATTGTGCGCATTGGTGCGCGTGGCGGCGGCCTGCCGCGGCCCTGCGAATGACTTCAAACCAGCGGCCCGGAAGCCCGACGCGCGGTGCACACAGGAGGTCCAGGCGCACCCGCGGCCGGCCGCATTCCGCACTCATGCACTCATGTCCACTTGCTCTCCCCCTCCGCGCGCCGCGGCCATGTTTATGCGCGGACAGATCATGCTGGCGGCCATGTTCTGCGGCAAGCTCAGCCTCACCTGGTGGGTGGCGGGCGGCGGTTGGGGGCGGCGGGCGGCGGTTGGGGGCGGCGGGCGGCGGTTGGGCGGTTGCGGCGTCGGCCAGCAGCCAAACCAAAGGGGGCGCGCAGCCCAACCAGACCCCCGTCGCGCCCTCGAGAGCGTCTTGCCTCCCCCCGCCGCCAGCCCGAGCCTGGCCGTACCCAACCCTAGACCGACTGGCGGCAGTAAGGAGCCCCAGGCGGCGCCCCTCGCCTACCACAAATGTGCATTAACAAGCCAAGCCAATCGCGCGCCGCCCCGCGCCCGCAGGTGGCTGGTGTCGTTCATCGCCCTCATCCTGGGGGTGCCGCTGTCGTGGGGGATGTATTACAAATCGCTGTGCCGCGCTGCAAACGTGGGGAGGGGGGCCGTTGGCACGAGCTTGGCACGGCCTTTGTTCATGCACGCACGCTGTTGCTGCTGCTGCATTTTTGCTCGCACATGCTTTGCCTGCGCCGTGCGCACAAGCTGCCGCGCTTGTCCGGCCCTCGCGCCGCGTCACGCCAGACCCAAGGCAGCCGTTGACCAGCCTTTGACCAGCCGTTGACCAGCCTTTGACCAGCCTTTGACCAGCCTTTGACCCCGCCCACCCCCCGCAGACCGACGGCGCCCTCTACCCCTACCTCCGGTCCGCCCTTACCATCCTGATCAACGTGGCGTGGTGCGTTTGGATGGTGCTGGGCCTCAACAAGCTGGGGGAGTTCAGCGGCGGTGAGGTTTTGGGGGGTGTTTTGGGGTGGGGGGGCGTGGTTTGGGGTGTTTTTACTGGGGGGGCTGTTTTTGCGGGGTGCTTTTGGGTGTTTTGGAGTGTTTAGGGGGAAGGGGGTTGGGAGGGGCGGGAGGGGCCAAGCCTCTGAGATTGCGAGGGGGCCAGGGGGTTGGAGCTGTGGCTATTTGGGGGGCACCAATGCCCGCTGTCTCTTGGCCGTGTGCAGGGCGGCCCCCCGCTCCCATCCCTCCCACTAACAGCGCCCCGCCGCCCGCCCCACCCCCCACCCCCCCCAAAAGGAATTTTCCCCCTGCTCCGTTTTTTCCAGGCCAAGGGGGACGCCCAGTCGCTGGCCTTTGGCATCCTCTGCATCATCAACGTAGTCATATGGTGCGCGCCCACGCCCGCGCCCCCGGCTCCTCCAGTCATGCTCCCTGCCTGCGCTCCCCCAATCGCGTCTGCGCTGCCGCTTGTGCCGGCCCTTGCGCGCGCCCTCCTGCCCGCCACCCTTCCTCCTGACTCCCTCCTGCCCGCCACCCTCCTGCCCGCCAACCTCCCGCCCGCCACCCTCCCTGACGCCACCCTTCCCCCTCCCCCCAGGGGCCTCGCCGGCGTCGGCAGCTGGCTGTCGCTGGGCCTCGCCGTCGCGGCGATGCGCCGCGGCGCCGCGCCGCGCCTGGAGTACGAGTCGCGCCTCGGGATGGGGCCCTCCGGACTGCCGACGGTCTGATGCAGACTGCCGGCGGTTTGATGCGGACTGCTGACCGGGCCTTGCCGGACTGCCGACGACGACCCTGAGCAATTCTTTGCCGCGGCGCGCCGCGCCGTGCCAGCAGCGTGCTGCGCGGGGCTTGTAGTACATTGATCTTGCTTTGCGACTGTACGAGTGCAACTAGACACTGCGCGGACGGGCCGCCGCACCAAGCCGCTCCGAAAGGCCCCGCCTCTGGTGGCATTCAACCGTCGGGCGCACGCCCGCGTCCGCGCGCCTCAAACTGGGGTAAACGAGTGCCGTGGCTTTTACTCTGTACCAGGCGACAGGTGGCATCCGGCATGCAAGCACGGTGCAGCAACTTATTCTGCCAGCAGCAACGCAAGCGGAGCGGGCGGCGCGAGCCCTGTTGAGCAGCCGCGTGCTTCAAGCGCGCGCGCCTGTCACTCGCCCTCCCCTCCCCCAGCCGCTCGGCTGCGGTAATTCCGCCGCCGCCCGCCGCCGCCGCCGCCGCCGCCGCCACCGCTGCCGCCACGGCCATCAACCTCCATTGCAGCCGCGTCACCACTGCCGCCGCCGGCGGCCCTGCCAGCCTCGCCGCCGCCACTGCCGCCGCCGCCGCCGCCGTCTTCCTCCTCCTCCTCCCCCTCTGCAGCGCACGCCGCCCTTAGCCCCGAGCCGGCGGCCGCCCCCACCGCCGCCCCGCCCTCGGGCTTGCTGCTGCGCTGGCGCTTGGCTGGTGGGATATGGGCAGGCGGCGGCGCGCAGCGGGGTCAGGGTGCGCTGGCGCGAGGGGGCAGGTGGCGCTGGCAGCACAAGCCAATGCGCTCTATTCAGCCAGCCAACGGCCCCTCCGTTCACACTCGACAAACAAGCAGCAGCCAGCTCTGCGGCCCCAGGCAGCCCAAACCATCCAATGACAGGTCAGATTGTGCAGTCGCCACTCTGTGCATGACACACACTCACCCGAGGGGCGGAATGTGAAGCCCCCAGCGCCGGTCTCTCCGCGGAACCGCTCAGGGTCGTGCTCGCTCGGCCCCTCCGCCGCCGCCGCGGCAGCCGCCGCCGCCGCCGCCGCCGCAGACCACGCGCTCCGCGCCGCCGCCGCAGCGTCCTCCTCGCCACCGCCGCCGCCGCCGCCGTCGTGGCCCCCGTGCCCTCGCCCGCGCCCGCCGCCGCCGCCGCCGCGGTCGCCCCCGCCTACGAGGATGGGTTCGTCGAAAGTGTAGACGGTGTAGCGCTCCGGGTGCAGCACGTGGTCCGGCACCGCCCGGCCGCGCCCCCGCCTCCCGCCGCCGCCGCCGCCGCCGCCGCCGCCGCCGCCGCCGCCGCCGCCGCCGCCGCCGCCGCCGCCGCTGCGCGCGCCCCTGCCATCGCCGCCGCCGTCGCCGCCGCGGCCAGCTGTGCCGCCGCCGCCGCCGCCGCCGTCGTCGCGCTGCGGGAGGTCAAACGTGACGCGCGCCCCGCCCCTGCGCGGCGCCCGCGGGGCCGCGTCGCCGCCGCTCCCCCCTCCTCCCCCGCCGCCCCGCTGCTGCCGGCCCGGCGGCTGCCCCTCGTCGAGCGGCGGCAGCAGCGGCCGCGCCTCGCCGCCCCCGCCCTTGGCCCCCCGCAGGTCGCACAGCCGGTCAAAAGGGTTGTCGTCCAAAACCTCCGTCGACGGCGCCGGCCGCGCGGCGCTCGGCGGCGGCTCTGTGCCGCGGCGCTCCATGGCCATCCCCTGGACTGCCATGGCGTCGAATTCGTCCTCCTCGGCCTCGCGCTCAAAGGCCCTTATTTGGGTGGGGGGGAAGAGGGGCGCGGGCCCGCGTTTGGCGGTGCTTGCTCGGGGTGGAGAGGCTAAAACCAAGCAAGCCCAACCGCTACCCAACCACAAACCAAACCGAAGCCCACACACAAACCACGTAAACCAACCATGTTCCCCAACAATCTGTCCTCCAAACTTGCACACACCACCCCCACCCAAACACACACAACCACATGCAACCACACACAAAAACCAAACATAAGCACCTGCAGAAGGCTGCGCTGGCGTTGCGCGCGTACTCGCCCTCGTCCTCATCCGACCCCGCCGCGCCGGGCAGGGAGTCGGGCACCGCGCCCTCGGCCTCCTCGTCGCTGTCGCCGTCGCCGCGGCCCGCGCGGAAGCCCTGGTGCGTGTCCAGCTTCCACGCGGCGGCGGCAGCGGCGGCAGCGGCGGCGGCGGCGGCGTTCGGCCGGCCGGGCTCGGCGGCGGCGGGTGGCGGCGCAACCGGCGCGGCAGCGGCGGCGGGTGGCGGCGGCACCGCGCCCAGCGCGGCCAGCATGAACTCCACGCGCTGTGTGAAAGGGTCCGCCATGGTGCCGGAGGGCTCCCCAAGAACGAGGTGGCGGAACCCGATCTGGCGGGCAAACCACGGCGAAAACAAGCCAGCGACCTTCTAAAAGCCGCCCCCTCGGCGATCCCGGCCGATCTACTCTCCCTGCCGCCTGCCGCCGACACAGCGCGCAGCTGCTGCCCACCTGACTGCCCGCCGCCGTCCACCGAGCTCGTCAGCGGTATGCACCCCTCCCACCCAGCGACGAAGTCCGAAAGTCACGGCTTACACACGTTTGAACCGCAGGCCGCGCCCGGCAATGGGCGCCGCTGGCGAATACAAGTTTTGCAGGGGGGGAGGGGTCGCCGCACAGGCAGGGGCCACGAGTGGGGGGGAGGGACGGCTCTCCCGGCGCTCCTCCCTCTCTCTTTGCCTCTCTCACGCTCGCTGGAAAAGAGTAAAACGCGCCGTCAAAACAGCAGCCCCGCGGCAGCGGCGCGCGCGAGCATGCCGCGCGCGCTCAAAGGCCGTGCAGACGCGCGCGGGCGCTCCAAGCGCCCCGTCACCCGCCGCGCATCTTGTTCGACTGCCGCGTGATGAGGTAATACGCCCCCAGGTTGAGCAGCAGCACCGTGAAGGGGTTCGGAAAGTCCTGGATGTAGATGCGGCCCTTGGGCACGTGCTTGTGGCACTCGCCGTACAGGGAGCCGTCCTCCATGAAACCCAGCAGCTCGCGCGTGCGGCGGGTGGCCAGCATGTGGCCGGCGGGGCCCTTGCCAAACTCGGGGCTGGCGGTGTTTTTTTTGGGGGGGGGGGGGTGCCGGGCGGGAAAGGTGAGGAGGGACGCCGCGGGCGAGGGGGGGGGGGGGGGTTGGCAGCTGCAAATGCGAAATGCTGCGCCAACTGTGTGCGGGGCGCGCCGCCCACAACGCCGAAAGCAGCAAGCAGCAACGCAGCCCGCCGCCCGAGCAGCAGCAAGCCCCCTCCCCCTCCCCCGCCCCGCCAGCCCGGCCGGGGGGACTCACTCGTAGTGGGGGCACTTGTCGAACAGCGTCGCCTCTGGGATGCCCAGCCTCAGCACGGGCTTGACCAGCTCGACCGTCTCTTCCCACGTCTGCGCCAGCTCCCTGAAAAAGGGTGCCTGCAAGATGCCGATGCGGGGCGTCTGCACGTACAGCACGTTGAAGGTGGGCTGCATCCTGTCGCGCAGGGAGAAGCTGAGCTCCCCAGAGTGGTCGCCCGCGCGCCCGCCCTTGCTGTGGTTGGGCATCACGTCATCGTGGTGAGTCACCGCGCGCAGCTTCTCGATGCCCACATTGTGGTGGCCCGTCATCACGGCGGCGGCGCCGGCGGCGGCGGCGGGCGCCGGGGGCGCGCCGCGGGCGCGGGGGCGGGGGCGGGCGGGGGGCGGTCGGCGCAGCGGGGCCGCGCGCGCCGCTGCGAGACTCTGGCTGGCGAGGGGCGGCCTGCGCGCGGGTTTTCGGCGGTGTGTTTCGGCCGCGAGCACGTCGCTGCATGCAGGGCGCGGGCGCATGCAGCCAGGCGGTGGGGGGGCGGGGCTCACGGCGGGCGCAGCAGGGCGAACGCCGCCGCTCACCACTTGCGCCGCGCCGCCGCTGCCAGGGGAGCCCGACTCCGGGGCCTGCGCGGGGCGGATGGGCAATTCGAATGCCCCTCTCCCGTTCTGCTGCAGTTTCGCTGCGACAGGCGCCCGCTGTTGCCCGAGGCCTGCCGTAGTAGCACGCCCCCCAGCGGTCTCCAAACGTCGGGCGCGGCCACTAAGTGGGTGAAACCGGAACTGTTGGACCGGTCTCGACCCCTTCGATCTCAATGACGCGCGGGCCGGCTGCCCGCTGCCCTGACTGCCCAGCACCAGCTGGATCGCTCCAGGCCGCGTGTGCCCGGGCCTGCGGCAGCACCTTTTCCTGGTTTCGTGTGACGCTCCAGGCTCGGTGCCGGAGGCGCAAGGGCGGGCCGGAGCGGCGGTCAAAGCGGTCTGCGCGCAGCGCGCAGGGCGCAGCCGAACACGAGCGCTGGAGGCGCGTGCTTACAAGCTTGGTACGCGGCATGCGCGAGTGCTCTAAACTCGGCAAGTTTGTAGATGGTGGCTGACGGCCGGCCGGCGCATGCGCATGCGCTGGCCACATGCGCCGGCCGCGCTCAGACGCCCAGCGCGCCGCGCAGCAGCTCGACCGCGTCCCCCGCGGTGCCCCAAGCAAGCGTGAGGCCCGCGCCGCCGTGGCCGTAGTTGTAAACCACGGGCGTGGCGCCCGCGCCGCCGCCGCCGCCGCCGTCGTCGCCGTCGGTGCTTGAGGTCGCGCCGGGCGACAGCCGCCGCATCTCCAGCTCCAGCCGCAGCTGCGTCCTTCCGGGCCGCAGCCCCACCCAGTGGCTGAGCAGCTCTGCATCCTCCAAGCTGGGAAGCAGCTGCGGGGGAGTGGGCGTTGACTCATCAGTCATCACTCATCACTCATCACCGTGCGCAGCGCCCCGTAAAAACGCGCAGCGCCCAAACGGTTTGGGGGGCCCCGGTTTGGGGGGAGCCGCAGAGCAAGGGCAGCGCGGCATGCGGGCGCAGCGCGCACAGCGCCGCGTGCGGGCAAAGCGTGGGGCCGCGGGGCAGCCGCACCTGGCGGGCGCGCCCCATTATGGCATCCGCATCCCCCACGTTGATGGAGGTCCGCCAGTCGCCGACCTGGCCCGTCCCCCCCACCACGACCCACTCGCGGTTGGGGATTATGTAGGTGACCTCGTCCCCAAAGTGACCGAAGACGCACTCGCGGACCCACGGCGCCCGCACGCGCGCGATCTGCGGGTTTGATGCGGGCTGTTTGGGGCGCCGCGTTTGGGGCGCCCGCCGGCGCAGCGTTTGTGGCCCCCGCGGGCGGTTCCCGCCGAAGCCAACCCTCCCGCCCCCTGCCGCCCCGCCGCACGCCGCGGGCCAGGCCTGCGCGCATGCCCCCTCCCACAGAGGACACCAACCCCGCATCTGGGGCCAACCTCCCGCCCCCGCCCACCCCCCCCCCCACCTGGCCACGTATGGGGTAGCACTCCTCGTCCCTCAGCAGCCCCACCGCCCCCAGCCCGCAGGCCACCACCACGCCGTCGTACCCCTCCTCCCCCAGCTCCTCGACGCCCGCGAGGCCGCGCTGCTCCAGCTGCCCGCCCGCGGCGACGATGCGGTCGGTCAGCCAGCGCATGTACAGCCTTTTTTTGCGGGAGGGGATCATAACTGATGATAAGCCATTGCTTGCAGGGCAAGTGGGGTGGGGTTGGGGGTTGCGGCGGCAGCGGCGGGGCTGTGCGCTGCCCGATGGTGTGTCTGCGGGACCGCCACTCATCCAGCGCAGCCGAACGCGTGCCACTGCATGCACCCCCTCGCGACTGCCCGCGCGCCCCTTCGAGCCCCCCGAGCCCCACCTGCCCTCGCAGAGCAGGCTGTTGAAGCAGTAGCCGTCCACCCACGCCTCCGCCTTGCCCGCGCCCTCCGCCCCCGACGCCTCGGCCGCAAACGGGCCCCCCCAGTCCACGCTCTGCCCGTACCGCCGCAGCTGCTCTTGCCGCGCGCGGCAAAAGCCGGGCACGATGGGCGCCCAAAAGGGGTCGGGCGTGCGCTCCCGGAAGAGGCTGGTGGCGTAGCAGGTGCTCACGCCGGCGGCGGCGGCGTCACTCGAGTGCACCAGGTCCGTTAGGTGATCGAACGTGGCCTTGCCCCACCTGCGAGCGGCGGCGGGGCGGCGGCGGTTTTGCTTTAGCCGCTGCGGCGCCCTCGCTGGCGTGCAGGGTCGTGTGGGGAGGCGGGGGGCCGGTCCATTTGCGGCGCGGGCGCGGGGGTTCTCCTCCGGCGCCGTGCCGCTGCGCCGCTGAGCCGCGGAGCCGCTGAGCCGCTGTGCCGCTGTGCCGCCGTGCCGAGTGCCCTTCTGCCTGCGAGCAGCGCGTGTCCCCCCGCCCCCCGGCAGGCGCCCACTGCCCGCCGGGCACCCACTTGAAGATCTTGTCTTGGGGCGTGCCGCTGAGCTTGTATGGCTCCCAGTAGCCGGCCGCCCCCGCGGACACGAGGTCGCTGTGGAACTGCTCCGCGATCACCTTTCGTTTGGTTTGAGGTATACAGAAGAAGAATTGAAAGAGGAGGGTATATTTGTGCTTGGGTTTTTCTTTTTGGGGATGGGGTGGCAGAGGGGTGGGGGGTGGCGGTTTTGAGGGGCGGCGCCGGCCACGCGGCGCCCGCGCGTTCGACGGCGCGCCGCCCCACTTGGCGCCCGCTGCGGGCCTGGCGCTTGATCGCACCGACACGCAGGAGCCCGGTATTTGCTCGAGCACTTGGAGGGCGCTGGTGAGGCCGGCGACTCCCGCGCCGACGACGGCGATGTGCGGGCCTGCCGCGGCGGCGACGAGCGTCTGTGGGCGCCTGCCGCCAGCGCTCCGGCTCTGGAGCGCCGTGCTGCGTGCGTTCAACGCGCCGAGCGCCATGTATACGGCCTACAAGCTTTCCACGCCACCGACAGCCGAGACCCGACGATCTCTCGGGTTTACGGCCGTGGCTACCCCTGGGTGTGAAAGTCAGCGCATCGAAGTGCCATCCCCTTTCGCTGCGAGGGGCTTGGATGGCTTGGTGTCACCCGCCCTGTGCACCCACGGACCACGGTCGAGCAAGCACCGCGTTTCTCGATCGAGGGCGTGTATTGCGTCACGAACCTCCACGTCCTATACGCGCTGCCAGATCGCGCAGCTGACGGCGAATTTGAGTTGAGAGCCCGCGCGTTTGGCGCGCAGCGATCGTGCGGTCGCGCACGGCAGTGGCGAATTCACTCATCCGCAGATCGCCAGCGCCCCCTGGCGGCGAGGGCGCGCCCGCCGCGCGGCGCGGAGGGAGGCGCGGCGCCGTCGGCGCGCGCTGCGCGCCACAACGCGGGCGGCGCGGCCGGGGGCCACACCCCAAACCATGAGCGGGTCCGGGCGGCAGCAGCCCGACGCCTTCCAGAAGCTGCTGCGCGCCTCGCAGCGGCAGGCGTCGTCCCAGGGCGGCGCGCGGCCGACGCCGGCGGCCAAGCGGCCCCGCGGCGAGTACCGGCCCTGCCCCGTCTGCGGCGGCAGCGTGCCCGTGGCGTTCCTGGAGATCCACGTCGAGGGCTGCCTGGACGGCGGCAGCCAGCAGCGCGCGTCGCAGGGCGCAGCCACGCCCGCCGGCGGCCGCGGCGGCGGCCGCGGGGGGCGCGGCGCCGGCGGGCGCGGCCGCGGCGGCGGCGGCGGCACGCCTGGCCCCGCGGGCGGCCGTGGCAGCGGCGGCCCGGGCTCCGCTGCCGCGGCGGCCCCATGCGGGGCCGCGTCCGCGGGGCCGGCCCCATGCGGGCCGCCAACGCCGGCGACGCCCGCGCCAGAGCCCGCGCCGGCACCTCAGTCGGCGCCGCCGTCGGCGCCCGGCGGCGCGGCGGCCCCCGGCGGCGCTGTGGCTCCGCAGCCAGAGCAGCCGTGGCACGGGCGGGCGAGCCCCTCGGCGCAGCCGCAGCCCTGCCCGTCGCCGCCGGGCTGGCAGCAGCACGCCCAGCAGCAGCACTCGCAGCCCAGCGAGCAGCAGCAGCAGCAGCAGCAGCCGCAGCCGGCAGGGCGCAACGCGTTTGACGTGCTCGCCCGCGGCCAGCGCATCCTGCAGCAGCAGCACATTTCCTTCCTGGAGCGCACCCCTGCCGGCGGCTTCCGCGTCCGCTGGTGGCTCAAGGGCGACCGCGCGGCGCCGCGGGGGCTCGAGGCGAAGTGGTCCGGCGCGTCGCCGCTCAACCTGGCGCGCGGCGCGGGCGGGCGGGGGCAGGCGGCGCAGGTGCTGCTGCAGACCAACGTGCCGCCCGGCGACGGCGTGGACGTGTCTTGGGCCAACCCCGACCTGGCCAGCAACGCGGGCGTGCGCGGCGGCGGCGGCGGGGGTGGTGCCGCCACGGCGGGGGGCTTGAGGCCTGCGGGCGCGCCGGCGGTGTCGCAACAGCACGGCCAGCAGCAGCAGCAGCAGCAGCAATACGGCCAGCAGCAGCAGCAGCAGCAGTACAGCCAGCAGCAGCAGCAGCAGCAGGGCCAGGCAGGTCAGCCGCGCAAGTTCCTGGAGAGCCTCTTCAAAAGCGCGCTGCAAAAGAACATCCGGCTGTGCCGCACAGAGGCGGCCGTAAGGTGGGACCCACCGCGCAGCGCGCGGGGTTGCGCTGCGGCCGGCCCTGGCAACCCACGACCCTAAACCCACAGCCCCAAACGATCAAACCTCGAACCCCCAACGAAACGTGCAAACCCCGAGCAGGGTGGCGGTTGCCTATCTAAAAGAGGACCCAGAGTCGTTCGCGCGCCGCCTGCCCGTCATCGCGCTTGAGGACGGCCTGCTGCACCCTGGGCTGCCGCTGGTGGCGTGGTGCATGGGCGCGGTGGTGGGTGGCGGGGCTGGGGTTGGGCCTGGTGTTGGGGTTGGGCGGCAGTGTGCACGGGCGTAGCCGACAAGCCTCGCAGCGGCGTTGCTTAGGGGTGTGGGCGCACCATCCCCTGTTGCCGCCGCCCCCCCCGCCCCGCGCCCCACGCGCACAACCAAAAACCCCGCCGCCGCGCCCCGCTTACAACCAAACCCCCCGCCGCGCCCCCCCGCGCGCAACCAAACCCCCGCCGCCGCGCCCCGCAGTCCAAGGGCTACCGCCTCGGCGGCACGCTGGCCAACGAGCTGCTGTCCGTGGTGCAGCAGCTCGCCGCCTGCCCCATCCGGGACCACCTCCCCCGCAACACGGGCGCCCTCTGGCGCGCGCCGGGCACGCTCTCCGACGTCGACGGCACGCTGCCGCCGGAGGAGGCGGCGCTTGTCAAGGCGCTGATGGCGCGCGCCGCGTTTGGGGGGATGAAGGATGACGGGGAGATGCTGCACGGATACGCGGGGCTGTGGGCCGCGCGGTTCGCGGGGCTGTCGGCGGCGCCGCCGCCGGCCGCGGCGCTGCCGGGCGGGGGCGCGGGCGCGGGCGGCGGGCCGCAGGCGGGGTCGCGGCAGCGGGGGCGGCAGCGCGAGGGAGAGCGGGAGCAGGAAGGGCAGCAGGAGCGGCAGGAGCAGCAGCAGCAGGAGCAAGCGGGAGGCCAGGAGGGCGCAGCAGCTGGCGGCGGCGGCGGCGGCGAAGCGGACGCCTGCAGCCCGTGGCTGGCCTTTGTGCGCGCTGCGCACGCCACCATCGACGGCGCGCCGGCGGCCGCCCGAGCGCCGCGCATCACGCTCGTCGGGCCGCTGCGCAGGTGGGGGGCGGCAAGGGCCCCACATGCGAGACAGGGCGGTTTGGCGCGTGCTTCCAGCTCCCCGGCGCCTGCGCTGCAATTGCACTTGCATGGCTTTTGCCGACGAGTGCTCAGCCTTTGCATGCCTGCCCTGGGCGCCTAACTAATAAACCCCCCACGCCAACCAAAATGCAAACCCCCCACGCCATCCAAAATGCAAACCCCCCGCAGGGAGGACATCCCCCTCGCGGCGGTTGACTTCCACAATTCGGACCTGGGCAGCTGCCTCATGGCCAACGACGGCGTGCGGGCGGTGCTGGCGCGCGTGACAAAAAACAGCTGGTGGGCGGGGTTTTTGGGGGGAGGCGACACTCTGGGCGCGGCCAGTGCTGATGGGACGCTTGTGCGGAGGGCTTGCTCGGTCAGATCTCCCTTTGCGCCGTTGCTGCTGCAGACCTGGCAGTTTGGCGAGTGTCTGCGGGCGCACTTCGACCGCCGCAGCCGCCACACCAGCCGCGCCGCTTTCGCGCCCCTCTGTCCGCAGGGGCCAGGAGGCGGACTGGCAGCACCTCCTGCAGAACGCATGGTGGGCAGCTGACGGGGTTGGCCCGCATTCAGAGAGTGCCTTGAGGGGCTGCATGGGTGACAGAAGCAGCATGTGGAGGACTGCATGTTGCATGCATGCATGCATGCATGCATGCATTCATGTGCGCAAGAACCGCAGGGCTTGCTACGACCACGTCTGACAAACCCCAAACCAACCAACCCCCTGTCTCCCCCGTGCCCGCAGCTGGATATTCCGCAGCGGCCTCAACCTGAAGCGCCAGCTGCTGCTGCTGCACGATGCGCCCGTCGTGCTACCCCAGCAACCCCAGCAGCAGCAGCAGCCCCCACAGCAGCAAGGGGAGCAGCAGCAGCCCTCGCAGCAGCAGCAGCCCTCGCAGCAGCAGCAGCCCTCGCAGCAGCAGCAGCCCTCACAGCAGCAGCAGTCAGCCCAGCAGCAGCAGCAGGGCCAGGGCGGCGGCGCGCTGAGCGCGCTGGCGCTGGAGCGCCACCTCCTCAACGTGGCCGCGGAGGCCGACGCCGCTGATAGGGCGCGCCTCGAGCCGGTCTGGGTGGCGTGCGCGCCGGTCGCGGACAGGTACAGCGCCGCGCGCATCGGGGAGCGGCTCGCGGCGCTGGCGTGAGGGCGGCGCGGCGGATATCCCTTCCTGCCGTGTCCCCCCCCCTTGTAAAGGAGAGTTGTCATTGCCAACTGGCCGCCTCGCTTTCAGTGGGGTGGTGACCCTTTACATGGCAAAAAGGGGCGGTCAACTGAACGCAGCTGCGATTTGGCCACGTGGGTTGCGTGAACAACCGCCCAAACATAGGGAAGTTGCCAATGCGATCATCGCGGTCAGTGAACAACAATACGGTAATGGCGATTATGCGCCCCTTCTCTAACCCCCTGCGCACCAAATCAAAGCACCCATCTCCCCTCGCTCGCCGTTCGCTGCGTCGCTCTCTTCCCCCCGCCGCAGCGGCAGCAGCGGCAGCGGCCGCCGCACCTGCGGCCTGCCTGCATGTTGCGCAGGGCCCGCGCGGTCACGGTGTCACGTTACGTGCTCACTCACCCAGCCCCGCGTTGACTCAGCCCCGCGTTGGCTCGGCCCCGCGTCGACTCACCCCCTGAGCCGCGCGATCACGTACCCAAGCGCCACCAGCGCCGCCGCGACCCCCGCCCTCGCCCCCAGCGCCCGCAGCGCCGCGAGCCGCCGCGCCGCGGGCCGCGCCGGCCGCACCGCGCGCAGCATGTCGCGCAGCACGCGGCGGCGCCGCGGCGGGCGCGCGGCGCCGGGCGCGGCGATCTCGCGGGCGCGCGCCCGCTCCGCCTCGGGCAGGCCGTCGAGCAGCAGGCGGGCGTCGGGGAGGTGCAGCTCGATGGCGCGGGGGCGGACCTCGAAAAGCAGCCTGGGGGCAGTTTTTTTGGGGGGGGGGGGCGAATGGCGAGGCAAACAGCTGAAAGCGCACATGGGCGCGCAGATTCAGTGCGCGCTCACACATGCACGGGCGCAACGGATTGCAGACCAGCGGGGAAAAACCCCGCACTACCCGCTTTCTCGCCTGTCGCTGTCCGCCGTGGGCTCCCCGTCCCTGTTGGTCTTGAGCCCACCCCCGCCCCCGCCGCCGCCCCCGCCGCCGCCGCCGCCCCGCGGCGCCTCGACCAGCAGCCACGGCACGCGCAGCATGAGCAGCCCCCCGCGCGCCTCGTCGAGGCCGCGCGCGGCGATGTCCGACACGAGGCGCTTCACCTGCGCGGCGGTTTTGGCGGTTTTTGGCAGTTTTGGTGTGTTTTGGCCGGTTTTGGCGGTTTTGGCGGTTTCGGCGGTTTCTTTTGAAGGGCTTGAGCGAAACGAGGTAGGTTCTCTTCCAAATGCGGCAGGGCAGCGCACAGCAGCGCGGTTCAAGAGAGAAAATGCGGACGAGAAGCGCGGCGCCCCCCCCCCCTCGCCGAGCGCGCCTGCTCCTTTGGCGTGCCCAACAGCAGCGTGCAGTCCAACAGGCCGTCGTCCAGCAGCGCGTGCGGGCACACCTAGGGGGGGGCGGGGCGGGGACGGGGTGAGTCATGAGTGGTGAACAGGGCGAGGGGCCAGGATGTGCGCGGGCGCGTTAAGTCGAGCGGTTGCAGCTGATTGGGTGCCGTTGGTAAGCCGCGCAACAACCTGGATCCTCCCCCCGGCTAGCCAAAAATGCCGACTGATGCGAAGCTAGTCTGTTCCTGATGAGGATAACTCACGTTCAGGATGCGCCCCATCTGGCGGCTCTGCCCGCAGACCAGGGCCAGCAGGTCGCCCCTGATGCGCCCCACGCCCTCCCTGCTGGCCGCCGCTTCGGCCACGCCGCCGCCGGGCAGCTCGGCCTTTGCCGCCGCGCCGGCCCCGCGGCCGCCCAGCGGGCCGGCGGGCGCCTCGGCGCCGGGGGCGGGCTCGATCTCGCCCCCGCCCCCGCCGCCGCCGCCCCCGCCGCCGCCGCCGCCGCCGCCGCCCTCTGCGAGGGGCGCCCCCGCCGCGGGGCGCGTGCCATCGGCAACGGCGTCTGGCGAGCCGTCGTCGGCGTCGGCGGCGGAAGCAGCTGCGGACGCAGTGGCGTTCGCCGGTGGCTCTGGCGCGCCTCGCGGCGGCGGCGGGCGCGCGCCCCGGTCGAGTGGAAACGTGATTGTCACCCCCCTGCAGGGCCGCAGCCCCGAGGTGAACAGCTGGCGAAGGCCTGGGTGGCGGCGCGGAGGGCGGGTGGGCATTACGGATGGGCGCGCGCGCGCGGCGGTACCGCTGCGGCGCGTGGCGCGGATTATGCAGCTGGTTGCAAAGAGTGCATGCGCGTGGTGTTTGTGTGTGGTGGCACGCTCAGCGGCGCTCGCAACGGGCGCAACAGCAGAGCAGCCAGCGCGCGTGCGCGCGCGCCTGCCAGCACTATCGCCGCAGGGCCCAGCAGCCGCTTGGCTCCGTCGCTCATTCCTTTGGAGCTGACCTCGGACACGGGGCCCACGGTGGCCAGGTTCAAAAACACCTGGCGAACGGGTTTTGGGCGGTTTTTGGGCCGTTTCCGCCGCTTTGCTCAGGGTTTGCGCAATCCCCGCGGTCAGTGGGAGCTGCTGGCATCGACTGCAGTGGACTCGGGGGCCTGCGCTCCCACCTGCGAAGCGGTCACCCCCCCCCCCCCCGCACCTCCCCGTTGACCAGCGCCGCGTCGACGGGGCGCGCCGCGGCGGGGTCTGCCGCGAGCGCGAGGGCCTCCCGAGGGTCCTGCGGGGATTTTCGAGGCGGACGCGCAAAATCGCTTTGGCTGTGCTGAATTTTTGCGTGATGAGCGATGACGGATGCATGCACGTGCATGTGGTCGCCAGCCCAGGCAGCGGCGCATCTCATCACCCGCCGCGCAGTCGCCGGCGCTTTTCCGGCCGCGCGCACGCCGTGCGCGGCGGCTCGTTTGACCGGTCAAGACCCCGGTCAACACCCACCAGCGGGATCCCCGCAGCGCAGGCCAGGTCGTTGGCCGTCCCCAGCGGCAGCTGCGCCACGGTGGTGCGGCTCGGCCCCGACAGCAGCGCGGCGCCGGGGGGGCGCAGCAGCGCGGCGACCAACTCGTTGAGCGTGCCGTCGCCGCCGCCGGCGACGATCGTGTCTTGGGGGTGGGGTGGGTGGGGGTGGGAGAGGTGTGGTTTGCGCGGCCAACGGCACTCAAACCTCAGCTTCTAAGCGGCACCAACCGCAGACCCGCAACTACCCCCCTCGCCGCAACCCCCCTGGCCCCTCCTGCATCCGCCCCCCCCCCTCACCGAAGCGCGCCGCGCCGTCCAGCAGGGCCGCCTCGGCGACAAAGCGCTCCACGTCACCAGACTCCCACGTGACCCGGACTGTCACCTGTTCAGTTGCGGGTTTGAATTCGGGTGTGTGTGTGCGGCGGATGTTTGCCCAGGGAGCAAGGGTTGCAATCGGTCGCGTGACCCTTGCTGCGCTGCTCCTGCCAACAGGGCGTTCGTGCCGCGGTCGGCGGCGGCTGTGCGCTCGCAGCTGCCGGGCGCGCGTGGCGCCCGGGCGGACTAGCCAGCGCCGGGCCCAGCGGGGCCCCTGACCTCGTGGCCCTCCGCCTGCATGCCCTCGATGGATTCACGGATGAGGGGGTCGTAGATGCGCGCCCCGTGCAGCAGCAAGAGCAGCCGGCGCCGCGGCGCGCGCGGCAGGGCCGCTGACGTCGGCGCGGGCGCGGGCGCCCGCGCCGCGGGCGGCTGCGCGCGGCGGCGCGGCTGGGGCTGCTGAGCTGCCATGGCTTTGTGCGCGCGCGTAGTATCAAACGAGACGACCTGATCGAGCGCGCGAAAACGTATGGGATGGCTGATCACGAGGAGCGGCCCTCGGGGCCGTCCTGCGTTTCGTTTTCGATCGAGGAGGGCGCCCCCGGGAACCGCCACATATCAGTGCATCGAATGGCGCCGCCCGCAGACGGCCACGCCGCCGCACCCGCCGCGCCCGGCGCCGCACCCGCCGCCGCGCCGCTGGCGCCCGCCGGCGCTAGCGGCGCTTCGCTGCTGGCCGACGCGACCGACGCCGCCGACGCCGACGGCTGGTTCACGCACGAGCTGCACGTGCCCTCCCAGGCGCACCTGCTGTCCGCGCTGCTCAGCGAGCGCGACGCGCCGCTGGGGCGCGGCGGGACGGCGTCGTCGGCGTCGCGCAGCACCGCAGGCTGGAGCGAGCTGGATCTGGAGGTTGAGCGGCTGGCGCAGGTGCGGGCGTGCGTGTGGGTGTGTGTGGGAGGAGCGCGTGTGGGTGTGGGTGTGGATGGGTGCGTGCGTGCCTGTGTGTGTGTGGGGGGGGTGGGCAGAGCGTTTTTGGGGGGTCGTGCGCTTGAGCAGTGCGCCGCTTGTCTGGAGTGATCTGCAGAGCGGGAGCCAGCCGCAGACGGCGGCCGCATGCGGGCGCGCGCGGCCTGGAGAGGGCTGGATTCCGCGCGCCCCGCCCGCGCGCCAGCGCCTGAGCAGCTGCCTAAGGGAAAATCCGCCCGCCCGCCCCCCTCCCCACCCCAACCCCTCCCGGCCCGCCCGCCGGCCCCCGCCGACCCCCAGGCGCTGTCCCAGCTGCGCTGCGCCTGCGACGTCACCGTCGTTGACTACTGCAGCACGCGCACGCGCTTCGCAACGGGTGGGCGCGCTGGGCGGTGGGGGGTGGGGCGGCCGCGATGGGCTGTGGGGGATGGGGCGGCGGTGAGGCGCAGCGGCGGTGCAGTGTCGCGAGGGGGGATGAGCCGTCCGCCCACGCCCCGGCCACCCCTGCCCCCGGCCACCCCCTCCACCCCCCCCCAGGCCTGACCAACTCCAGCCTGGGTGCGTTCATGGCCAAGGAGCGGCCCCCCTGGTCAAAGGTGCGGTGGGTCAACGTCACCGGCGGCATCAGCGGGGACGTGCTAAAGGTGGGGGGCTGGGGGGGGGGGCGGGGGGAGGCCCTGTTATGATCTTTGGTTTTCAGGGACCTCGCAGGGTAGAGGCCTCCCAAAGAGCGCCATTTCGGGGGGGCTGCGGCTGCCGTCAGCCCGAGCCTCGCCCATCTTTCCGCGCACCCAGTTCCCCCTTGCCAGGCGCCCTCCCCAAGTCCCCACCCCAATCATTGGGTGTCTCCGCTTCCCGCAGAGTTTTCAGCTCGGCTGCTTTTCCCCCCCCACCCCCCCCCCCCCCCCCCCCCCCCCCCCCCCCCCCCCCCCCCCCCCCGTCAGGTGTTGACTGAGGCCTACGACCTCCAGCCCCTGGCCCTGGAGGACACAACCACCTTCCAGAGGTGGGGGGGGGGCGCAAGTCAAACAATTGCCCTCGACTCGCCGTTGACCGCGGGCTGGCTTGCTGTATGGACGTCACAGCGAGGGGTGCTGAGCTTCCCAGCGAGGCGGTTTGGCTGCCGTTGGGAAGCTGTTAGGGCATCCGCGTTAATCGGCCTGCCTCACCCCCTCCAAACCCACCGCAACCCCCCCCAAAACCGGCCCCCAAACCCCCCAAACCTCCCCCCACCAGGATCAAGCTCGATGCCTACCGGGAGCACCTTTTTCTGACCTCCTACGTTTTCGACCTGGTGGATAGGAAAAAGGAAAGGAGGGCAAAGGAGGGGGGAGGCGACGCGCCGGCCAAAGGCAAGGCGGCCGGCGGCGGCGACGCGAGCGGCCGCAGCGGCCGCGACGGCGGCGGCGGCGGCGGCGGGGAGGGGCTGCGCCGGCGGGCGCCGGCGGGCGCGGGGGACGTGGAGAGCGGCCGGGGCGGCGCGCGGGAGCCCCGGGCCGGCCGCGCCGGCCGCGCCGGCGGCTGCGCGGGCTGCGGCGGCGGCGGCGGCGGCCGCTCCCCGTGCTGCCGGCGGCGGGACCGGGCGCGGCCCTACGTCTGGGGCCCCCCTGGGGGCGGCGGGGGCGACGGTTCAACGACCAGCAGCGCCAGCAGCAGCGGCTTCAGCAGCCTTACCAGCTCGGGTGACGACGCGGGTGACTACCCGGGCGGCCCCTCGGGCGGCGGCGAGAGCGGCGGCGGCCGGTGGCGGCCGCTGCGGCGGGTCAACGCGCGCGTGTGGCGGGACGACGACGCCGCGCAGCTGGCGCTGGACAGCTGGCAGCGCAAGCTGTTTGCGCAGCGCGAGGCGCTCTCGCGCGAGTGGCAGGAGCGGGTCGGCGGCGGCGGCGCCGGCGCAGCCGGCGGCGCGGCGGGGGGAGGCGACGCATCGGCACGCCACGGCGCCGGGCGCGGCGGCGCGGCGGCGGCGGGGACGGCCGGCGGCGGCGAGGGCGCCAGCAGCCACGCGTCGGGCCGCGACCCGGCGGCTCGCGCGGTGGCGGCGCACCTCGCGGCCAAGCACCGGCGGCGCGCGCGGCTGAGGACGCCGCTGTGCGCCCCTTTCTACTCGTTTGAAACCTCGGGGCGCAGCCTGGGGCGCCGCAAGGTCATGCTGGAGCAGGTGAGGGGGCGGGGGGGGGGGGGGGGGGGGGGGGGGGGGGGGGGGGGGGGGGCGGCTGTGGCGGCAGGGGCGGCGCACACACAGCGTCGTGCGACCCAGCCCCCGTGGTCGGCGCCGACGGCGGCGGCGGCGGCGACTCGCCGCTGTCGGACAGCCTGCCGCTCAAAGGCGGAGGCACCCCCCCCTTCGTGCCCTCCCCCCACAAACCCCCCAAATCCACCGCCACCAAGCCAAACCGTACCGCCCCCACCCCTCCCCCACCCCCCCACCCCCAAAAGGTGTCGTTTTTCCTCTGCCCCGGCGGCGTCGTGCTGAGCCTGTTCCAGCGCTGCGGCCACGCCGTCGCGGCGCCCGTGCTGGCGCGGCTGAGGGGCATGCAGTCGCTGCTGGTGGACAGCGAGGACCCAGGGGTGCTGCTGCAGGTGGGGGGGTTGTTCCAGTTGGGTTTGTTTAGGTTGGGGCTGTTTGGGTTGGGGTTGTTTGGGTTGGGGGTGTCTGGGTTGGGGGGTGTTTTTGGTTGGGATTGGGTTTTGGAATGCTCCCCGGGCGGGCGAGGCCCTGCCGGCGCGCGAGCCAGCCCCCGCCCCCTCACACGAGGGCCCCCCTCGTTACCCCCCCCCCCCCCCACAAGCCCCCCCTTTGCCCCC
>BDRX01000019.1:135478-161379 GCA_003203535.1 Raphidocelis subcapitata
TGTGGGGGGGGGGGGTGAGGTGTGTGTGGGGTGTGGTGGGGAGGGTGGGGGTGGGGCGGGCGGGGCGAAGGCCGCGCGGTGTGCAGCGCTGGTTGGGGCGGCCCTCAATCCGCCTTTAAACCGCCCCAAACCGCCCTTCAAAACCGCCCCTCCATACCGGCCCCCCACCCCCCCACCCCCCAACTAGCTGCTGCGTGGCAAGTACGAGGTCAGCCAGACGCGGCGGCTGCACCTCCTCTCGACAGACCTCTCGATCATGCTGCGCTCTTACAGGCGCGGGCGGGGGGCCGCTGTCTTGTTTTTTGGGGGGTGGAGGGGGGGGGATGTTGGAGCTGTCGCGTTTTTATCGCGGGGGAGGGGAGGGCCGCGCACGGCGCCGAGAAACCCCCTCGCGCACGCGAGAAACCGCCCCCCCCGCCCCCCCCGCCCGCCCGCGCAGCACGCTGCAGCCGATGCTGTCAGCCCTCGAGGCGCGCTGCATCCTGCCGCCCCCCGCCAGCGACGGCGACGGCGACGGCTCCGGCTCCGACGGCGGCGCCGCCAGCGAGCGCAGCGGCCCCGCCGCGTCGCTCGCCGGCGCGCCCGCCGGCTCCGCGGCGGCGCGCGGCCGGCGCTCCTCCCGGCCCGGCGCCGCCGCCGCCGGCGGCGGGGCGCCGTGGGCGGCGGGCAGCGTGTACGGCGGCGCGGGCGGAGGGGGTTTGGGGCGCGGTGGCCTCTACCTTAGCGAGCTGGCTGGGATGTACGTGGCCGACCTACACGACCAGGTGGGGTGGGTATTTGGGGTCAAGTTTTGCAGCATGCTTGCAACGGATGAGGCGGCCCTTTATAAACACCACACCGTTGGCTTGCTTTCCGCGAGGCGGGGGGAGGGGCGCCGAAGCGCCCCGCGGGCAGCGCACCCGCCGCGTTGCCGGCGCCGTCGGCGCGCAGACGCGGAAGGGACGGCGGCGCGCAAAGCGCCCGCCCAAACCCAAAGTCCAAACCCCGGCTTCTGATGGAAGCACCCGTAACCCAACCCAAAACGCAGGCCGTCACCGGGGAGCAGGACCTGGCGGCGCTGCTGGAGCACACGAACAGGCTCAACGAGCTGGGTGGGTGTTGTTTGGGGGGCTTTGGGGCGGGCGGGGGGTCCAACCAAAGTCCAAACCAGATCTGAAACGCGTCAAAAACGCACCCCCCGTTTGCCGCCCCCCCACCCCCCCCCCCCCAAGTGTTCAACTCTGTCAGCCACAGCAACGAGTCATCAAACATGACGCTCGCCGTGCTGGGCACGTTCTTCATGGTGCGGGGTTTTGGGCCGCCGCGTTTGCGCTCTTTGCCGCGCGCGTTGACACGCACACCTATTTGCAAACAGCTGCACTACCCGCGTTTGCGCTCTTTGCCGCGCGCGTTGACACGCACACCTACCCCGTGCGTGCTGCACTGCCCGCGTTCGCGCTCTTTATTTGCCGTGTGTAGGTGACTGGGTGCGCATTGCATCGCACGCCCCCTGCCAAAATGCCAACGCGCGCGCAAGCGTGCAGCGTGGCCCTGCGCTCGCCGACACCAGGCGGTGGCGCGCCCCCAGCCAACAAACGCGCACCGACCCACCAACCTCTCTCCCCCCTCCCCCCCCCCCCCAGCCCATCACCTTCCTGGCCGGCGTCTTTGGTGGGCGGCCAGTGGGGCCGGGGGCAGGGGGGCTTTGCCTTGGCGGATGGCGATTGGGTTGATTGCACACTCCTCTGCCCACTCACCAACCCCAGCTGCCCCCCCGGCTCAACCGCCCCCACCTAACCCCAGGCATGAACTTTGACAAGATGCCCGAACTGCACTGGAGCTACGGCTACGGCTACTTTTGGGGTGGGGGGGGGGGGCGGGGCGGGGGCGCTTCAGCTTCGGCTTTGGGTTCGGGTTTGGGTTTGGGCTTGGGTTTGGGTTTGGGCTTGGGCTTGCGCATGCATTGCGATTTGGGTTTGATTGGGTGATTTTGGGCTGGTGGCTTATCCCTTGGCCTGCACCCCATTCCCGAAAACCTCCACAGCCCCCAGCAAACCCCTCGCATGAAAGCATGCGGGTCGATTCGACCCCTATATACTACTCTCTTTTGAACGGACGCGGCGCGCCCAAATCCCCCACCCCCACCCCCCAAGTCCCCAACCCCCGCCCGCCGAAACAAAAACCGCCCCCGAAACCGCCCCCGAAACCGCCCCCAGTCGTCTGCGGCCTGATGCTGGCGCTGTCGTTTTTGTTCCTGCTGGCATACAGGATCGTGAATGTGCCCCGTTCCCTGCGGGAGGTCCACGACAAGCTCATGTCATGCCTCTCCTGCCTCACCTGCCGCTGGTGCTTCGGCTGCTGCGGCTGCGCCCGCGGCTGCTGCGGCGGCGGCGCGGCGCGGCGGCGGGGGCGGGGCGGCAAGGAGGGCGCGCGGTGACATGCGGCGAGACGGCCGCGGCCGCCGCTGCGGCAGCAACGGCTGCGGCAGCAGCGGCGACCGCAGCAGCAGCGGCTGCAAACGCTGGGCTGCTCGCTTTTGAGAGGCGCTGGTGCGGGGTCTTATTACTCATGGCTTGCAGCGCTTGCGCCGCGTCAACTCTGCCTGCGCTCATTTTCTGCGCCCACGTTTGCTCGCGATTGCTTTGCCCCCATTCGATTCGCGCCGCCACCGCCGGCTTTTGGCTGCCGGCGGGCTTTGGAAAATGCGACCCGCGCCGCGTCGCAGCGGCGGCGCGCGGCGCTCTTGCAGCCGCGCAAAACGGTAACGCGACCGAAAAAAAAAGAGCGCCCCTTTGGCCCGCCATGGCAATCAGGGCAAAGCACCCCCGCCGCCGCTGCCGGCTTTGAAATGGGCCGCCGCTTGCTAGGCGCACTCCAGCCAGCCGCGCAGGGCCTCCACATCGGCCAGAAAGGAGGGCTCCGAGTAAACGCCGCCGTCGCCGCCGCCGCCGCCGCCGCCGCCGCCGCCGCCGCCGCCGCCGTCGGGCCACAGCCGCCAGTCCAGCGGCACGGCGGCGTCGCCGCCGGCCCGGAGGTGCAGCAGCAGCGGCTCGGGCGGCGGCGGGGGTGCGGGCGCGGCGGGCGCGGGGGCCGGGGGTGTGGCCGTCTCCGCTACCGCTGCGGCTGCCGCTGTTGCGGCCGCTGCCGCTGTTGCTGTTGTGGCCGCTGCTGCCGATCGCTTTGCCGCCGCCGCGTCCGGCGCAGCCGCCTGCGCTTTGGCCCGTGAGCCCGTGCCGCTCGTCTGTGGTCCCCGCCTCGGCTCACTGCTGCCGGTGGCAGCGACGGAGGCAGCGCCGCCGCGCGGCGACCCCTGCCCCGCCGCATCAGCCGCCGCTCGCGCGCCCCGCCGCTGCTGGCACGCGGGGCAGGGCGGCGGCGCGCCCCACGCCGCCGCGGCGAGCAGCTGCAACTGAACAGCCACCGCGCCTGTGAGGGGAGTGGGCGCAGGGGTTGGGCAGTGCTGGGAAGCCGCGCCGGGGCGAACGCAGGCGCAGCGCGCAGCGCGGAGCAGCGGCCCGCCGCGCGCGAACCGCACCGGCGTCGAGCGCGCTGCCCTCCGCCGAGCACACTGCGTGCAGGTATGCAGCGCTGGTGATGGGAGGGCCCTCATCGCCGCTGCAGACGGCCGCAAACACGTCCAGGGACGTCGGCATTGACGCGGTCTTTGCTCCAGATCAGGGCCACCGCAGAGGTCCCCGTCGTCATGGATCGTTTCCTATGAGCCATGCAACCCTTGCTGCCCCTTGAATGAGGGCCAGGGGCCGTGAGGAGGCCTGGCAAGTGGCGGAAATGCAGAGCGCCCGCCCCGCTGCTCCTCTGGCCAGCTGCTCGAGACGCCAGGCGTGGTGCAATCGGTTCATTGGCTTGTGTGAACCTCGGAGAGAGTGCAGCCCGACGCCCTGACGGTGCATGCACTTGCACAGCCTCGCCAGCCCCGCAGGCGCAGCAGCTCCGCCAGCAAAGCGCTCTGAAAGCCCGCCTCGCTGCCTGTGTGCGCATCGAAGCCCGCGGAGCTGCAGCAGCGGGCGCGGCAGGCGCGGCGGCAGCGGCAGACGCGCGCGCAGCAGACGCGCGCCGCACGGGCCGGCGCGTGCGGCTCTCGCAGCGCCGCCTGCCACTATGAGCTCCAGCAGCCTGGCCGAGGTCAAGCTGTGGGCCAACAGCAAGGAGCAGGAGAAGTATGAGAACCTGGCAGGTGCGGAGCCCTGACGCATGCGGCACGTGCGCGAGCGCTCGCCCATGCACATGCCGAGACGCGCGCCGCACAACACACGCACGCGCACACACCCGCCTCCTCACTCCCTCAACCCCCCGCCCCAACCCCAGACCTGTTCGCCATCATAAAGGCCACCGAGCGCCTGGAGCGCGCCTACGTCCGCGATGACGTCACCGCCCCCGAGTACGAGGGCGCCTGCGAGAAGCTGATCGCGCAGTTCCGGGTGCTGTGGGGGTCCATGCGGGACGGCGTGCCGGGCATAGAGGCGTTCATGCAGGAGTACCACATGCAGTGCCCCATGGCATACAACCGCCTGGTCAAGGTGGGCGGGTTGCGTGATTTTTGTGTGCGGGGTGGGGGATGGAAGGTGCAGCTGTGACAAACTCTGATGATGGGCGGTTTCAACTCAGGAGGAAGAACCATGCCAAACCGTGGTTTTCAGCTGCTGGGGTTTGGGTAGAGCGGGGCCTGCCCCTGCCTGGGGGGTTGATGCCTGGCGCTTCTGTGGGGGAGGTGGGCGAAAGGCAGCTTTCTAAGCCCCGCCCCGCCCGCCCCTCGCCGCCCGCAGGTGGGCCTCCCCGCCACCATCGAGCACCGCAAGCAGCCCGCCGAGGGCGGCGGCGGCGGCGCGCGCGCGGTGGCGGAGACTGTCCAGCACTTTATCACCGCAATGGACTCCCTCAAGCTCAACCTGGTGGCGGTGGACCAGGTGCGTGGGGGGGGGGTAGGGTTTGAGGATCTAAACTCTCTCTTGGCACCGGCGCGCGTATGCGTTGCCCGCGCGCGGGCGTGCCGCGTGCTTTGGGCAGCTGCCCGACGCGCGGCGCCTCGCTCATAGCACCCCCACTGCCGCCGACCGCCGCCACCGCCCCACCTCTTCAACCCCTGCCGCACGCCCCCAGATCTGCCCCATCCTGTCGGATCTGATCTCGTCCATGTCCAAGATCGCGACGCTGCCCCCCGAGTTCGCCCCCAAGGCCAAGGCCAAGGGCTGGTACAGCCGCCTCTACGGCCAGCCTGCCAGCTACGAGCTGGGGGAGGACGAGGTGCGGCAGCTGCTGTTCGACCTTGAGTCATCCTACAACGAATTCATATCCACCATCAAGTGAACGCGGCGTTGGGGGGGCCGGGGCCGGGCGCGGCGCGCTGGCTGTTGGGAGGCGCGCGTCCGAGGCGGCCGACGGGGCGGTGGCGGCGGCAGCCAGCCGCGCTGAAGAAGCGCGGCGTGCCGCTGCCTGCCATTTGTAATCCTACAGTGGGCTTGTCGGGAAGGCAGCGGCAGCGCCAGTTAGGGGCCGCCGACGCAGCCGCCAGCCTGAGGAGTGCAGAGTGCAGGCCGGTGCCGATTCAGTGCAGCAGCGGGTCCCGCGGGGTCTTGTGCTGCGCGCGCCCCCCGCTGCCGCACTGCACAGCCGCGGTGTGCGCCGCCCGATCATATGTGGTAGCCCTTGGCCTCGAGACACTAAAGGCGCCGCAGGACCCAGCGGCACGCTCGGCAGCATGATCAGATCAATTTTGGCCGCGTTGCTGGGCCTCGCGGCGATGTTGGCCCTCCGGGTGGTTTACCTGATGCTGTTAGGGCGCGGAAAACCGCTCAGAACGGGAGGGCGGCCCGTGAAAACGATGATCGTCCTCGGATCGGGTGCGCCGCGCGGCCGGCCGGCGGTCCGCTCGAAACGCGCGCGCGCCGCCCACCGCCGCTGCCCGCATGGCCGATCCGTCCGCCCGCGCCGCGCCATGCAGGCGGCCACACCGCGGAGATGCTGATGATGGTGGGTCGACTGGACAAGGCGCACTACGCGCCGCGCGTGTGGGTGGCCGCCGCGAGCGACCGCATGAGCGGCGCCAAGGCGCTCGCTTTGGAGGCAGAGTGGGGGCCCGGCGGCAGCGGCGGCGGCAGCGGCAGCGGCGGCGGCAGCAGCAGCAGCAGCAGCAAGGTGGGCCGCGTGTGAGGGCGCTCGTTCGCGCCCCGCCCGCCGCACGCGCGCGCCCCGCTGACCGCCCGCAGCAACGCCTCGCGCCCCATCTCACCCCACCCCTCCTCGCCTAACCCCCCTCCCCCGCTCTGCCTCCCCGCGCCCAGGGCCCCGTGCTCGAAGTAATCCCCCGCAGCCGCGAGGTGGGCCAGAGCTACGTCACCAGCGTGGCGACCACGCTCTACTCCCTCGCGTTTGCGGCGTGGGTGGTGCTCAAGCACAGGCCGCAGCTGGTGGGCGCAAGGGGGGGGGGCGCGTGCGCAGGGTGTGCGGAGTTGTGTGCGAAGTTGTGGGCAGAGTGTGCAGCGGACGGGGTTTGAGCACAGCGGCGGCGAAGCGTTCGCGAGGCAGCGCAATGCGGCGCAACCGCACCACGCCGCAGCACGATCACACACCGGCGCGCGCGCCCCGCAGTTGCTGGTCAACGGCCCCGGGACCTGCATCCCCGTGTGCGCCTCGGCGTTCTTGTTCAGGCGCGTGCCGCACGGCAGGGCGTTTGCGTTCCTCGATTCAGTCAGCGTGTGTCGTGCGTAGCGCGTGTGCGGCCGTGTGTGCGAGTCCCTCGCGTCTGCATGGCACGCGGTGCTCCCCCAATCCCCCTAGCCAAACCTCCCCCCCCCACCCCCCCCCCCCCCCCCCCCCCCCCCCCCCCCCCCCCCCCCCCCCCCCCCCCCCCCCCCCCCCCCCCCCCCCCCCCCCCCCCCCCCCCCCCCCCCCCAAAACCCAGGGCCCTCTGCCTGCTGGACTGCCGCACCGTCTACGTCGAATCGATAGCGCGCGTGCAGCGGCTGTCGCTGTCGGGCCGCATCCTGCGCGCCGCGCGCGCGGCTGACGCGCTGTTCGTGCAGTGGCCGGAGATGGCGCGCCGGTTCGGGGGGACGACCTACGCGGGGCGGCTGTACTGAATTGCTACCGCAGTCGGTGCCGCGAGAGGCGCGCGCCTGTGCGGGGCCGAGCGTGGTATATATTTGAAATGCAGCTGTCCTTCATTGTCCGCGCGGCGCTTGTAACTGACCAATTGATCCCGGCCGGGGTTTGCCCGCTGTGGCGCGAGCACCGCCACGTTGGGTCGAGCGTTGACTGCGCTTTGTCTTACACGTGCACTGAGGCAGAGGCAGAGGCAGAAGGCATCGCATGCAGCGGCAAACCCGACAGCCGGCGCTCCTCATCGCTCTTCGGAAAGCTAGCGGGACCCTCAAAGCAGGGGCAGCTGCCGGGTGCAGGTGCCGCACGCAAAGACACGCCTCAGCGCAGCAGACACGCGCTCGGCCACGGGCGAGATGGGGCGGGGCCGCCGAGGCGGCGCCTGCAGACGCCTTCTTAGTAACCGACGAGCCGCTCTTGGGGGCGGCGATTGCCACCTCCACCACCACAGCGGCGGCGCCGTCGGCGGCCGCGGCCACCTCGGCGTCGGCGCTGCGCTTGGCCAGCGACGGCGGCTTGGTGGACTTGAAAAGCGCCTTGGCCCTGCTCGCCAGCTGGGCGCCGGCGGAGGCGGTGCGCTTGGGGGCCTCGGGGTTGGTGGGGCTCTTGGGCAGTGACTCGGGCTTCTCGATTGACTTGGGGCTCTTGGGGGTCTGGGGGGTCTGGGGGGGCTTGGGGCTCTTGGGCTGCTGCTTGATGCCCTTGACGGACTTTACGCGCTGCAGCAGCGCCTTGCCTCTCTCGAGGATGGCCGCCTTGGCGCGCCCAGCGAGGGCAGACGCCGAGGCGCCGCGCTTGGGCGGGGCGGCCCTGGCGGCCTCGGCCTTGTTGTAGTTCTCGACGGCCTTGGCCAGCGCGGCCGCCACGATGTTGTGGCACAGCTCGGGGCCGGTGAGCTTCTCGACCGCCGCCTGCGCCGTGGCGGCGGCGGCGGCGCGCGCCTCGGCGTCGTCGTCGGCGGTGCAGGTCGGGGGCGGCGTCATGATGCGGGGCGCTGTGTGTAGCTCAGGGCCCTGCGTTTGGCGAGGTGCAAGGCGGGGGGGGGGGGGAGTAAGACAGGGGGGCAGCGGGTGTTGCGTGGAGCAGCGCAGCGGCGCGGGGCGGTTGTGAGCCGCCGCGGCGGCGCCGCCCAGCCCTCATCGTGCGGTGCGGTGCTGGCCCCGAATACCTCGTAAAGCTTTGAGAGAGCGGGCAGCGAGGCTCACCAGGGGCCGGGAGGCGCGAAGGTTTCGGCGGATGCCGGGCGGTTTGCTGAGGAGCTGGCGTCCGCAGTCGCGAGGCTCTAGCAGGGATTTATCCGCGAGTTAAGGCACGGAAAGGCCGCTCCGGCGGGGCTGTGGGGCGCGTGGGGCTGCGGGGGCTCGCGTGCGGCGCGGGGCGCTTGGGGACAGGCTGGTTGAGCTGGGTTCAGGAGGGCCTGTGGGCACAAGAGTCAAAGAACAGAGTTAAATACAACGGGAGAGTGTGGAGGAACCAGCGGCGCGAGGGGATTCGACCGGCCTGCGGCCGTGTGGCAGCTGGGGAGGCGCGCGCGTGGCAGCTGGCTGGGGCCTTCAAGTGCGACATGCAAGCAGGCTTTCCCAAGCCTGCAGTGACCCGTTTCCCCCTGCCTTTCTGCAACCTGCTTCCAGGGGCCATGCTGCTGCAGCGCTGCCGCAGCAAGGGGCACGCGCCGGGCCGCCGCTCAGGTTTTCGTTTCGTGAGGCCGGGGTGCGCGCCCGTGCGCGGCCTGAGCGCATTGTGAGGCAGCTGTCCCTCCTTGGCTGCGCGCACCCGGCGCTTTCACGAAAACACTGAACCCTGGCGCACCGCCATTGGCGCTGTGATTTGCGGGTCTGGGAGGCGGGCGGCAGTCCACGGCAGGGCGCTTGCGGGCGGTCAGCGCGCCGACCCGGCGGCGTGGCGCGTGCCCCGCCGGCCCGCCGCCGCCTCGCGGATCTCGTTTTGGGAGGAGTACCACCGTTTTGCGACCAGCGAGCCGGTGGAAGGCCCCGTCTCCGCCCGCGGGTGACAGGGTGGCGAGGCGAGAGTGGTTATCGGTCGAGCGAGCGGGCCATCCGTGCTTATCCGGAGGCTTTCGATCCTCTCATCTCGTCCGCCGCTTCGCGCGCTGCCCGGGACGACCCCCGGGACCCGTCTCGTGCACCCCGTCGCCTCTGCGCCAATGTATGGCCTGCGGACGCCTGCGGGCGTGGGGTACACCCCGATCCGCGGCAATGGCGCGGCCCCGCGCCCGCCGGCCTGCGCCGCGGCCCCCGCCGCGCCGCCCACCCGGGCGCGCGGCCTCGCCGCCGCCGCCCCGCCCCGCCCCGCGCCGCTGCGCCGCGCGGGGCGCCGCGCGGCGCCCGCGCCGCCGCCGCGGTCCGTCACCGAGGCCCAGGAGACGCAGGAGCTGGTGCGGCCCCAGGGGACCCGAGGGGCGGCGGGGATCGGGGAGGAGGGGGGCGCCGGCGCCAGATCAGTCGGGGCGCCTGGGCGCACCAACCGCCGCGCGCCCGCGCACAAAGCACGCCCCCCCTCGCCATCCGCACCCCAAGGGCCTGTACCGCGTCGACCCCGACCTGAGGGCGTACAGCGGGCACCTCGACTATCGGTGGGGGCAGTACGAGGCCGCAAAGGCAGAGATCACCGGCAACGAGGGCAGCCTCGAGGAGTTCGCAAAGGCGCGTCTGTGTTTAGGAGGGCGTGTATTGTGTATGTGTGTGGTTTGGGTTTGTTGGATGGGTGGTTGGGGGTTGGTTTTGTGTGGTTGCAGGTTGCGCCTGGGTGGTTGCAGGTGGGTTTTGGGGGTTACCCCCAAACAACCGCCCCAAAGACCCCCCAAGCACACCCCAAACGACCACCAAACGACCAACACAAACGACAGGGCTACCAGCGCTTCGGCGTGCTGCGCGAGGGCGACGCCACCGTCTACCGTGAGTGGGCGCCCGGCGCCGCGGCCGCGGCGCTGATGGGCGACTTCAGCGGCTGGCAGCCCGTTGCTATGGAGCGCGGCGAGTTCGGGGTGTGGACCCTGACGCTGCCCGACGGTGGGGGGTGGTGGTTCTGGGGCGGTTTGGGGGCGGCGGTTTTGGAGTTTGCAAGCGGCGGTTTTTGGGGCTTGCAAGTTGAGCTGGGGGAAGGAGCACGAGCGTGCACGGTTGCTCGCGCCGTCAGGGGGCGGCGCTGCCGGCGCGGGCAGCAGACACTGGGCCAAACCCGCCCCAACCTCAAACCTGCCCCGCCCCCCCAAACCCGCAGGCCCCGACGGCCCCGCCATCCCCCACGGCAGCCGCGTCAAGGTGGGTGGGGGGGTTGGGTGGGTGGGTTGGGGGTTGGCTCGAAGGAGACCCGCGGCTCGATTTGGGCTGGGGGCCTTGGATGCTTTGGGATTCCAGCCCCCCAAACGCCCCCGCCCAAACGCCCCCCCCCCCAAAACGCCCCCAGCCACCCACCTCCTCGTAAAGCGCCTCAAACGGGCGGTCAAAACGGGGGGTCAAACGGGCGGTCAAAACGGGCGGTCAAAACGGGCGGTAAAACGGGCGGTCAAAACGGGCGGTCAAACGGGCGGTCAAACGGGCGGTCAAAACGGGCGGTCAAACGGGCGGTCAAAACGGGCGGTCAAAACGGGCGGTCAAAACGGGCGGTCAAAACGGGCGGTCAAAACGGACGCAAGC
This sequence comes from Raphidocelis subcapitata, assembly GCA_003203535.1. Classification (NCBI taxonomy): domain Eukaryota; kingdom Viridiplantae; phylum Chlorophyta; class Chlorophyceae; order Sphaeropleales; family Selenastraceae; genus Raphidocelis; species Raphidocelis subcapitata. The sequence continues at coordinate 146,230 of BDRX01000019.1, forward strand.
GACCGCTGCACCAGCGACCGCCGAACCGCAGCCAGCACGCCCCCCCCAAAGCCCCCCCCCAAAAACAAAAACCCAAACCCGCCCCCGAAACCAAACCGCGCAGGCAGCACCCGCGCCCGAAGCGCCCATCCAGCCTGCGCATCTACGAGGCACACGTCGGGATGAGCGGGGAGGAGGGGAAGGTGGGGGGCTGTATGGGGGGGGGATTGCCGCTTCTGCTGTTGCCGCGCGCGCTTTCATTGTGTCAGGAGGGGTAGACCGCCCCCGCGCAAACCCCGCGCAAACCCCACGCCTGCAAGGCGGAAATGCCCCCCAAACCTCCCCCACAAAGCCTCCAAAACCTCCCAAACCCCCACCCAAACTTCCAAAACCTCCCAAAACCTCCCCAAAACCGCCCCTCCATAAAGGTGTCATCCTACCGCGAGTTCACGGCCAACGTGCTGCCCCGCATCAAGGCCCAGGGCTACACCGCGATACAGCTCATGGCCATACAGGTGGGGGGCTGGGTTGCTTGGTTTTGGTTTGTTGTTTGGCTTTGGTGCGCGTTGCGGTTGCTTGCATTGTGTCGCCTTCCCTGGTTTAGTCAAAGCCCCAAACCCGAACCCCCAAACCCCCAACCTCGAGCAAAAAAGCAACAAACAAACTAACAAATTAACAAACTAACAACCCCAGGAGCACGCCTACTACGCCTCCTTTGGCTACCACGTGACCAACCCCTTTGCGCCCTCCAGCCGCAGCGGCAGCCCAGAGGACCTCAAGGCGAGGGGGGGGGTGTTGTTTTTTTGGGGGGGGGGTGGGGGTTTGTGGTACTGGAGCTTTTCTGGTGCTGCCCCTGGTATGGCCGTCGTTTGCAAAGCCCGGTTGAAGAAACCGCCGCAAACAGCGCCGAGCACCGAAAGCGGCTTCGAACAGAAAAAACGAACACGAACGCCACAACACGCCCCTTTGCCCCCCCTCAGGCGCTGGTGGACGCCGCCCACGGCGAAGGCATTGTGGTGCTGCTTGACGTGGTGCACAGCCACATCTCAAAGAACGCCGACGACGGCCTGGCGGGTGGGTTTGTCTTTTGTTTGGTTTGGGGTTGGGGGTAGGGTTGGTGGATTGGGGGTTGGGGGACTGCGGGACACGGAAAGAACCCCACTGATGTTGTGTTGCACGCACAAAAGCCGGGCGCGCGGGCGGGTGTGTCAGTGCTGCCGTTCGACACGCCCGCGCCCGCGCCCGGTGCTGCCCTGGCCGACGCAACCGCAACCCCCCAAACCCCAAACCCCAAAACCCCAAACCCCCAAACCCCCAAACCCCCAAACCCCCAAACCCCACGCAATCAACCCGTGCCACACATCGAATCGACCTCCCGTTCCAACACCCAAAACACCCCCGCCCCCCCAAACACCCCCCCACCCCCACCCTCCATCCCCCCGAAAGGCTTTGACCTGGGCCAGGCCGAGGGTGACTCATACTTCAGGGCCGGGGCCGCGGGCTACCACAGCGCCTGGGACAGCCGGGTGCTCAACTACGCCGGTTACGAGGTGGGGGGGGGGTGTTTGTGGCTTTGGGGGGTGTTGTGTGCAATTGGGGGTGTTGTGGCTTTGGGGGGTGTTGTGTGCATTGGGGGTGTTGTGGAGTTGTGGGTATTGGGGGTGTCGTGTGCATTGAGTGTGTGTTTGGCTTTGTTTGTATGGGCCCTGTTTAGCCTAGCTTGCATTTTGGCTCGACTAAGCCCCCCAGCTCCCCAGGCCAAGCCCCCCAAAGTGCCAAACCCAGCAACCCAGCCACCCAGCCCAATACACCCAATGAAAACCCCCCGCCCCCCAGACCAAGCGCTACCTGCTGTCCAACCTGCGCTACTGGATGGAGGAGTTCAAATTCGACGGCTTCCGGTGGGGGGGCGCGTTTTGTGCGGTTTGGGTGCTTTCTGTGAGTTTTTGTGCGTGTGCTAGCCACGGCAGGGTGTAGGGTGAATGGGGCTGTTTTGGCCGCTCCCAACTCCTAACCCCCCCCCCCCAAAAAAAAACTTCTCCCAACCCCCCCCCAAACCCCCCTCCAAAACCCCAAAGCTTTGACGGCGCGACGTCCATGCTGTACCAGCAGCCCCCCCAAACACCCTCCCAAACTACCCCACCCAAACACCCCACCCCCCCCAAAATAAAAACCAAACCCCCGAAGCTTTGACGGCGTGACGTCCATGCTGTACCAGCACCACGGCATCGGCGTCGGCTTCAGCGGCAACTACGCAGAGTACTTTGGGCCGCAGGTGGGGGGGGTTGGTGTTTTAGTTCCTTTTGTTGTTGGCCTTTTTTGATTGTTTCAGGGGGGGGCTTCAGCGGCAACTACGCAGAGTACTTTGGGCCGCAGGTGGGGGGGGTGTTGTTGGCGTTGTTACTTTGCTTAATTGTTTTGTTTGCTTTGATAGTGATAGTACTTTGGGCCGCAGGTGGGGGGGGGTGTTGTTGGCGTTTTTTAACTGTATCATTTGCTTTCGTTTGCCGTCTGGAGTGCTTTGGGCCGCAGGGGTGTTGCGTTGTCGGACTTTTTCTGCTGCTGAAGGGTGGAGTGTGTCTGTGGGCCCCTGCGCTGTTCTCGTTTGGCTTTCGGCGACGGCGCTCTTTTTTGCGTATGGCCCGATTCCTTTTCTTCGCCCGACACGCCTCCGCCCCGTGTCAAAAAGCTGGGGGCCTTGAGCCTGGGCGAATGGGCAGCCAAAAGGGGCGGGCCTATAGCGTGCTGCGGCGGCTCAATTCCCAACACGCACAAGGCCCGGCCCCTTTGGCCACCCGGCCCCCCCCGGCAGAGCCGCGAGCCGGCGGCGCGGCGTGCCGAAGGCTGCGCCCTCGACTGTGACCAATGCCATGATCCCCCTAGCCATTCCCCCCAAACACACCACCACCACCACCACCACCACCACACACGCTCTCCTCTACGCCCTGGCAGCCCTGCATCTTCCCCACGAATGCTAGCCAAATCGACTGCGGCCAGCAAGGCAGCCCAAATCACCCCCCCCCCAAAGGCTGACGTGGATGCCTGCGTCTACCTGATGCTGGCCAACGAGCTGATACACTCCATCAACCCAGAGGTGGGCGTTTTACGGCTGGAGGGGGCTGTGCTTGGGGTTCGGGCTTGGGGTTTGGGGTTGAGCTGATACACTCCATCAACCCAGAGGTGGGCGTTTTACGGCTGGAGGGGGCTGTGCTTGGGGTTCGGGCTTGGGGTTTGGGGTTGAGCTGATACACTCCATCAACCCAGAGGTGGGCGCGCTGTCTGGGGCTTGTGTTTTTGGGCCGTTTTGTTGCTTGTAAACGCCCGGGAGGGGTGCGGAGAAGCCGAGCAGCCAGCCCCAGTTGGCGCAACTGGACCCCCGCCCACCAAATCCAACCCAAAGCAATAACAAACCCAACCGAAACCAACAAAACCTCGACCAAACAAACTTGTACTAAACCACACCAGGCGCTTTCAATAGCCGAGGACGTTTCGGGCATGCCCGGGCTGTGCCGCCCCGTGGCTGAGGGGGGCCTCGGATTCGACTCGCGCCTGGGCATGGCGGTGCCCGACAAATGGATCGAGGTGCGCCCTTCTGCCTTTTCGCGCCCTGTTTCACTAGTGTGGTGTCCCGCCTTTGCTGTTTTCGTTTTCCCTCGGCTTCGGCTCGCGCCTGGGCGTGGCGGTGCCCGACAAATGGACCGAGGTGCGCGCTTTGTTTGCTGTTTGCTGCTGTTACGTTTCGCGGCGCCTTTTCCCCGGCTGGTTTGACAGGATGCAGCCGCGCCGGGCTTGCGAATGCTTTCCGCGCAACTGCCCGCTCTCCAAACCGCCCCCTCCTAAAAAAAAACCTAAACTGCCGCCCCCAAATAACCCCCCCAAACCCCAGCTCCTGAAGCACACCAGGGACGAGCAGTGGCGCATGATGGACCTGGTCAAGGCACTGTGCAACAGGTGGGGGGCGGTTACGGGCGGTTAGGGGCGGTTTCTGGGCGGGCAGCTGCGGGCTTTTGCAAGGCTCTAGGGTTTAGCATACCTTTCCCCAACAAAGCATCCAAAGCGCGCAAAAACGATTCAAAAACGCATCGCCCCCCCATCGACCCCCCCCCCCAGGCGCTACTCGGAGAAGACTGTGGCATACGCAGAGAGCCACGACCAGGCACTGGTGGGCGGCGGTTGGGGTTGGGGCGGTCGGACCGCCGTTTGGCGGCTTTTGTGCTGCGCTTGAACCGGGGGGGCAGGGGTTCTTGGGGGACGCTTCTTGGGGGAGGCCGCGCTCGACTTCTGCAGCTGGAGAGGCCCGTGCAAGGTGAACGGCACAGCAAACGAGAGCGCCCCCAGCAGCGCAATTGCAAACCCAAACCCCCAAATCCCCCAAACCCCTCTTGACACGACCCCCAAAACGACCCCCAACAGGTGGGTGACAAGACCATCGCCATGTGGCTGCTGGACGCGGACATTTACACAGGCATGAGCGCGCTGGGGGAGGCGTCACCCGTTGTGGAGCGGGGCATTGCCATGCACAAGGTGGGGGGGGGTGACTAAAATGGGGGGGGGCTTGCGCTTCGATTGGGGGATACCAAACTGCTCGGAAGATTCTGGCTGTGCCGTGCTGCTGCGCCGTGCTGCGCTGCAAAACTAAAGGTGTGCCAATTGCCCCCAACAGGGTTAAAAGGCACGTGCCGAGCTCTGACAGCGCCGCCTGCAAACGCAGGCAGCTGAAAACAGGAAAGCAAAAAAAGGGGGCGGAAGCCGGGCGGCCGCGCCAACAACTCCCCCACCTGAGCGCGCGGCACACCCTCTCCAGCCCCTCCTCGCTGCCCAGCGCCGCAGTGAACGCGGCATCGAGCACGGGCCAGGACCTGGGGGTGCGGGGGGTTGGGGGGGGGGGGCGTGCTGGGGGCGGGGTGGAGGGGGGACGGGGGTGTAGTGGGGAGCCAGGGGCTTCCTCTCCTCCCTTGACGAAAAGGCAGCAAGCCCAGGAAAGGGCGCCAAAGCAGTGGGGGTAAAAACATGAAAGAAAGCGACGCCGCCCCACCTGCGCAGCGCCTCTGCCGCGACCGCCTGGGAGTCGAGGCACTGCAGCAGCGTGGCCAGCCGCTCCACGAGGGGCAGCCGGTCCCGCAGCGGCGCCGACGACGCCGCCGTCGGGGGGAAGGGGCTGAAGGCTGCGGCGAGGGGGTCGAGGACGGGGCCCACCAGGGACTGAAGGCCGCTGCCCAGCAGCTGCTGCTCGGGGATGGCCCTTTGGGGGGGTGTTTTGGGTTCGCTTGGTTTGTTTGGGTGCGTTTGGGTGTGTTTTGGCTGTGTTTGGGTGTGCATTGGGGTGTGTTTGGGTAATTTTTGGTGGGGGGAGGGCCAGCAGCATGGTGCGAGGTGGGCTGGGATTTGGTTTTAGGGAGGTCGGAGGCTGAGGTTGTCGCGAGCCCGCAAACGGCAGCCCGCACGCTTGCGGAAAGCACCCGACGCAAACACGCGCCACAGCCAGCCCCAAGCACCCACCCCCACTCATCCCCCGGCCCCCCACCCCGGCCCCACCTCGTGACCGCGAGCGCCACGCCCTCTATCACCATCACAACATCGTCCTCCGCAATGCGCGCGCCGCCGTCGGGCGCGCCGCCGCCGCTGCCGCCGCCGCCGCCGCCCGACGGCGCCGTCAGCCGCGCCGCCGCGCCGGATTTGAGGGCCTGGGGGATTGAAGGTGGGTGTATTGCCTTTTAGTTCTTACACTTGGTTTGGGCTGCGTCAACGGCCCGCAATGCCCCGGACTGTCTGGGCTGCACACAAGAAGGCCCCGGCCGCCTGACCCCGGTTCCACCGCTGCACCGCCCCCGTGCCCACCCCCACCCCCCCAACCCCCCAAAAACGAGCGCCCACCTGAGCGTACAGCGCCATGAGTGTGTCCAGGCAGGGCCCCATGTGGGCGCTGCAGCGGTCGCACAGCGCGCGGATGGCGGTGGCGGCGGCGGGGGCGGCGCCGGGGAGGGCCAGGGACGACAGAAGCATCGGCAGCAGCCTGGGGGGGGGTGGGGTTTGGGGTTTGGGGAGTTTGGGGCTGATGGGGCTTGGAGGTTGGGGGGGCTGTGGGTGTTGCGGTTTTGGGTCGGCGGCACGTGGGTTGTGGGGTGGCGATTGGACCACGACGGGAAGGAGCTGCAAGCCGGATGAATAAAAAGTTCAAAAAAACGCACAGTTGAAAAGGCCCAAAACCGGGCAGCTGCCGGGCGCGCAGCTACCCCCCAACACCCCAAACAACCACCCAAAAGAACCCGCCCCCTCACCGCTGCAGCATGCCCTGGCACCGCCCCGCCGCCATCGCGCGCCCCAGCCAGTCCGCATACCCCGCAACCACCAGCGCAGCGGTGTAGCGCAGCAGGCCCGCGGCAGCGGGGGCGGGGGGGGTGGGCAGGCCGGGCAGGGCGGACAGCAGCGCCTCGAGCTGGGGGTCGCCCGGCGGCGCGGCGATGCGGCGGATGGAGCTGGGGGGAGAAGGGGCGGTGGTTTGGGGTTGTTTTTGCGGGTACATCCGTTTGTTTGGGGTTGACTATTGTAGACTCGGGGTTCAGTGGGGGGGGGGCTTCGGGACGCGACAAAGCTTGACAATGCCTGCAGGCCCTGCACTGAACCCCCTAAAAGACGCCCACCACCGCCCCCTGCCGGTTCAGGGATTTCCGGCGCCCAAAGCCGATCCCCCCCAAGAAACAAAAGAAGCCCGCCCAAAAGGCCCCGCCCCCTCCCCCAAAGAACAAACAGGCCCCACCCACCGCACGCCGTGCAGCGCCAGCTCCGCCGCCGCCCAGTCGAACGCGCCTCCCCCCGCCACCGCCCGCGACACCTCCCCCAGCGGCGCCAGCAGCAGCGCCAGCGTGCGCTCCCCCCCCAGCGCCGAGGCGGCGTCCAGCAGCACGTCGGACCACACCCCGCGCGCGCGCTTCCAGTCGGAGCGCTGCGCGCCGGTGAGGTCGGCAAACGCGGCGGGCGCGCTGCGGGGTGGGTTTTTTTTGGGGGGGGGTCGGCGTTGCTTTGGTTTGGGTTGGGCAGGGTTGGGATTTTGAAGAGCGTTTCTGTGGTTCTGCTTGGGGCGAGCAATTGCAGCCTTTGCGAATGCGAACTGCTGAGCTGCAAGCCGTTTGTCTCGAGACAAACAGTAGACGCAAACGCGAGGTGCACGCAAGCGACAAGCCCCCCTCTCCCCCACAAGCACCCACCGCATCCTGGCGCGCGCAGTGCCCAGCAGCCGCTCAAACGCGGGCGCGAAGAACGCCCGCTGCCGCGCCCGCTCCGCCTCCGCAGCCGCGAGCTCCGCCGCCCCCATCGGCGGCGGCAGCGGCAGCCCGTCCGCGCCGCCGCCGCCGCCGCCGCCGCCCGCCGCGGCGGCGGCCTCCGCCATGTTGGCCGTGCTCCCGCTGCTGGCCATGCTGCCGCTGCGGCTGGGGCGCGGCTCCGGCTGGCGCAGCCACTTGGAGAGCTTGTACCAGAAGGGGAAGGCCATTGAGTGGATGTCTGGGTCCGGGTGGGCCGCCACCTCCAGCAGCGCCTCCACGGGGCCCTGCACCTCGGGGGTGGCCGTCACTATGAGGGGCAGGTAGGCCTCCCCGACCTTTTGGCAAGGGGGGGGGTGTGGAGTTGGGGGCGGCGGTTGGGGGCGGTTAGCGGCGGTTGGGGCTTGGCGCGGCGGCTCTCAGCCTGTTTGGGTGGCGGTCTGCGGCCGGCTGCGGCAGCGGCGTGGGGCCGGGCCGCGGGAGGCCGGACAAGAGCGCACCGCAGCACCGCGCCGCGCACGACAGGCGCCCCCCGCCCTCCGCACACCACACCAACTAACCCAGCTCCGCACCCCACCCACCCACCCCTGCCCCCGAAACGTGCCCCCCCCCCCACCTCGCAGAAGAGGCGCCCCATGCCCTTTATGGCGTCAAAGTCGTCATCGAATTCGTCCGCCACGTCATCGTCCGCGGGGGAGGGGCGGCCCTCCTCCTCTGGGGGTTGAGGGTTGGGGGTTGAAGGTTTAGGGGGCGAGGTTTGGGGGAGGGCGGGGGTGGGGGGCGGGGGGCAGGGGCGGCCCTCCTCCTCTGCAAGGGGGGGAGGGGGCGGTATGAGCCTCACCCCCGCGCTCACAACAAAGCGCGCCCCAACCAAGCACCCGCGCGCGGCTACTCACCGGCCTGCGCCACCCGCAGCGCCGTCGTAAACCGCGGCCGCAGCTCCATCACCGCCCGCACCAGGTCCGCAGCCAGCTGCTGCATGGCGGGGTTGGGGGTGCAGGTGGCCGGGTCCACCGTGACCCACACCAACTCGCACACCTGGGGGGGGGGGAGTGTTGGGGTTGGGGTTTGGGGGTGGGGAGAGCGTTTTTGGGGGGTGGAGTGTTTTGGGGGGGAGCACAGCTGTGCTTGCTGAGGGGGCTGGTTTGAGGGGGCTGTTGGGGCGGCCGTTTGGCGCGAACACCGCAGCAGCGCAGCCCAAGGACGGCACAGCAACCCTTGACACAGCAACCCACCCAGCAGCGCAACAAGACCCGCGATGGACCAAAAGGGGGCGGAAAAACCCAAAGCCCCCCCACCCCCCCCCCAACCCACCGCGTCGACGGCCTCGTGGAAGGTCCCCTCGCTGCGCAGCCCCGCCGTCGCCGCCGCCACCAGCGGGTGCGACTCGAAGCCCGCCGGCAGGCCGCGCCCGCAGGAGAGGCGCAGCCAGCAGCCAAAGGCCTCCAGCACCTGGCCACGCACGTGCTCCGGCTGCGACAGGCAGCTGCGGTGATTTGCGGTGCGGTGTGGGCGTGATCCGTTTGCGGTGCGTAGGGGCGGGCGTTGGGGCGCCCGATTAGTTAAGTGCTGTGTGTGCTTGCCTTTTCTGTTACTTGTGTCCGGTTGCGAGGGGCGGCGCGACCCCTCTGGAGCCACGCACAGGGCTGCAGCAGCAACGGGAGGGCAAGCCGGGATACCTTGGCAAACACCCTCCACCCTCCCCTCCGAAGAAAAACAGCCCTCGAAAGCACCCCACCCCACCTGCTGAGCACCTCTAGCGCGTGGGGCAGCGCCTGCCTCAGCAGCCCCTCCCCCAAAATCAAACAGCCCCCAAAACAATACGACTGCCCCCCCCCACCTGCTGAGCACCTCTAGCGCGTGGGGCAGCGCCTGCCTCAGCTCCTCCTCAAAGGCGGCGCGCCGCTCGGGGCGGCACGCGATCTTGCGGCTGTCCGCCTCCTGGGGGGGGAGTAAGGGTTGCGGGGCGGGGCGGGGTGGACGGTTTCCGCGTGAGCTCCCTCGAGAAGCCGCGCACTTTTTGGAATCCCGAGCCGTTTGTCACGCAACCGGATCCCTGCAGCTATGCACGCAGCGCAGAAGCAGCCGTAACCAAAACACCAACACAGACAGCAAGCCAAGGATTGCGCCCGCGTGCCACGCAAAACACAGCCGTACCCCCCCCACACGCACACAAACAAAACAACCCACTCCCCCCCCACCTGCGGCAGCACGGTCAGCATCTCCAGCATGCAGGACAGCCCCACCTCCCCCGCCCCCGCGCCCGCCTGCGCCGCGAACCGCTCCGCAAACCACCGCAGCGCGCCGCCCTCGCCCCACGCGGGCGCGGGCACGTGCGCCGCGAGCGCGGCGAGCGCGAGCGCGAGCTGCGTCCGCACCGCGGCGGCGCGCGCGGCGGCGAAGCGGATGAGGAGCGCAAACAGGGAGTCGCGCAGCGCGGGGACCGCCTCGGGGGGGAGCTCCTCAAAGTCCCGCTGGACCTGTTTGTTTGGTGGAATTGGGCGGGGATTGGGTTCTGGGTTTGGGCCTGGGTTGGGTTCGGTTTGGTTGGGTTGATGGGTTGGGTTGTTGATGGGCCGAAGGGGCAAGGGGCGCGGGGCGCCGCCGCGGCGGCAGCGCATCGAACAGAGGGGCCGCAGCCGCACGGCCGCACAGCCGCAGCCGCAGGCTTTGGCGCAACAGAGCCGCCGCGCGCCCCGGCGGCGCATTGGTTGTTTCGCGCGCGCGCCTTTGTTTTGAGCGTCTGCGCGCAAAACTGTTGCAGGTCCTGGCTGCTGGCGGGGTCGTGCAGCACGCGGTCCGCCACCGACCACGCCTCTGGCGTCTGCTGCCACTGGTCCAGCCATTTGTTGGCCTCCACCTTGGTGGCCTGGTCCTCGGAGTGGAACAGCGCCCGGAACGCGGCAGACAGCTGCTCGGCGCCCATCCTGGCGCCGGCCCCGCTGCGCCAGCGGCGGCGCCGCGCGCGCGGACGGCGAGGGCCTCTGGCCCTGGTGGCCCGCTGGCGACGGCGGGCTCTCTGGCGCGGCCGCCGAAGATAGACGACGGCGAGATCGGGGCGATGCTGCGTCCGTGCAGCTCGAGGAGCCTTGGATCAACGCGACGCGATCTGGCGCGGTCGTGAACGCCCGCGGAGAGCCCCGACGATGCGTGGTTCAATACAACGAAACGCTCTCAACTGGGGTTGTAAGACACCGGTTCGGATCGACCCCTGCGACGGCCATTGAGTGATCTGCAGTGCGAATGGCCGGCAGACCCGCCATTTCCTTCCAGGGGGCCGCAGGCGCTGCACACAGAATGCGTCGAATGGGCAATCCACGAATGCACTCTGTCGGAGGGCCGTTCAGCCCTCCGGCCGTCCCGCAGCGCCGGTCAACGCCAGGGCGTGCCGCAGGCCCGCGTTTTTCTGCCGCATGCCCCCTCTGCATGATACAACGCCAGCCCGTCCTACCCCAAGGTGGTGATTGGCAGTGCAGCTATATAGACGGCGTGCTTTTTATTTACGATCGCCGCCACGACGCCCGGCCATTGTGGGCTGGGGCGCGTGATGCCATGAAAAGGCCGTCTCAAGTCTTTTTCCAGTGCACGCCGCCCCTTGGGCTACGCACAGGCCTCCCTGCGGGCGGCACAGCGCCCCAAATCGCCCGCAAGTGGGGCCACGGAGGGCGGGGCAGGCCGCGTGGACTCGGCGCGCCGCAAGGGACGGGGGGGCCTTGGGAACAGTGGGAACAGTGCACAGGCAGGGACAGGCGAGTGACAACTCGCGCGCAGGGGGGCTTTCTTCTTTGAGCTGGTTGGGATGGGGGCCACCGTGGCTCGTCCGTCTGCAGTCGAAAGCAACCAAACGCCCTTTCACCGCGCGCCGCGCGGCGGCCGGCCGGGCCCGCGCCCGGTCGGCGGCCGCGGCGGCAGGCCCGGCGGCGGCGCGGCCGCGCGGTGCTTCTTGCTCCTGGCGCCCGCGCCCGCGCCCGCGTCGGCGTCGGCGGCATCGGCCTCCTCCGCCGCGGCGCCGCCCCCGGCGCCGGCGCTCGGCCCCGCAGCGGCGGCCTCAGGGGCCGCGGCCGCGCCAGCAGCCCTCCTGCCAGGTCCCGGGGGCCGCCCCCTCTTCTTCTGCGCAGCGCCGCCGCCGCCGGCCGCGGCCGCGGTGCCCGCGGCCGCGGCCGCCGCATCGTCTGGGGCCGCCGCGGGGGCGGGCGCAGGGCTGGCGCCGTCGCTGACGGCGCCGTTGGCGACGGCGGCGGCCGCGTCGGCGGCGCTGTCGCGGGGCCCTTTTTCCTGCAGCCCGAGGGACCTCAGCACCTGCCGGGGGGGTGAAAGGGTGGAACAAACAGTTTGGCCGCGTTGCAAGCGTGCGCGGGGGAATGGTTTGATAGCCGTACCAAACACCCAGGCTGGCAAACGCCTTGAGCAGCCACAGCCCACTGGGTTGACGTCAACCCACACACACCCAAACAACGCCCCGCGCACCTCGTTGTTGCGGGCGATGTTGGCCGCGCGCTGCGCCTCCAGCGCCGTCGTCGGCGGCCCCGCCAGCAGCACGCTCGTCGCGTCCGCCGCGCGCGACCGGACCACCGCCGCGCGGCGCGCGGCGTCGTCGCGGCGCTCCGCGATGCGCGCCGCCTCGGCGGGCCACTCCTCTGGGCGGGTCAGCAGGCGGATGCGCTGCTGGGGGCCCCTGGGAGGCGCGGGGGCGGCCGCGGGGCGGGGGGAGGGCAGGGTTGAGCGCTTGCGCGAGGGGGGGGGTGCAGAGCACTGACTGGACGCTCCAGCCGCTGCGTTGCAGTTGCAACAAGTTTGTGTCGGGCGCCGTTCTGGAACCCGGCAGCGCTGCGCCGGCCCTGGAAAGCCCCCGCGTCGCAGAAAGCAAGCAGCGGAACGCACACAAACGCACAAGGAGTGCACGCCCGCAAGTGCGCCCCCCCGCATGGGAAAACCAAGCCCACCCCCCCCCACCACAGCGGCAGGATCTCCACGTCCCCGTCCTCGTAGCCCACTGTGTGGCGCACGCGCAGCCGGTCATAGGCGGTGATCTGGGGGGGAGGGGGAGGGGTGGAGGGGAGGGGGGGAGGGGGTGGAGGGGGGGCGGGGGGGGGGGGGGGGGGGGGGGGGGGGGGGGGGGGGGGGGGGGGGGGGGGGGGGGGGGGGGGGGGGGGGGGGGGGGGGGGGGAGGGGTAGGTGGGGCCGTGATTGTAGTGCATTCCGCTGCGCTGCGGAAGGGTGAAGCACAACGGTCAGGGAGGCGGCAGGGGAAAGGAGCAGTCATAACACCAGCGAAAAAGCCCCTTGCCCCCCCCCAAACAAAACAAAACGACCCCACGCACCACGCCCTTGAACCAGGCCCCGTCTATGGGCCACCAAACGCTGACGCGCGCCCCAACCGCCGTCTCCCCCAACACCGCCAGCTGCGCGCCCGCGTGCCCCCCCGCCGCCGCCGCCGCCGCGCGCATCACCAGGCACCGCCGCCGGTGCGTCGCGCCCGTGCACTGGGTGCAGGCCTCGCACTGCGTGCAGCGCGGCAGGCTGTTTGCGGCGTTGGCCTGCCGCGCCGCGCGGCTCGCGGCGGCGTCGCGCAGGCCGTCGGCGGCGGAGCGGGACGCGGCGGCGAGGGCGGCGGCCAGCGCGGCGTCCTCGGCGGCGCCGTCGGCGCCGGTGCGCGCGCGCCAGCCGCGTTGCAGGGACAGCGCCTCCTTGGCATCCTGCTCCGGGGGGGGTTGTTGCGGGCGGGAGGGGGGTTGTTTCTTTTTTTGTTTTCCCCGTTGGTGCTCGGTTTCAGCTCGCATCCCGATCCCCCTCTGCTGCGTGTTTGGCGACCAGGAGGCAAAGCGGTTTTGAAGCGGTTTCAATACTGCGCCGGCGGACGGGGCATGCCCTTGCCTGCAAGCCCCGGTGGAACAGTTGGCGGCGGGGCAGCTTGTTGGCCGCCTCCAGGCGGCTGGATTGCTCTGCGCGTGCGTGTTTGGGGTTGGGGGGTGGGAGGAAGAGGGGGTGTGTGATTTGACAAATCGGGAAGGGTGGCGGAGGGATCAGCGTCCAACAGCCTGGCACGCGCGAAAGAGAGGTGCAGCCTCATTGCTGGTATGCCCTCCCAAAAAACCTCCCGCCGGCGGTTTGCGAGGCTGCGCCCCCTCCCAAACCCCCCCACCCACCCTCCATCTCCTCCAGGAAGGGTTCAAAGGGCAGGAGCTCCCAGTCGTGGCGCCACTCAAACTTTCCCAGGCCCAGCCACAGCACCAGCAGCTTGCGGGGGCCGGGGGGAGGGGAGCCAAAGCCGGCGGCGTCTGGGGGGGGGGGGGGGGGGGGCGGTTTGTTTGGTTTAGGGGCCTGGCCTAGGGGTCAACGGTGAGGCGTGCGCCTCAGAAAAAGCCACCCCCGATTTGATGGGGTTCCCACCCAAAATCCAATGAGCGGCAAAGCGCACCAGGACGCAGGCACCTCCCCCAGGCGCGCCCATTCCCTCCCATCCCACGACCGCAGCAGCACCCGCAAACCCCCAAGCCCCCAAGCGCCCACCCACCCGCCGCGCTCCACACCGCCGCCTCCGCCACGCCCCTCGCGACGCACGCCGGCACGTGCGCGCGCCGCTCGTGCTCGTCCAGAGCCGACATGTGGTCCACAGTGAACAGGAAGCCCAGGGGAGGGGCCCAGGGGTCCACCACCTCGCAGGGCCACCACGGCCCGGACGCGAGGCGGCGGCTGCTGGGAAGCTGCGCAATCAGGCCCAGCACGGACCCCGGCGCGGCCGGGGCGGCGGGCGCCGCGGCCGGCGCCTCCTCGCGGCGCGCGACCGCGCCGCCGCCGCCGGCGGCGGAGGCGGCGTCGCCACCGTCGGCCGCGTCGCCGCCGTCGGCTGCGGCGCCGCCCGCGCCGCCGCCGTCGGCCGCGGTGTCGGGGCGCGCCGCGGGGGCGGCGGCGGCGGCGCGCGCCGCCTCGGCCTCCTCTTTTGTGGGCGCCCACGCGAGCGGCAGCGGCCTGTCGGTGACCCAACCCAGGTGGCCGATGGAGGCGGAGTGCTCCAGGGGCACGTCCCCCTTGCCCAGCACGTCTGGGGGGGGTTGAGCGTTTAGGGGGGCCGTGTTTAAGGGGGGCCACATTTGGGAGGCGCCGTCGCGGCCTTGCGAGGCGGCCGCCAGCAGCGGCAGATCAGAGAGGGCGACGCGTCAAGCCCCGCTCGCCGACCCAAACAACACACACCCCCGGCCAAAAGCCGCCCAAACAACACCGCGCGCACATGCCAACCCCAACCGACACCCCACCCCCGACCCCAACCCCCGCCCACCCAGTATTTGCGCCGCCTCCGTCCCCCCGCACATCAGCAGCTTCCTCTCCGTGCGGGTCACGTCCCAGCCCTGCTCCCTCAGGCGGGAGAGGTAGGTGATGACGGAAACATCGGGGGGGCGGGGGCCAACCTGCGTATGGAGGGCAGGTGGGGGGCTTTAGCGGAAGGATGGTCAAGGTTTGACCGCCAACGGCCACTGTTGCGAGGCCCACTCAAATCAAGGCGCGAGCCCCTGCCGTATGGAGCCGACCATAACCCTGCCAAGAGCCCAAAATACCAAGCGCGCCCCCCACCCCACCCACCCACCCAACCACCCAACCACCCAACCACCCACCCACCCACCCACCCACCCACCCAGCCATCCAGCCATCCAGCCATCCAGCCATCCAGCCACCCACAGCCACAAACCCACAAACCCACAAAGCCACCCAAAACCCACCTCCTCTATGAACGCGCCGAGCGGCACAAACCCTATCTTGAGGGGGCACTCGCTCATCTCCCCCACGCCCCAGCGGCCCTGGCCCTCCACAAACCAGGCCGCCTTGGGCCAGGCGGCGGAGGAGGGGGGGGCGCCGGCGGTGTAGCGCTCCACGCGGCGCGTGGAGGCGCGCGCCTTGGGGGGGCGGTTTGGGGGGG
>BDRX01000019.1:166689-298173 GCA_003203535.1 Raphidocelis subcapitata
GCGCCGCGCGACTTGGCAGCTAGCTGAGTGTGCTGGGGGTTTGGGAGCGATCGCAGGCCGCCGCGGCCGCCGGCCCACCGATAACGTTGCTGCCGGCGGCAAGGGGCTGAAACACGGCTACCCAGGACGAGCGGCGCAGCCCCGACCTTCCCCTATACCTCACCCCCCTACTTCCAAGCTGGGGCTGCACCCCACTGCGCGGGAAGCCGCTGGAGCGCGGTCAAGGCCCCGCCGGACAGCCCATCGAGGACAATGATGCCGGCGGCGAGGCGTTGAACCACGATTGCCCCGTGCAAGCGGCGCAGCCCCTCCCCCTGAGCGCCGCACCCCTCTACGTCTAAGCCGGGGCTGCACCCCGCTGTGCCCTCTGTACAGCCCACCCACTTGATAGTTGGGTGATGAAGCAGCCGTCTGTTGTCTCCTGGCCACTGCAGAGTAGACGATCGCGTCGGAGGCGACCTGTTTGGGTTCGCGGGGCAATTGTGCATTCACTCTGGGCAGGCCTCGCCAAATTTGTGAAGCAGTCGCCGTATTCAAGCCCAAGTGCCCCATCCCTGGGCTCCTGCAGCTCGACGCCCGGCTGGCGCCTGCGGCGCAGCGCCCGTGACGCGCGACCGGTTGACATACCCGTGTCACGGCTTGGGAGCCCGGTTCAGCGCCCCAATTCGCGAGTTGTAAGGCATGAGGGGGCGGCAGGCGGGGGCTGAGGCTGGCCAGCGAACGCGCCGCTCGCGGCTGGGACGCAAACCGCTCACCGGCTGCGGAAGATCCGGCTGGCGTTCGGGGCCTGTAAAGCCTGACTATGCTCTAAATGCCCGGGCGGCTTGCGTTGAGGGGCTGGCGCCGCAACGCGCCGCCGGCCGCGCCGCGACGCTGCGCGCTGACCGCTGCGTTGACTGCATACACGTCTCGGCGGAAAGGAACCCAAACGTTTGGAGCGAAACATATGCATCAGGCGTGGGCGTTTGTGGCTATGGGGCGGCGGCATCGCGGCACGTGCCCCTCTGCCTCCAGCAGCTGCACCTGCCAGAGCTGGCCTCTACAGCTCCCCGACCTCGGGGCATCGGGGCATCTTCCTGATTTTTATCGCTTATTACCGGCCCATACAGGCCCAAGAGAGCGGCTAGCGGCCTCAGGGTGCTGCCCCCCGGCCGCGGTCGTCGTTTCCCGCGCGCTGCGCCCAACGCCCCGCGGGAGGAGCGCAGCCCCCCCGCCTACCACCACGATCCAGCCAGAGCACGGCCCCAAGCCCGACACAGGGGTGCAGGGCTTCAGCGCTGAGCGCTGAGCGGCGGCAGGTGCGATTGACCGGCGCGGCATGCGCAGCGCGCGGGCAGGCAGCGGGGCCGCCCACCGCCCGGGACGGCCGAGCGCCTTGATCAAGGCCGTGCTGACAAGCAAGGCAGTCACGCCACCTCTTCGCTGACAGCGTGCGGCGCCGCTGCCCCGCCATGCGCGACAGGGCACAGGCCGTGGCCTCGGCAGGCGTAGCGTGCCGACCCGCCGGCCGCCATGGCGCCCGAAGGGTGGGCCCAGCGCTGCAGGGGCCTTGCAGTGCGAGCCGCCAGAGCCACCAGGGCCTGCAGGGGCATGCATGCTGTGCCTGCACGGGCATGCATGCTTGTGCCTGCAGCATGCATTTTCGCTCGATCCCACCCTCCCTGTTGCATGCGACCTTACAAACCACCCACTTCCCCCTCTTGCTGCAAACAACGCAGGCCCGAGACCCCGCGGCGCAGCACACGGGGGCGGCCTGCCAACGGCGACGCCGGCTCTACCCCGCCGGCAAGCGCGCCCCCAGTGAGCGCGGCGCGCAAGACGCCGCGCAAGGATGCTGCGAGCTCTCCCCGGAGGGCGGCGGCGGCAGAGGCAGAGGCAGAGGCTGCCGGGGCAGCTGTGGCGCCCGGCAGCAGGCGCAAGACACCGACCCGCGGCCCCACTGCTGCTGCTGGGGGGGATGCCGCCGCGCATGGGAGCGGCGGCAGCGGCCTTCGCAGGTGGGGCCTGCAACGGACTCAATGGTCTTCAGGGGCATGCAGGCTTGGCGTGGATGTAGGCGGCAGAGCGCACCGCTCTTGGCATCAGAAGCACCCAAATCCTGCCCTGCTTCCCTCACACTGCCCACACAGGTCGAGGCGCCTCGAGGCTGCTAAGGCCGCCGCGCCGGCGCCGGCGGCCTCAACATCGCCGATGACGCGCCAGCTGTTCAAAAAACTGCTGCTTGCGGACCCCCAGGCGGCGGACAGCGCCGGCGACGTGCCGGGCGGGCACGCCGCTGCGGCTGCGGCAGCGTCGCCGCCGAACGGCTCGCCTGCGGCGGCCGCGGCTGCGCCGCCGCCGCCAATGGCCGGGCCTGCAGCAGCCGCGGTTGCGCCGCTGCCGCCGATGGCCACGCTTGCGGCAGTCGCTGCCGCGCCGCCGCTGGACGTCCCGCACGCGGCGGCCGCGGCAGCACCGCCGCCGCCGATGGCTGCGCCTGCGGCGGCCGCCCCAGCTCCGCCGCCAGTGCGCTCCCTCGCAGCGGCCGCAGCCGCGCCGCCGCCTGACGTCCTGCGCGCGGCGGCGGCCGCAGCAGCATCGCCGCCGCCGATGGCCGTGCCTGCGCCAGGCTCGGATGTCCTGCCGCCAACGGTTGCCGGGGCGGCTCCGCCGCCATTCACCTGGTTTCCGGCGACCGCGACCGCAGAGCCGCAGCAGAGCTGGCTTTCGGCGGGGGCCGCGGCCGCGCCGCTGCCGGCAGAAGACGGGCCCGCGGTGGCTGGGGCGGCTCCGCCGCCGTTCATTTGGCCCGCCGCGGCCACGGCTGTGCCGCCGCCGCCGTTGGCCGCGCCCCCGGCGGCCGCGGCTGCGCCGCCGCCGCCGCTAGCCACGCCTGCGCCTGCAGTGGCCGCGCCGCCGCCATTCGGCAAGCCCGCGCCGGCCGCAGCCGCGACGCCGCCGTCGGAGGTCTCGGCCGCAGCGGCCGGGGCAGCGCCGCGGCCGGTGGCCACGCCTGCTGCTGCGGGCATGCCGCCGGTGGCCGCGCAGCATATTGATCTGTTCCAAGAGCCGCAGCCGGATGGCGGGCAGCTGCCGGCGGGCTGGGGTGGGCCACCTCCGGCTCTGCTCATGGGCTCGTCGGCGGGGGACTCAGGGCTGGCGGGTGTGGAGGCGGACAAGCCCTCCTTCAGCGCGGCCTCGAGCGGCTCCCCATCTCTTCCCAGCCTTGCGGGCAACTCGTCAGCACACACGTTGAACGTCGCCGCGCGCTCAAGGCGGCGGGTGTTGGGGTGAGGCGGTGGCGGCGCCGAATCGCAACCCGCGCAGCACGGGGCGCGCCTCTCACGCGTTCCTCGCATGTTCAGCACCACCCCACCTTTCAGCAACCAGGAAAGCCGTGCCCCGCGAATGGCGCACGGGGCGCGCCTCTCACGCGTTCCTTGCATGTTCAGAACCAAACACTCGTCTCGCCACTCTCACCGCTAGTCGCGAAAGGCGCAGCGCGCTGAAAGCGGCGGGTGGCGCCAAACCGCGCACCGTTGGCGGCGGAGGCAAGCCGGCAGCAAGTTATCTGTGCAAGTTAAAACCCACTGAGAGCTCGCGCATTGCGCCTTTTATCCACATAGGGCTAAGGCTTGCCCGCAGTCATCGGGTGTGCAGTGCCCCACAGGGCTGGTTTCGACACAGGGGGCAGCGATGCAAGTGGGACAGAGATGATTTGGATTGAGCCGGACAATGAGCCGGAGGCGGTGGCACTGGCGGTGCCCGGCGGCGACAGCAGCGGACAGCAGGGTGGCGGTGGCACTGGCGGCGACAGCAGCGGGGACAGCAGCGAGGAGGACCAGGAGCCAGCCAAGGTTGCCCGCTAGGAACCAGCCAGGGCGCAGAGCGCGACCTCCCCTGCTACGTGTATTGAGCGCCATTTAGCGCGTTAGCAGCGCTAAGCAGCCCGACACCCGTCATAAGTTTTGTGTCCGCTACGCTGCTTGCCACCACCGCCTGCCGTCCTGCTTGATTACTCATCGCGCGTCACCTGCCCGTTTCCACCCGCCTTAACTGGGCACAGCCACCCGCCATCCATCCCCAAGCTGCCCCGCCCGCCGCCAGCAGGCGGGGCAGGCGCCCATCGCCCACAGCGCCCGTCACCCCCGACACGCCGCGGCCGCCGCCGCCGCGGCCGCCGCCGCCGCGGCCAACTGCAGCCGCGCCACTCAGGTCAGGTCAATGACGTCAACCTCCATCGCTGAGACTGCGCCGGGCGCCGCTGCGGCGCCTGCACCAGCCGCCCACACGGGCTGCGGCAGCTGCGGCGCGGACGACGCCGCGCCAATGGGCGCCCGGAGCAGGGGCCGGCTGCGCTTGGCGGTGGCGCGGCTGATGATCATGGGGGCGGCCGACTCGACGGCGGCGGCGGCGGACGGCGGCGGCGCCGCCGCGCCGAACGACGCCGAGGCCACAGCGGACGGCGCCGCCACGCCGGACGACGCCGGGGCCACAGCGGGCAGGCCCAGCGCCCCTCCCCGCGCGTCCCGCACGAGGGCCGCGAGGTCCCCCCAAGGGTATGTCTCGCCCTTGCTGGCCAGCTCCTTGGCCGTCAGGTGCACCGCTGCCGCTGCCTCGGGGTCCAGCTTACGCAGCTCCTTGAACATGTTCTGGAGGTCGAGGTTGGAGGGCGAGGTTGGCGATGGCGGTTGAGGGCCTTGAGGATGGCGGGGCATGGAGGAGGAACCCGTCGCCCCTTGTTTTGCTGCTTGCGGAGTCCCCGCCCCGCCCCACCGCAACCCACGGTTCTGGCCAGGTGCGCAAGCCGGATGTTGGCATGGCCCGCTTCCACCTGAGGCAGGGGGGCCGGGGGAGTTTGAGCGCACGGTCTTGGGGTGGGGAGCAACGAGCAAGGGGGGAGGCAAGGGTACGTCAACGGCACCCGCAGTACGCGTGCCGCAGCACCGCGGCAGCGGCGGCGGGCTTGCTTTGGCCCGCAGCTGGCACGCAAACGCAGCGGCAGCAGGCGGGGGAGGCGGCCTCGGCACGGCCGCAGCGCTCACGTTGGCGGCGTGGGCCAGCTTGATGTTTGCTGGGCCGCTGATCTTGCCGCCTTTTACCTGATCGATGTGGCCACGGCTCGCCTGGGCGGGGGAGTTTTGAGAGCGCGGTCTTGGGGTGGCGAGTTTGGGGACAAGGTGGTGTTGAGGTGGCTGGTATGGCAGGCGCTGCGCCACGCCGCCGCACGGCCGCCGCACGGCCGCCGCAC
Organism: Raphidocelis subcapitata; assembly: GCA_003203535.1. Classification (NCBI taxonomy): domain Eukaryota; kingdom Viridiplantae; phylum Chlorophyta; class Chlorophyceae; order Sphaeropleales; family Selenastraceae; genus Raphidocelis; species Raphidocelis subcapitata. The sequence goes on from BDRX01000019.1 coordinate 171,920, forward strand.
GGCCGCCGCACGGCCGCCGCACGGCCACCCTTCCTACATTATGCAGCTGCAGCGCGTGCGGCTTGGCGTTGATGAGGAGCCCACGCAGGCTGGTGGTGCGCGGGTCCAGGGGCACGCCGTCCGGCCAGCGGATGGGCCCCGTGCCCGCCGCCGCCTGTTCCGGGGTGAACTCGTAGGGCGCAAGCCCGTCGATCACGGAGGTCTCCATCGTCGACTTGGTCGAGTAAGACGAGGAAGAACGAGGAACGAGGCCACCCGGGACTTGAAGATTGGGCCGGAACCTCGGCACCCGGTGCGCACCGCAACCGCACCGCACCGCAGCCTCCCGAGTTCGGTTCGTCATTCCTCAAGCTTCTGAAAAGCCCGCTCGCCCTCCGAGGCTCCGATGGCGCTCAACCAAGCGCTCCTGAAGGTCCTCGCGGGTCGCCCCGATCGCCCCGATAGGATCATCGACCACGCAGCGCCCGGGACCTCCCTCCCCACCTACAGCTACGCTGCAGCCCCGGGGGAAAGCGCCGTGGTGGTGTCGGTCCTCCGCAACGCCTGGCCGGGGACTATGGACATGGCGCGGGTGAGGCCCTGCTGCCGCCGTTTGTGTTGCTGTCAAAAGCTCAGCACCTGCGCTGCCGCAGCGCGCCGGCGCCGGCGCTGCGCGCAGCCGCCGCCTCGGCACAGGCGCGCCCGGCGCGCCGGCGCCGCCGGTGCGCGCAACCAACTCACGGCGCCAACTGACAAAACCCCTCCCACAGTTTGTGGCAGAGTTTATCGAGCTGGACAAGGAGGGGCTGGTGGCGTGCTGGGGGGGGCGCCCCACGTTCAGCTGCGAGGTGTTTCGGCGCGATGGCTCTCTCATCCAGCCCGCGCGGTGCTGCGGGTGAGCGGGCTGTTGGGAACTCGGAAGTGCCTCGAAAGTGGCCGGGACCGGCGGCTTTTGACTGGTGGTGCTGCCAAAGTGACACGTTATGGGTGCTGACTTGAGGGCCAACCAATGCAAGTCCACAAGTCAACACGCGCCCCCGCTCTCGCTCTCGCAGGCACATGGCGGCGGCCGCCGCCGGGGCCGCCGACCCCTACATCAACACGAAGCCGAGAGGCTGCCGCGTCCGCCTGACCACCGGCGGCGACTCGCAGGAGTGCGCCAGCAGCGGAGGCGACATCGTGCGCTTTGGCAACTCCGGCGCCCTGGCGCTCTCGTCCAACCACAAGGACTCCGACCTGGCGGAGATGGAGGCGCGCTCGCTGGCGCCGCTGGCCGGCGACACCATCGCGCTGGCGCTCAAGAAGACCAACGGAGTGAGGGGGAGAGCGGGGAAAGCGCGGAGCATTGAAAGCCTCTCCGCCTCTCGTGCATGCGCCGCCGGCGCCGCGGCCTCGCTTTAGGGGCAGCGGCCCCAGCACTCGCTGCACTCTCACCTGATCCACACCTGCTCAACCCTCCACTTCCCAGGGCGTGGACTTCCACCTCCTGCCCCCGGGCTGCATTGCTTGGTGGTGGGGCGACGGCTCTCAGCGCCAATACCACCAGGTGGTCGGGATGCGTGGGGGCGCCTCCGCGAGAGCCGTCATCACCTACGGGGCCGCCGCGCCGGACGAGTGGGCATTCTGAGGCGAGGCTGCTGGGCTGCGGCGGCGGCGCGTCCCTCTGGCTGCTGCTGGCCCCAATCTCGGTGCTGCTTGCCCTCGACCGCTGCGGGCGCTGACCTGCAGGGCGCCGCTGCGGGGCTGGCCTTTTGCCCCACCCCGGTCTGTTGCCGCGCCCTTCCCCCCGCCCCCGCGTCGGCGCGGCAGCCATTGCCGCCGCTTCTGCACTGCCCTCTCGCTGGCCCTCCCCCCGCCGCGCCGTGCACACTGCCGCTTCCTCTTGATTGCGTTGCCCGCCGGGGGTGCGTCCCCAACCCTTGCCCACGCCTCGGCGTTTCCCTGAGCAAAATCAATGATCCGCTTTGGAGCAAACTGTTTCCTGCCACATACAAGCCTTGAAACTTTTCGGTAATCATGCTGAAGTGCCGAGGTTTGACTGCTAAAAGGGGGGAGGGTTGGGGCTAGGGCGAGGTTGGCGTTGCGGGGAGAGGTGTAGGGTGAGTTGGCAGCCCCTTCTTGGGGCCAGCAGTTTTTTGGGGTTGCCCAGATCAGGGTTTGCTTTCAAAGGGGCACACCATGGTCCAAACCCCATCCTCATTGGATGCCTGGAAGGGGGTTTGCCGGCGCGCGCGACTCGGCGCGCGCGCGCGGGGCACCCGGTGCCGGGCCATTGACCTAGGTTGGACCCTTTGGTTGCCTGGGGCAGCCCAATTGGATGCACCCCCCAACTGCACAATGGTGTAGCTGGGTGAGTTGGCAGCCCCCCAGCTGAGGGGGGACAAGGGTGGGGCCTTGGCGAGGTCGGCGCGGGTGTGCAAGGGTTGGGGGTGGGGTGCCACCCTTGAGCGGCGTTTATGCCCGCTCCCACGCTCCAGGATTCTTTCTGGTGCCCATCTCGATCGTCCGCGCCCGGCCAGCCGCGCGGAGGCGTGCTGGCCTGGCAGGGCAAGGGGCGGAGGCACCAGCAGCACCACATTTTGCCCCAGTCCCGCGGAACGCTTGATTGCCTCCCGCGCGCGATGCCAACGCGTTACTATGCTATAAGGCCCGCGGAGCACGCGCAGAGCTCGCCAGAATGCCGTTGGGCGTGCAGCAGCGGGCAGCCCCGCGCCCAGCACGCGCGCCAGCGTGCACCGCGGCGCTGTTCAGGACCGCGATAGGGTGCAGAAACGATCCAAGCAGCGCGCGGAGGCGTGCCAGGCGCTGGGGATGCAGGGCAGGGGGTGCAGCAGCAGAGCAGCGCGCCGCGCAGACGCTGCGCGCCGCGCGTCGCGCGCCGCGCTGCTCTGCTGGGGGGGGAAATGCTGCTGCAGCTGCTTTCAGTGGTGTTGCTGCATGCATGTGATGCATTTCTGCTGCAGGGGGGCTGCATCTCCCCCCTCCAGCACCCACCACCAGCCAGCTGCGGCGCTGCGCGCCTTTGGCGCGGCAGCAGCGGCGCGCGCGCGCGCGGCGCGCGGCTCTTGGTGGGAGGTGGCTTCAATGCTGCCTGCCTTTGATGCCAGTTGTTTTCATTGATTGGGGTCTCAGGGGACCACTTGCCCCAATATCACCACCTTGTGCTGTTGGGGGGGTGGCACCCCCACCAGGCACCAGCAGCGCAGCGCGTCGCGCGGCGCGGCGTCGCAGCGACGCGGTTGCCGCATCGACGCGATTGGCGCGCGTGGCAACGGCCGCTGGTGCCTGGCCCTTTATGGGCGCCCGGCACGCGTGGCACAGCTGCTGGTGCCGACCCTGCAGCGCGGCATGCTGCTGCTTGCCGCGGTGCGCGACGCCGTGCGGCGCATGCTGGCTTTTACCGTGGCGCGCGACACCGCGGCGGCGTATGGGGTGCGGCGGCTGATGCTGCCCCTGCTGCACCAGGGCAGCTCTGGCGCATTCGACGCGCAAGTTCGCAGTTCTCACCACTTTGTTTTCGGCGCGGCCGTGCTGGTTGGCACCGCGCCTGCTGTCCAGCTGCAGCCGCTCAAGGCCAGCGGCCAGCACTTTCAGCAGCTGCTGTCGGCTGAGCCCTCGGAGGCGGGGCGCATCCGCGCGTTCGCGGCCGCCAACACCTTCGGGGGTATTCTTTGCGGGGTCTGGGGGCCTGCGGCGCAGGTGGCGGAGGTGGTGGTGGAGAGCGGCGACATGCCCGCCAGCGCCGGCGGCGACGCGCACCTCCTCGCACGCTGCACCGCCCTGGTGCGGGGCGCGCTGCTCGCGCTGGGCCTGGTGCCGCTGGCGGCCAGGAACGGCGGGTGGCGCGCCACGCCGTTCGCCCCCGTTGACGCGTGCGTGGCGGCCGCCGGCGACACCAGCGCCGTCGACGCCGCGTGGCTGCGCTCTGCGCTGTGGGTGCCCCTCGCGGGCGGCGCGGCATGGGCCCCGGTGGACAACGCGCTGCTGGCCATCCTGGAGGCGGCGGCAACGCCCTGATAGCCTGCTGCTGGCTGCTGGCCTGCTGCTGGCTGCTGCTGTCTGCGGCTGTCTGCGGCTGTCTGCGAGTGCTTGAGCCGGCCGACGGCTGTCTTGCCGCCTCACCCTTTCTTGGTTTTGGGGAGGGGTCTTTGGTTTTCAAGGGTCAACGGTCTTGGGTAGGGGTCTTTTCAAGGGTCAAGGGTTTTTCAGGTGTGTAACGGGAAGCGCGGGGTGCACTGAGCACTTGAGGGGTGGGCGCCAGAGAATTGGTCCGCCGCCAGCGCTGCCGCAGCTTATGCCCGCGGGGATGGCAGGTTTTAGCGCCGCCTGTCCAACTCCGGTCAGCCCAGCTTCATAGCCCTTTCAGCTGCGATCAGCATTACTCGCTCGCTGCTAAATAGCCGACCGCAGCCTCCAAGCAAGCGCCAGCTGCTCGGGGCGCCCGCCCGCCTGGGGGGGGGGGGTGCTGAAGAAGGCAGTGGTGGGGGCGACGCGCACCGCGGCGCGTCGTGGGGAAAGGGGCACGCACAGGCATGCCGGGATAGTTCACGGCTTCCGTTTATTGGGGGAAAGGGGCGCGGCCGGCAAGCACGGTGCCGCCGCCGCAAGCGCACCGCCGGCCGCCGCATGCGGACGGCTGCCGCGGCCCCGCCTGCAGGTGGGCGGGCATTGCCGCAAGCTATTGGAAGCGGGGGTCGTACGGGCACGCTGCAATGAAAAGGGCTTGCCTGCGCCCAAGCTGGCGGCCCTTCGCAGCCGCCAGCCGGGTGGGCGCCGGCCAGCCGGCCTGAGCGCGTGCGATCGCGCCCTAGCGACTGGCCGCGCGCGCGTGCGCGCGTGGCTGGGGGGCGTCGCGGTGGTGGTGGTATGTGCAACAGGCCGGCGGGCCCGGCCGACGAATTGCCGCGAGCGCGCGGCGGCCGGCTGCAGCGCGGCGTTCAGCAAAGCGGGCGCCGTCCGAGGCGGCGCCGGCCCTCGCGCGGCGTCGCCTCGGACGGGCCGGGCCTCTAAAACAGCGGAGCAGGGAGAAAAGCACGGGAGCTGCGGGCACCGCCGCTGCCGAAAAATCAAAAAGCGCCACCGGCGGCGCCCCAGGGAGCACAAACTCGCCTCTTGCAAAGGAGCGGATGGGGCCGCCCCGCCGGCCGCCCCTCCGTTCAAGGCGGGGCCGTCACTCCGCGCCGCCGTCCGAGAACGCCTCTGGCGTCACCACGCCCAGCCTGCAGAGCCAGGCCTTGTAGGTCGGGGTGCGGCTCTTGTCGGCGAGCTCGTGGGGGGCGGGCACGGGCAGGTCGTGCCAGGGGATGAGGCCGCCCAGGCGGAAGCGCACCACGCCCCCAATCAGGTAGGCAAGGTGCCTGGGGGGGGAGGGAGGGTGGTTGGGGGGCGGCGCGGGTGAGGGCCGGTTGCGGGGGACGACGAGCGCCGTGACGGGGCCGGGGGAGCGGCGGGGTGCCGCAGAGGCGCAGGCCGTTGCCTGCGAAGCTCTGCCGCGGCCGGCGCTGCGCCGAGCGCGCCGTTTGGCACGCCGCGCTCTGCGGTTGAGGCCGAATTGGAGGGGGGGACCCGTGCCCTGCGGCTGACGAATGAGTAGTAAACCCCGGCCCTGCTCCCGCCCCCCCACCTGGTCAGCAGCTCCAGCGCCGCGGGGTCCGCGTTGTGCTGCTTACGGTACACGCCCAGGCAGGTGTCGACGTAGACCTGCGCCGCGTCCGCGTCCGCGTGCCCCGCCAGCTGCTGCAGCGACTGGTTGAGCTTGGCCTTCTGGCGGTGCTTGCCGCCGCGCCCGCCGCGCGGCGGGCGCGTGGTGGCCTCGACCGCGGCCGCCATGGCCACCTCCACGACGCACAGGCAGTCGGAGTCGTCGCCCAGCGCCGCGCCGCCGCCGCTCGAGCCGAACAGCGGCGACGCGTCGTGCCCGCCGCCGCCGCTGGTCGACGCGCCGTCGTAGCCGCCGCCGCCGCTGCTGAAGCCGCAGAGCGCCGGCAGCTCGCGCGGCGCGCCGCCGGCGCTGGCCGCGCCCAGCGCGCTGCGGCCGATGGTGCCGGGCTCGGACGCCGCGACGCCGCGCCGCGCGCCGCGCGACAGCGCGCCGAGGTCGATGCTGCTCCCGCCGATGCGGTCGCCGCGCCAGCCCGCGGCCGCGCCGCGCGCGCCAAAGCCGCCGCACCCGGGCGGGCCGCGGTCGGGCGAGCTCGCCGCCGAGCGGCTGGCGTCGCTGCTCGCCGCATCCCACGCCTCGGCCATCGCGTTGCTCATCCAAGGCGCGCGCGGCGACAGCCCGCCGGCCGCGCGGAGCTCCGGCGACAGCGCGCGCACGACGGCGGCGACGCCCTCGCCGCCGGCGCGCTGCGCCGCCTCGAACGGCGAGCCGTCGGCCCCGCCGTCGCCGTCGCCGCCGCCAAACGCGCCGCCGCCAAACGCGCCGCCGCCGAACGCGCCGCCTCCGAACGCGCCCCCGCCGGGCGCCGAGCCGCCGCCGGCCGGCTCCGGCGTGCCCGGCAGGGAGTGGAAGTGCCCGCCAAAGCCGCCGCCAAAGGTCGCAAACGGCGCGCCGCCGGGCGCGGTCGCGCGGCGCGGGCTGGAGCTCGAGCCCCGGACTGGGGAGGCGCAGTAGAGCTTGGCGTCGAAAACACTCAGCAGCTCGTCCAGGGTGAAGGTGGGCCTGGAGGGGGGGCGCCGCCGGGCGCGGGGTGAGCGGGCGAAGGGGGCCGGCCGCGGGGGCGGCGGGGCGGCGCGGGGGCCGTGCAGATGGGCGCCGCGGGCGGGCACCCGCGCGCCGCCGTAACGCCCGCAGCCGCCGACCGCCGCGAGCGGCCGCCGTGGCGTCCCCGCGCCCGTCCCCGCGTCTCAAAGTCCACATTCTCACCCCGCTGCTCCATTGTCGGGAGGGGCCACCCTCACGGGCGGCAGGTTGAGGGTGAGCTCGGTGTGCTTCATCCTCGTGGCCTTCGAAACGCCGGGTTCCGCTGCTGTATGGCGCCGATCCGAATTAAAAGCCTCTAAAATGTCCTAAAAACGGAAAGTAAAGCCCGCGCCGGTGAATGCCATGCCCGACTCGCCCGAAAACCCCTGGCAGCGGTGGGCTCCCGCGCAGTGCGGAATCAGCAGAGGCGGACCGAACGGGTCGATTTATTAAAATCTCAAATGCTTTTAGGTTATGCCCGCGGCTCTCGTCCCCTGGGACCGTGGTTTTCGCGCGCGCGTCGCCCGGTGACCGGGCGCGCCTGTCGGCGGGACGCAAACGCCCCTGCCGCCCCCCCTCGAGCTGAAACCCCAAACGGGGACAACCATGCGATGCAAGTTACTGCAGATACGAAACGCATAAGCGGGGGACGCGACAGAAAGGGGTAGAAGAGAGGGAGAGACTGAGAGAGAGCGGGGAGGGCTCCGGCGCAGCGCACCCGCGCAGGGGCCCCGCGCCCCGCCCCGCCCCGCGCCCGCCGGCCGCCGCCCGGGCCCGGCCCCGCGGCCGCCGCCGCCGCCGCCGCGCGCGCCCCCCTCACGCCTCCTCCTCCATGGGCTCCCCCCCGCCCGCCGCCGCCGCGCCGCCCTCCCCCTCCGCCTCGGCCGCGCCGCCGCCGTCCGCATCCATCGGCGCCGCCCCCTCCCCCTCCCGCTGCTGCTCCCCGCCCGCCGCCGCGCCCGCGTCCGCGGCCGCGGCCGCGGGCTTGGGCGCGGGCTTGGGCGCGGGCGGGGGCTTTGAGGCTATGGGCTTGCAGGCGCGGTCCAGCGCGCCGGCCTTTTTCTGGATGTCCGCGGTGGTCAGCACCGACTCGTCGTGCCTGGCCAGCTGGGACTGGGGTTCAAGGGGGGGTGGGGGGGGTGGGGGGTGTGTGGAGGGGTTGGGGAGGGTAATGGGGGGTTGGGCGTTTGGAGGGGTTGTGGGGTGGAGGTTGGGGGGGTGGGGGGGTTGCAACTTGCAATAGGGCTGGTGTGGGGTGGGAGGGCAACCTTCCAAGGGACTGCGCGCGGCAGGCGCGCGCACGCCGCCCAAACACACTGCCCCCCACCTGCAGCGCCGTCTTGTCCTGCAGCCACGCCAGCGCGTCGGCCGCCTCCTTTTGCAGCGTGGCGCGCTCCTCGGCGCTGAGGTGGGCGTGCGCGGGCAGCTCGCTGGTGGCCACGGAAAGGTACCTGACACAGGGCGGTTTTGTTCGAGGCGGGGGCTGTCAGAAGGAGCGGATTCGGCGTGTCCTTTCACTGCGCCTCAACCCCCACTCGCTCCTTCTTGCTCCCGCGGCAGCGGGTGCGCGTACAGGGCCGCCCCTACCCCCCAAACCCACCCCCTCAAAACACCATCTGCAAACAAAACCGCCCGCCCCCCACCCGTCCGCGAGGCGGCGCAGCTCCTCCGCCGCCGCGGGGCGCGCGGCGTCGTCGGCGGCGCGCGCCTCGATCGGGTCACCCAGGGCCTTGAGCTCCTGGGGGGAGGTTTTTCGGGGGTTGGGGTGGGGTGTGGAGGTTTCGGTTGGGTTGGGGTGGAGGTTTTGGTTGGGGGTGGGGTGGAGGTTTTGGCTGGGGGTGGGGTGGAGGTTTTGGTTAGGGGTGGGGTGGAGGTTTCGGTTTGGAGTGGGAGAGGTGTTTGGGTTGGCTGGTTGGTTATTTGGAGGGGTTTAAGGTTGGGGTTGGGGGGCGAGTTCGAGCCGCTAGTGTGGGGGGTTGGCAGCGGCGGTGTGGCCAAGCAACCCCCTCACTTGGCCAAGCAGACACTCACCACTCACGCCTCCCAAGCCCCCCGACCTACTCACCCACAACGCGCTGGACCGAACACGCGCAAACACCCCCCCACCTGCAGCTTGGCCACGTACACGCTCTTGGTCTCATCCTCCCCATCCTCGTACAGCCAGTCCTCGACCTTTGACAGCCGCGCCGCCAGCGCGTCCCGGTCGCCCTCGCGCACGTAGGGGGCCAGCCCCTCGTACAGCTTGGAGCGCAGCGCGTAGACATACGACTCGAGCGCGTTCTTGGCGTTCTGTTTTTGGGGGGCGTTCATTTTTGGGGAGGGGTGTGTGGGGGGGGGCTGTTTGTGGGGGTTTGGGGGTTGTTTTGAAGGGGTGTCGCCGCACCCGGGCGTGGCTTCGGGGTAGGGGCGGGCCCGCCGCGCAAACACCCCGCCGGCGAACAACCGCGCCCCCTTCCAGCAGCGCCTGCCCGACCACATCCCCCCCAACCCCCCAGCCCTGCCTGCGTGTCCTCCTGCAGCTTGTCCGCCGCCTGCATCTCCCCCTCAGCCTGCGCCAGCCGCGCCACCTCGGCGGCGGGCAGCCCGGGCACGCCGGCGGCGGCCACGGGCACGTCCGTCTTCTTGACCTTGACCTTTTTGGCCGGCGCGGCGGCGGCCGCGGCGGCGTCGGCCTCCATCGGGGTGGGGCCGTCTGCGGGCGGTTTCGGGGGGTTTCGAGCAGCTTTAGGGTGTTTTTCTTTTGGGGGGGGGGGGGGGGGTGTTTTTAGGGGTTGGGGCTTTTCCCGGGGTTGAGGGTTTGGGGTGTTTTGGGGGGGTTTCAAGGGTGTGGGGAGGGGATGGGGGTGCGCGGCGACGGCATCGGCATTTGGCAGGCGGCAGCGGCGGGGGCGGCTGTGCGCACTGGGGATGAACCCATAGTGGCCACGACATCTCCTTGCACAGCGCCGCCCGCTGCTCAAACTCAAAGCAAAGGTCGCGTCAAAGCAAGGCGCCCCCGCCCCCCCCCCCCCCATCCCGGCCCCGTCCCCCCCGAAACTCACTCGCCGCCTCACCCGCGCCGCCGTCCGAGCCCGCCGTTGCCGCCCCCGCATCCGCGCCGCCGTCCGCCGACGCGGCCGCCGCGCCCTCAGCGCCCGCCGCCGCCGCCGGCGCGGCCGCGTCGGCCGCGGGGGCTGGCTCCTCCACGACCGTCTCCTCGATCAGGGTGGCTCCCTCCACAGAGGCGAGGCCGTGGAGGTTCATCGTGACGCGCACCTTGATCTTGGCCTTGTCAGCGCCCTCGGGGACCTTTTTTTGTGGGGGGGAGGGTTGTTTTGGTTTGGGGACAAGGTCGGTCGCGGCGCAGGCTGGTCGCGGCGGGGGGGTCGCGGCGGGTACGGGTTGGTTGAGGCGCGGGGGATGCTGGGGGGAAGGGGAGTTGGTTGAACCACGGAGCTCGTGGCGGGCACGGGCTTATGGCTGCAGGCCGGCGGCAGCCCAGCTTAAGCGAGTCCGTGCTGGTGAGCCGGGATGCCGGGGGCCGGGCGATGGAGGTGCAATGGGGGCGGGGGCGGGGGCCCCGTTTCCCACTCAACCGGCTGCATTTGGCTCGGTCAAGGCGGGCAGTCGCACCGCCGCCCAAACGCGGACAAGGAGAAGGCCAAACCCCCGCCAAAAGCCCCGGTCAAACCCCGGTCAAACAAAGCATGCCAAAAGGCCCCCACCTTGAACGGCCCGACCGTGTAGGTCCCGATCTCCCGGGGGTGCCCCTCCGGCAGGTCGGCCCCCTCCGCATAGGCCAGGCTGATCGCAAACGGCGCGGCGCGCAGGAACGTGATGGACTTGGTCGCCGGGAACGCGCTGCCGCGCTCGAAGAGGGTCTGCGTCACCCGCTCCCCCCCGTCCTTCTCCCAGGAGGCCACTATGGGGTAGGCCACGGCGTCGACGACCTCAAAGTCGCGCACCTTTGGGGGGGGGGTGAGTTTGGGTTTGCGTTTGCGTTGGCGTTTGTGTTTGTGGTTTGTGTATGTGTTTGTGTCTGTGTTTGCTTGCTGTTGCTTGGTGTTGCTTGTGTTTGCTGGCTGTTGCTTGGTGATTTATGCTGTTGGCTGTCGCAATGGGCGCGCCAGCGTTCCAACTAGCGCGGCCTGCACCTCGTCACCTGCAGCCACACGCCCCCACAACACACCAAAGCCCCCCCCAAACACCCCACCCCCTCCCCCTCCCCCCACCTTGAACGTGGGCGACAGCATGGCGCACTGCAGCGCGCACCCCCGGCTGACCACCTCCTTCGAGTTGAGCGTGCGGCTGGGCGCCGCGCCGAAGACGTCCTCTACCACCTTGTACACCGCGGGCACGCGCGTGCCGCTGCCCACCACCTCGACGCTGCTGATGTCCTTGGCGGACAGGCCTGGGGGGAGGGGGGGGTGTTTTGTTTGGGAGGTTTTGTTTGGGAGGTTTTGTTTGGGAGGTTTTGTTTGGGAGGTTTTGTTTGGGAGGTTTTGTTTGGGAGGTTTTGTTTGGGAGGTTTTGTTTGGCGGACAGGCCTGGGGGGAGGGGGGGTGTTTGTGGGGTGGGCGTGGGGGGGGGGGGGGTGTTTTGTTTGGGAGGTTTTGTTGAAGGGACAGGCCTTTGGGGGGTGTTTGGGAGGTTTTGTTTGGCGGACAGGCACTGGGGGGGTGGGCAGGGCGCGGATGTGTTTCACCCGGTTTCGGTTGGGCGGTTGCAACAGCCGTGCCCATGCACAGCACCCAAACGCAGACACAGCACCCAAACCCACTCACCGAAACAACCAGACAAACACCCAGACAGGCCCCACCCCCCCTCCCCCCCTCCCCCCACACCCACCCGACGCCGCCAGCCCCTCCTGCAGCCGCCGCCTCAGCCGCTCCAGCCCCGGCGCCGCCCACTCCTCGAGCTGCTCCCTGCTCACGTGCGCGCGCACGTCCACGTCGTCCATGATGCACTCCACATTGAGGGGCGCCTCGGGGTTTGCGGACAGCGTCTTCTTGAGCTTTTCGCACTGCAGGCGCAGCTTGAAGGAGGCCTTGGCGTTGGAGCGGACGTCGATCTTGTAGCGGGTCTGGCGTTGGGTTTTTTTGCGGGGGGGGGGGGGGGGGGGGAGTTTGGGGGGAGAGGGGTTTGGGGGTGGGGGGTGGGGGTGGGGGGTGAGGGGGGAGAGGGGGTTTGGCGGGTCGCTGCTGGGGGCGCCTCGAGGTGCTGGTGTGGGTTGTTCAGCGCAGGGCAGCAGGGAGCACCTAACCTAAAAGCAGCAGCGACGCCCCCCGCGGCCCCGCCCAACATCAGCACCGCTCCAAAGCACAGGCGCCCCCTGTCAACACCCCTCAAACCCCCCAAGAGGGGGCGCCGCACCTTGAAGTCGTCCGCCAGCGCGTCAAAGAGGAGGTCATCCAGGTCGCGCCCCCCCAGGTCCCGGTCCCACGCGTGCGCCCGCACCACCAGCCCGCCGCGCTTGAACGCGACGATCGTGAGCTCCGTGCTCGCGTGCCCCATGTCAACGAAGGCCACGTTGACCGCGTCGGTCTCTGGCAGGTCGGTCTTGTAGATGCCGTAGGCGAGGGCGGTGGCGGTGGTCTCGTTGACCAGGCGCAGGCAGTTGAGGCCCGCGATCTGGGGGGGGGGATTGTTTGGGGAGGGGGGCGGGTGTGTGTGTGGGGCGGGTGCGGGGGGAGGCGGAGTGGGGTGAAGGAGGCGCGGCGGAGGGGCGGCGCGATCGCGGCCGCCGCCACCTTGTTGCCCGCCAGCCCCGGCCGCGGCTGGCCAAAGTTACATCAGGCAGGAGCGGCGCGGGCGGGGAGCCCTCCCCAACCCCACCTCCCCGCGCGCGCGACCCCCCCCCTCCCCACCCCCCCCAACCCCCACCCCCCACCCCCCACACCCCACACACCCACCTGCGTCGCCGCCAGCATCACATCACCCCCCCCCCACACACACACAACACCTCCCCCCCTCACCCCCAACCCCCTGCCCCCCCAAACCCCACCCCAGGCATTGCCAGCGCGGTGTTCTCCACCGTCCGCGACGCCGGCGTCAACGTCATCATGATCAGCCAGGCGTCCAGCGAGCACTCCATCTGCTTCGCCGTCAAGGTGGGGGGGAGTTTGGGGGGTTGGGGCGGTTGGGGGGGGGCCGTCAACGTCATCATGATCAGCCAGGCGTCCAGCGAGCACTCCATCTGCTTCGCCGTCAAGGTGGGGGGGGGGTGTAGGAGGGCGTTGGCGGTTGGGGCGGTTTAGGGGGGTTGGGGGGTTGGGCTGTGGGGGCGCTGCAACGGGGGGCAGGTGCAACGGGGGACTGTCGCCGAGCAGGCACGGCCACGGCAGCGCCGTTGAAATCAAAGCCGATGAAACCCGCCGCCGCCGCCCCATCCCACCCCCCCCCCCCCAAAAAAAGGCCGCCGAGGCGCCCGTCGCCGTGCGCGTGCTGGAGAAGCGCTTCGCCGACGCCATCGCCGCGGGGCGCGTGTCGGGGGTGGAGTGCATCGACCGCTGCTGCGTGCTGGCGGCGGTGGGGCAGGGCATGGTGTCGCGCAAGGTGCGGCTGGGGGGGGGGTAGTGTTTTGACGGCTGGGCCTTGATTGCCGACCCATTGCTGCGGGCCCGCCCAACAGGGCGAACGCATGGAGCGCCCGCCAGCGCCGGCCGACCCAAACCCCCAAACCCCTCTCCCGCCCCGCGCCCCCACTGACCCCCCCTCCCCAATCGACCGCTGAAAATCCCCAGGGCGCCGCCGCCACCATGTTCTCCGCCCTGGCCAAGGCCAACGTCAACATCAAGGCCATAGCGCAGGTGGGGGGGCCGCCCCGCGCGCCCCCGGGGCCGCCGCCGGCGATCGCGCGCTGTGGCGGAGCCGCCGCGGTCGCGGCACACCAGCCGCGCGTCGTGTCGCGCGCGCGCACGGCGGCAGCAGACGCGCTGGCGTGCGCCTGTCATGCCTTCTTCGGCAAATACACATCGCCAAACCAAACCCCCCACTCACACACCCCCCACTCACACACCCCACCCCACCCCACCCCAAACCCCACCCCCAGGGCTCCAGTGAGTACAACATCACCATCCTGGTGGACCAGGCGGACAGCGAGCGCGCGCTGAGGGCGGTGCACAGGTGGGCTTGCTTGGTTGGGGTGGGGTTTGGGGTGGGGTTTTGGGGTGGAGTCCGGGGGAGAGCGCGCTTTGGGGTTGGGGGGAGGGAGAGGCGTGTGGAGGTTGGGGAAAGGAGGTGGGCAGGGCTGCGGGGGCGTTGCGGCTGCTGCGAAGGGGGTGCCGGGGGTTTGTTGGCGGAACCTAGGCCGGCGGCGCGTGCCCGCAACCGCCCCCCCCTGCAAAAACCCCGCCACCCACCCCTCAACCCCCCACCCCAGCCGCTTCTACCTGTCTGACGTGCCCATTGGGGTGGGCATCGTGGGGCCCGGCCTCATCGGCGGCACCCTCATCGACCAGATACGCGACCAGGTGGGGGGGTGTTTGGGTTGGCTTTGAACTTGGGTTTGCTTTCACTGAACGATAACACACGACCAGGTGGGGGGAGGGGGAGTTGGGGATTGCTGTCACTGAGGAACAGCACGCAAAAAGTTTGGTGCCCAGGGGGGCGGGCGTCACGGATCGCTTTGACTGATAAATGGTACGCAGCCAGTCGGGGGGATTTGAGGGGGCCGCGCCGCGCGGCGCCGCCCGCTCGGGGGTTAGTCATTCCCTGGAGCGGTCGGCGGCGCGCGGCGTGGTCGTTTTTTGCAGGGGGGGCGGGGGCGCCGAGCCGCCTCCGCTCCGACACGTGCTGCGACCCACCCACCCTCCCTTCCCAGATACGCGCCGCACACCCAAACACCCAAAACCCAAACCCTAGCACCCAACCGCCAGCACCCAACCCCAAACCCCCAAACCGCCCCAACACCCAAACCACAATCCAGACCCCACCCCAACCAAGCCCCCAACCCCCAACCCCACCCTACCCCAGCACCCCAGCACCCAAACCCCCAACCCCCCAACCCCCACCCCCCACCCCCCACCCCCCACACACCCACCTGCGTCGCCGCCAGCATCGCGCGCCGCTCCGGCTCCGTGTAGAACACCGGCACGCTCAGCGCGCAGTCGTACACGGGCGCCCCCCCCTCCTTCTCCGCTATCTTCTTCAGGTCCACTATCACCATGGCCATCAGCTGCTCGGGGGTGAAGGCGGAGTCCTCGCCGTTGTAGCGCACGTGCACCAGCACGCCGCCGCCGGGGGCCTCGGACACCTGGGGGTGCGGGGCGGGGGTGGGGGGGGACACGGAGGGTTGCTCTGGGGATGCTCGCGGGAGCCCGTCGGAGGGCGCTTGAGGGCCGCGCACGAGGGGCCGTGCGCGGGGGGCCGTGCGCGGGGGCATCCATCCGGGAAGCTTCCAGCCCCAAGCGCCGGCAGCGCCCCGCCCGCCGGCCAGAGCCCCTCCTCCCCCCTCCGCTGCCCCTCCCCTCCCCCTCTTCTCCTCCTCCTCCCCTCCCCCCCCCCCCCCCAAAAAACCCACCTTGAATGGCAGGCGCGAGAGGTCGCGCTGCAGCTGGGGGTCCTTGAAGCGGCGGCCCAGCAGGCGCTTGATCTCAAAGGGCGTGTTCTTGGGGTTGATGGCCACCTTTGGTTTGAGAGGGGTTAGGTGGTGGGAGAGGGGTTGGGAGCGCGAGGGTGGGGGGTGAAGGGAGTTGCAGGTTATGGCTTTGGGTGGTGGATGGTGCGTGTTGCGGAGAGCAGGGCGTTGCGCAGCTGGCTGCGGTTGGTTCGGGAATCGAAGCCGCGCCGCGGCGTGCTGCTGCGTCGCCCGGCTGCGGCCTGGCCCGCCACCTGCACTGCACGCTGTCCAGCACGGCCGGGGGTCGGCGCGCCGCCGGTACAGGTCAGGTCACCCCCAGCCGCCAGCCCTCTGCACCCCGCCAGGCGGGCTGATTGGTGTGCAATGCTGGCAGACAGGCCGCCTGGCGGATACAGTGGCCTCGGCCCCGCCGGCCGCCCATTTCCACCGTCCCCCCTCGCAGCCGCGCCCGTCTGCGCACGAAGGCCGCCGCCCGTGCCATGCAAACGCCGCCGGCACGCGGCAGCCGGCGGAAAAACCGCAACAGCAACAGCAGCTGCTGGCACGCTACAGCACAAGCCGCGAAAACCCCGAAACCGCCGAAACCGCCCCGCACCTTTCCCGCCGCGTGCACCCCGATGTAGCGCTGCTTGTCACCGAACGACACCATCGCGGGCGTCTCCCGCACCGACTCGGCGTTGAGCAGGACGTCGATGCCGCTGGGGGGGAGGGGAGGGGCAGGCAGGGGGTGCGCAGCTTGAGGGCCTGCCGCGGGGGAGGGCTGCGGGCGAGGGCGCGCGACACAACACCTCTGCCAGGCCGCCAGGCCGCCGGCCGCGGGCGCGGGCCGCCCCTCTCACCGCTTGCGGGCCAGCGCGACGCACGACGCCGAGGCGCCGACGTCCATGCCGCAGACCGACATCTTGGCGGGCGGGGCGCTGCGGCCTGGGGGGGAGGGGGCGGTTGGCGGCGGGTGAGGGGTGCGGGGCGGCGGGGCGCGCAGCACGGCGGCGCGCGCGCATCGGCGCGCGTTGCCGCGCGTAGGGGCGGTGCCCGCCGAGCAGAGCCGTCGCTGACGGCCGTGATCGATGCAATCTGCCGCTGTGCGAGGCGGCGGCCGCGGAGGCGCGGGGCCCAGAGCGCGGCAAGGCTCTGGAAGGTGCTCCTCGTGTGCCCTCCCCTCGGCGGCCGCTGCCCGGGGCCTGCAATCATGCGCGATCGTGCCCATGCGGCACGCAGCATTTCATGCGGCCGCATGAGCCGCGGGGCGCGGGCCAGCGGCAGAACGGAGGGGCCGCCTGCAGTGGTGCAGCGAGGCCGCCTCGAGCGCCTCACCTGCCGAGCTGAAAGATCAATCCAAAGCCTCGATTTTGCCTTCCCGACCTCCTCCGGCGGGACGCGGCTCAGATCGCAAACGAGGCGCGCCGCTGATCAGAGGGCCTGAGCCGTCCTTTGCCGCCTGGATTTCAGCCGCAAAATCACGCCGGTTCGGCTTAAAAGTGGGGGCGGCCTGCCGTGCTGGGCGATTTGCGTCGGCGCACCGCTGTCCCCGCCCCCCTGGTGCCGCCTCCGGACACCTGCTCCCGCCGCCGCGGAGCGCGCCTCGTCCGCCGCGCAGCCCCGCGCCAGGCTGAAGAGGGCGCTTGGATCAAAGCCCGACGGAGGCATCAGAGGGCGCCGCAAAACTCGAGGCACATTACCGGTACTCTTCAGCGCGCTCAAAAGCCGAGGGTTGGAAAGGCCCCGCCCGCGCCCCGCGCCGCCGCCGCCGCCGCCGCCGCCGCCGCTCAACCCTCGTCCATCGGCTGCTGCTCCCCGTCCGCCCCGTCCCCCCCGCCGCCGCCGCCGCCGCCGCCCGCCGCCGCCAGCGCGGACGGCAGCTTCCCCTCCCGCAGCGCCGCCTCGAGCCGCTCCGCCTCCTCCAGCGTCTGGGCGTTCGCGATCGCCGCCTTGATCGCCGTCAGCTGCTCCGCCGTCGGCGCCGACGCCGCCGCGGGCGCCGCGTCCTCCCCGCCGTCCTCCTCCCCGCCCGAGCCGCCGCCGTTGGCCGCCTCGAGCCCCTCGCCCGGCTCAAACGTCTTGGCCGCCGCCAGCGAGGACAGGCCGTCGCCCTCGGCCAGCTTGGCGGCGGCGTCGCGCTCCCGCTGCTTCACTTTTTTGAAGTCCAGGACCTTGAGCTTGGGCAGCCGCGCGATGGCGTAGAGCCTGGCGGGTTTGTGGAGGAAGGGGGAGGGGTGGGGGCGGTGAGCTGTGTAGTGGCGTTGGGTGGAGGGGGGGGGGGCAGGAGCAGCTGGCGGGCCGGGGCGGGGCGGGGCGGGGCGGGGAGCGCCCGCCCGCGCCGGACGAGCGCCGACCGGCGGCGGGCAGGGCGCGCGCGCGCGCCGTCCGGACGGCGGCCCCCGTTTGCGAAGCGCGCTGGAGCGGCGCTGCCCGCACTGCCCTTCCCCCATCCTCCCCCCCAAGCCCACCTGTACTGGTGCTTGAGTGCCACGGGGTTGCCCACCAGGCTGAGGTGCGTCAGCCGGGGCAGCGAGGAGAGGGGGTCGATGTCCTGGGGGGGTGGGGTGAGGGGTGACGGGGTGAGGGGTGACGGGGTGAGGGGTGAGGGGTGATGGGTGAGGTTGTGGAAGCGTCCAGGGCTGCAGGGCCGGGGGGCGAGGCGTCGTCTTGCCAACGGCCCCCCAACCACCGCCACCGCAACCACCGAAAGCGCACCCCCCCAACCCCCGCCACCGCAGCCACTGCGAGCGCACCTTGAGCTCCGATATGCGGTTGTTGGTGAGGACAAGCAGCTCCAGGTTGCCAATGGCATCTGCGGCAGGCGAGGGGGTGGGTGGGTGGTGGTGGGCGCTTGGTGGTGGGGCGGAGGCCGCGCGGCCGCCGCTGCGCTGCGCCCCTCCAACTGCAGCCCCAGCGCTGCATCCGCTGCGCTTCCGCGGCCGCTGGGCTGCTCGCGTTGGATCCGTTTCCGGCCGCGGGAGGCGGCTCTGCCGAGCTGCCGGGCCCGCTGCATCCGCGCATCCACAGTCCCGAGCGGCTGCCCCGCCGCGCCGCTCGGTAGCTGCGCCGCTGGCTCGAGCGCCGCCCGCGCCGCCGGCTGCACACCGATCCCGCCCGCCGCGCGGCCCGCGCCGCTCAAACCGCGGCCTGCGACTCCCGCCGGCCCCCCACCCACCCTGCAGGTTGCGCGCGACCTTTGAGACGCGGTTGTTGTTTAGGTAGAGCGCCTTGAGGCGCGGCAGCCGCGGGAAGCCCTCCAGCCGCACGATGGCATTGTCAGAGAGGTCGATTGAGTCAAACTGGTTCTGGGGGGGGGGGGCAACAAGGCGGCGGGTGGCGGCGGTTGAGGGCCGTGCGCTTCGGGGGCGTGCATGCGGCGGGGGCTAGCGCGCGCTGCGTCGCTGCGTGCGTCCCCTGCGGCTCGCCCCTGGCTCGCGCGCGGCCGCACCTCAGTGGCTCCCAGGTTTTCTATTGCGCCTATCTTGTTGCCTGCGGGCGGCGGCGGGCGGGGCAGGCGCGGGCGCAGCGGGGGGCTCGGCGGCGCGGCGGCGGCGGGAGCGGCAGCGGCGGCGCGCGCTGCTTCCTGCCGCCTTGCCCCCTCTGCCTGCTGGCGACGCCAGCACCCACCCCGCAGGTCGATCTCGTAGTTTGAGATGCAGCTCATGTACTGCGGGCTGCGGCTGATGAGCTCCGCCGTGAGACGCCCCAGCAGCCGCGGGGCGCCCGGGGCACCCCCCGGGCGCGCCGAGTCCATCGTCGGACGCCTGCGGCTGCTCCCTTGGCACCGAACCCACTGGAGGACGGGGCCGAGGCCCGGTGGCCCGGCGGGCGGAGGCTGCGCGATGCACTGATCTGGGCGATCTGCTCGCTGTCTCCTTGTTCTCCGTGACACAGTAAAAGGGTGTGACGGGGCTGGAAAGTGTGCCGCAGTGGCAGCGGTGCCCTGCTGAAAGGCCTGCCGCGCCCCTGGCCGCCGCTCTTCTGCGCCGCGCCCCCCGGCTGCCGCGCGCCTGCGCGCGCCCGCAGGCAAGCGAGCGAATTTTATTAGGTAGTGCGCAGCGCGGCAAGTCGGCACTTTTCCTGTAAAGTGCCTCAGGACGCATGATTGGCAACAGAGCACGCCTTGCATCGTAAAGCAAAACGCCATCGCCGAGGCGAGGCGCGCACAGCCGGCAGGCCTCGCAGCCGGGTCCCGGGGTGGGCGGCGGGCGGCGGCTGGTTGCGTTCCGGCCTAGCCAGGACACTCGGCAGCGCAGCGACGCCGTGTTGTGGAGCAGGAATGCCGCGGACGCGGCCGTGCCGCGCGCGCGGCGCGTCCCTCGGAGCGCACGACCCCGCCCTGCCTCGGGCGCGCGCGCCCACGCGCGCGGCGCGGGCCGGCGCGAAACTCAAACCCCGGCGTTTGCAGTCCCAAAGCTCCAGACCCTATCCCGCCAGCTGCTGCCGGCCCACCCCTCGCGCTGCCCCCCTTGCGTCGCGGCCGCAGCGGAGCAGCCCCATAGCCCCACAGCGCCGCCAAGCGCCGCCGCCGCCGCAGCAGCAGCAGCAGCAGCCCGCCGCCGCCGCGGGGATGGCTTTCGAGGGGGTTGTCGCCGCCCTCAACGCCGCCGGCGACGACGCCGAGGCGCTGGTCCCCGCCATTGCGCGCGCCGAGGCGGCGGGGCTGGACGGCGTGCCCGGGGAGGACCGGCAGCGCCTGCGCGGTGCGTGCGCGCGCGCGCACTGGCACTGGCGCGCGCGCCGCCCGTTCACCATCAGGGCACGGCGCCGCCCCAAACAGCGCTGACACCGCCGCTGCCATTGCCAGCGGCAGGCCGCTCGCCGCCCTCCCCCTCAGCAGCCCCCAACCCCACACACACACCAACCCGCCGCGCGCAGCGGCGCGCACGCGCCTGCGCAAGGCGCGCGAGGCCGCCGCCGCCGCCGACGCCGCCGCGGCCGCCGCGTCGCGCTCGCCGCACGCCAAGGAGTCCTACGACGCCGCCGAGTTTGGGCCGCTGGCGGCGGCGTACGAGGGCCTCAAATGGAGGATGATACAGAAGCCCGGCGGGGCGACGGTCAAGCCGGGTGGGGGCTTGGGGGGGGATGGGATGGGGGCGGGCTGGGCGGCTGGGGCCGGCATTGGGCCGGCTGGGCCGGGTTGGGGGGGCCCTGCAGGAGCCCGATGGCAGGCACGCTGCACACGGGTTCAAAACGGCACACCCTGTTGGGGTGAGCCAAGCCGGTGCAGCGAAAGGCGCGCACGCCACCGCTGACGCCTCCCGCGTTTGACGCTCCATCGCCCCGCCGCCCCGCTTCAACGCAAACCCGCCTTCATTCGCCGCCCCAGACGACTTTTACAGGTTGGCTGGCAGGGCTTGGTCAACGCATGAGCTTTGCGCGGCCCGAGGCAGCTTGGCAGGCGCATTCATTTGGGGCCCTCCAGCAAGCCGACGCCAGCAAACCCCCTAGCCGCCCAGCCTGCCAGCAATGGCTTTGCCACGCCCCCAGGCCCGCTTCCAAAACCCCTCCCGCCCCCCCCCCAGGCTCTACGCGCTGGCCATGCAGGCGGAGCGCGGCGACAACGCCGGCGAGCGCCCGATGTGGGCCGAGCGCGGGGGGCTGGACTTCGAGGGCCGGGCCCGCTGGGACGCCTGGACCGCGGTCAAGGGCCTGCCGGCCGGCGACGCGCGCCTGCGCTTCGTCAGGGCCTTTTGGGAGTTCCCGGCGGCGGCGCTGTATAGTGACACGCGGGGGGAGGTGGCCGCGGCGCTGCCGGCCGGGCGCGGCGCGGGGGCGGCGGCGCAGGCGTGAGGCGCGGGGGAGGGGTTGCGGCCGGAAGGGGCGGGGCGTGAGGCGCAGCGCAGGGGTAGTCAGTGGGTGGGCACGCGTCGGTCGGCGGAAGCTTCACGCAGCAGGCCGCCGGGAAGGCTTCAGTGGCGCGCAGGAGCTGGGGCGTGTGTAATTCTGCACTGCCGAGCCGCGGCCCGACTGCCAAGGGTGCGGGCTGATTGAGAATCGGCGCTGGGGGCGGGGCCGCTGCGGCGCTGCTGCCGGGTCGGCTGGCCTTGGGGCGTTCAGCACACAGCCCTCAGCTGAAGTCTGTTTTACATACACACATTTCGTTGCAGCCACGTGAGCACCGCCCCTCTGGGGCATTACGGGGGGTTGAAAGAGCAGAGCAGGGGACAGCAGAAGGGACAGCGGGCGCGGGGTAAGCAATTCGCGGCGCGCGGCGCGGCAGGGTGCGGCCGCGCGCGCTGCCGCGGCCAACGACGAGGGAGGGTCTGTCACGCCGGCCGCCGCCGCGCCGACGACCCCGGCCGGCAGGCGCGGCCGGGGGGTTCGGCAGGCGGGGCCGGCGGCGGTCGGCCGGCACCAGGGTTTGCCTGTCTGCCCCCTCACGCCCGCATCGGGATGGGCCGCGCGCCGTCGCGCGCTGCCCCCTGGTCCGCCTCGCGCCGCTCGTCGTCGCCGGCGCCGCCCACCACAAACTCGCCTGCGGGGTGCGGCGGTTTGGTTCCCCCAACGGTTGCAACGGGGCGCGGGAGGATTGAGTTGTGCGGGCGCGGGGTTGGCCCCGTTGGGGTTTCCTCCCAGTGTCTTAGTGTGGGGGGCCACCCCCGCCCGCTCCCCCAAGCCGCCGCCGGCTGCCCCAGTCCCCCCCCCTTAGGCCGCTTCCCCAGTCTGCCGCCCCCCCAACGGCCATCCCCCAAACGGCCTTTTCCAGGCCGCCGCGCCCCCCGCTGCGCCCGCCGCCCCCAACCCCAACCGCCCTCCAACACCCCCCAGCAACCAGTACCCCCCCCCCGTCCCCGCACCGGGGTTGATGGTGACCGTCTTGGTCGCGTTGTCTGTCTTGTAGATGCCCACCAGCCTGTCCGCCAGCTCAAACATGTTGTTGCGGAGGGAGATGATGACAAACTGGGCGTCGCGGGTGCGCTCCTTGATGTAGTGGCCCACTGGGGGGGGGCGGAGTTGCGGGTCGGGTTGGGCGGGGCTGGGTTCAGTCGGGATTGGGTTGGGTTTGGGCGGAGTCGCGGGGCGGGTTGGGCGGGGCGGGGTTCAGTCGGGAGGGATCAGGAAGGGGCGGCGGCTCGAGGTAGGGATTGGGGAGGCGGCGTTGCGCATCGGCCCTGCCAAAGCAACAACCGCGCCACAGTCCCACCCCTTAGCCAGCATAACCCCCCCCTCAAACCCCCCTCCAGCGCCCCCCCCACCGATGGAAACGTTTTTGAAGTCCAGCGCCGCGTCGATCTCGTCCATCACGTAGAGCGGCGTGGGCTTGTAGTGGTGCAGCGCAAACACCAGCGCCAGCGAGGACAGCGTCTTCTCGCCGCCGCTGAGGTTGGCGATGTGCTTCCAGCTCTTCTTGGGGGGGCGCACGCTGAACACAATGCCCTGGGGTGTTGGGAAGGGGGGGTGTTGGGGGTGGGTGGGTTGGGGGTGTTTTAGAGGGGGTGTTTGGGGAGGGTGTTTGGAGGGGGTGTGGGGGGTTGGGGTGTTGAGTGGTTTGGGGGGATGGTGCCTTTCCGCGGGCTGTCACCCTGCGCCCAGTGTCCGCCTCCCAACTCCGCCCCCTCACCCCTACCCCCCCACCTTGAGTGTCCCCCTCCCCCCCCCTCCCCCCAAACACAAACACCCCCCCCACCTCGCTGAAGGGGTCCAGCGTGTCCACCAGCTCCAGCTCCGCGTCACCCCCCAGCGTGATCATCTGGTACATCTCCTTCAGGCGCAGGGAGATGGAGTTGAAGCCTGGGGGGAGGGGTTGGGGAGGTGGGGGGTTTGGGGGATGCGAAACTAGGAGGCTTTGAGGCGAGGGCTTGGGGGGGGGGCTAGGAGCCCCCGTGCTCTGCCCGCACCGCAGCCGCCGGCCCCAAAACGGTGCCTGCAACCCCTGGACAGCAACCCGCAAAACCCCCCTCCCTCCCCTCTGCCCTCCCTTTCCCTGCCCCGCTCCCCTCCCCCCCCCCAAAACAGCGCACCGGCCATGAACCCGTCCAGCCGCGCCTTGCGCAGCGAGTCGTACTCCCCGCGCACGGCGTCCCGCTCCGCGGTGGCCGCAGCCAGCTCCTCCTGCTTTGACCGCAGGTCGCCCTCCCTCGCACTGGGAGGGGCGGCGGATTGGTTTATTGGGGGGTTTTCAGAAGGTGTTTGGGGGTTGGGGGTTTGTGTGTGGAGGGACAGGGGAGGTGCGGGCGTGCGTGGGCGCTTTTCTGTGGGCCCCTGGCCTGCGGCGCGTGGGCCGCCGCCGGTGCGCCGTGATCTGGCGCGAGATCTGACAGAGGCGCCTGATCTGGCTGCGCGACTTGAGCAACAGTGGCGCGAGGTACCCGCAATCTGGCAGGGGCGCCTGATCTGGCTGTGCGATCTGGCAGGGGCGCGTGATCTGGGAGCGCACCGGTACGCCTCTATCGCGGCCAGGTCTGGGTTCATGGACCGCAGCTGCTCGTCCAGCACGGTGACCGCGAAGAACGCCGCGTCGACGGCGTCCTGCAGGGCCGCCCCCGACAGCGCGCGCTGCGCCTCTGACAGCTCCGCGGGCGGCGCGTCTGCGCGGGGCGGGGGGGCGAGGGGATGCGGGAGCGGCGCGGGCGCGCGTTGATGCGTGGTGCGACCGTGGTTGGGCCAATCAAAGCACAACTAATAAAACCGTACTAGCACACTCCCAAAGCCGCCCAGAAGCACCCAAAGCCACCTCCTAAACCGCCCCAAAAAAGCGCAAAAACGAAACCGCCCCCACCCGTGTACTCCTTGAGCTTGGCCTCGTCCCCCTTGACCGCCTTCTCCAGCTGCTTCGCCCCCGCCCCCGCCTCGCGCCGCGCGGCGCGCAGCTTCTCCAGCGCCGCCTCCAGCTCCACCTGGACGCCCCTTATGACGCCGACCTCCCGCTGCTTGTCGTCGCGGCGGCGGCGGGACTCCTCGACGGCGGCGGCGGCGGCCTCGCGGGCGGACTGCAGCTCCTCCACGCGCGTCATGACCTGGGGGGTGGGTGGGTTGGGGTGGGGGGTTGCGCGCCGCGTTTTTGATGCTTCCCTCCTTTTGTTAAGAGCCAAAGGCGTGGAGGAATCCTGGATCGCGTTGCCTTTGATACCCCCCAGGCGACTCAGCATACCTTCAAAACATCCGCCTCCAAACCCCTCATCACCCCACCCCCAAACACGCATACGACCCCCGCCAAACCCTCATACCTCCCCAACACACACAAAACCCGCATCCCCCCCTCCCCCCCCCAAAAAAAACCAAACCACTACCCACGTCCATGGCGTCCGTCTCCAGCTGCTTCAGCGCGTCCATCGACGTGGCAATGTCGCCCTCAAGCTTGGACACCTCGGCGTCTGGGGGGCGGGAGTCGACGCGGGGTTGACCGGGGTTTGACCGGGCGTGAGGGGGGCTGCCGCCGCGCGGCACGGGGCGGCCGCGGGCGGCTTGTTGCGTTTGCAAACGCGCGCGCGCGCACACGTGTGGGGCGGGAGGGGTGCCAGCATGGCAGCACGCGCCGCGCCCTGCAATAGGATTCCTCTTCGGATTCCCTTGAAGAAATCATTCCCCGCCCGCCCACCCTGCTTGACCGAGTCCTTCCGCAGCTTCTCCAGCTGCTTCCCCGCCGCCTTGGACTGCGCGCGCATCTTGGCCGCCGCGGCCTCGCACTCTGCGATCTTGGAGGACAGCTTGGCCACGCGGTCCCTGGCGCGCCGCAGGGGCTCGCCGCCGGCGCCGTCGATCTTGGCCTGCACGCGGGTTGAGGGGGGGGGGGCGGTTTTTTTGGGGTGGGGGGAGTTTGGGGCGGGCGAGCTGGGGCAGGCGGGCGTTTCAGTCGCGGGCGGTCCAAGGTCAGCAAGGGATACGGCTCAGAAACCCAGCCCAACCGGCACCCCAACACTCGCACATCACACACACGCATCCACGCCTCACGCATGCGCACACGCGCGCACACACCCACCTGGACCTCTGCCGCCTTCTTCTGCAGCCCCGAGCAGCTCGCCCTCAGCTTTGCCATGCCGCTCGTCTCCCCCGCCAGCGCGGCCGACAGCTCCTTGAGGCGCGCCGCGTCGTCGGAGGAGACCTTGGTGGCGGCCTCCAGCTCCGCCAGGCGCGCCTGCACGTCCTCGGCCTCCTGGCGCTTGGCGGCGGCCACCTGTGGGCGTGGTTTTGGGGGGGAGGTGAGGCTTTTCGCGCCGGCGGCGTGCGGTTTGCTCGTGGGCAGGGTTGCACGCTTTGGGGGTTCTGTTGGGGTTTTCATGTCGGCGTTTGCTGGGGATCACGGCTCGACGGCCGCCCCCGTCTGTTGCTGCAGCGGCACGCCCCGGCACCAGCCCCAGCCCCAGCCCGCGGCACCCAAACCCCCCCAGTGCCCCCACCTGCGCCGCCTTTGGCGCCGCCAGCTCCAGCTCCCCCAGCCGCTTCTCAAGCGTCCTCGCCGACCGCTCCGCGCCGTCCCGCGCCTCGCGCGCCGCCCGCAGCGCGCCCTCCACCTGCGCCGCCTCGCGCTCCGCCGCGGCCAGCTCCTTCTCGAGCGCCTTGGCGTCCGCCGCCGCGCCCGCGCCGCCCGGCGCGGCGGCGCCGAGGCGCATGCGGCCGCGCGTCTGGCGGGCGCCGCCGCCGCTCATGGTGCCGCTCTCCGCTATGAGCTGGCCGTCCATCGTCACCACGCGCGCCCAGCGGCTGTCCTTGCGGCCCGCGCCGTACGCGATGCTGCGGAGGGGGCGGCGGCGGCGGCGGTGGGGTGGCGGTTCGTTCAGGTTAAGGTGCGGGGTTGGTTGGCAGGGGGTGTTGTGAGGGCGGGTTGAGTAGGGTAGGGGCTTTGCTGGTCCACTGTCCAACAGGTCCACGGCTCGATCAAGGCCACCTCCCTCAGCCAAGCAACAGAATGTGCGGGCGGCGGCCGTGCCCAAAGGCGAAAGCGCCGCCCTGCCGCCCACCGATGCCCTCCCGGCCCCCCACCTGCTGGCCGCCTCCATGCTCTCCACGACCAGGGTGTTGCGCAGCGCGTACCAAAACGCGAGCCGCGTGTTGGCGTCCTTGGTGCGCACCAGGTCAAACAGGCGCTGGGAGCCTGGGGGGTTCAGGGGAGGGGGCGTTTGGAGAGGCTCAGGGCCTGAGCAGAGTGGAAGCAAAATAGTATGAGGGTGCTTGTAATCATGTGCACCGGCAAACTTGCCCAACTTGGGGTGGGCTCGAGGAAGCCGCTTCCAATGGCCGGCAGCGCAAACCCCTGCCAGGGCCTTGCGGCCCAACTGCGCCCCCCCCAAGAGCGAGCCCCGAGCCCGGCATCTCCCCCCCCACCCACCCCCTGGCGGCGTGGCGCGCCCGTTCATTGCGGCCGCGAGGTGGCGCTGCTTCTCCAGGATGAGGCACGTCGCCACGCCGGCCTGGCGGCGGCGCAGCAGCTCCACGCAGCGCTGGGGGAGGGGGAGTGGGGGGTGAGGAGTGGGCACGGCGGGGGTATTAGCTCAGGTCTTAGGATCCCAGCCGCCGGGGCGGCGCGGCGAGTGGGTGGGCGATTGCATAGGGGTTGGGCCTGACTTGCAACGACACACGGCACCTGCGTGTGCATGTTCTACCGGCATGAAAGCGGCAGCGCCTGTTGTCGGTGTTTTCAGTGCTGTGCCCCCACCCCACCCCACCCCTAACCCCCCCCCCCAACCTGCGCGTCCGAGGTGGTCTCCACAACTATGTAGTCCAGCGCGGGGCAGGCGGTGGACACCGCCACGTCGTAGCGCGCGTCGATGGCGCCCAGGTCGCCCAGGCGGCCGTACACGCCGGGGATCTCGCCGCTGCGCTTGGCCTCCATAAGCACCTGCGTTTGCGTGTTGGTTTGCTTGTGTTTGTTTGTTTGTATTGTGTGTGTGAGTGTTTTTTGTTGCTGTGTATGTTGAGGCTGGCGGTGTAGGGTGGGGTGCGGTGCGGTGCGTGGTGCGCAGGCATGCTTTGGGGCGGGTGGTGGCGGTGCAAATGCGGAAAGTGTTGGCGCGTCGGATTTTCGTGCGGCAGGCGCTGCTGATCAGCACCCCCCCAAAGCAAACCGCAAAAAAGCCTCGCCTGCACGGCCGCGCTGGCGCTCTTGGCGCCCGCCGACTCCGCCTTGAGCGCCGCCACGCGCTGCCGCAGGCCCCTCAGCCGCCCCTCCAGCTCGGCCTCCTGGGCGGCGCCCTCCTCCAGCTGGGCGGCCATCTTCAGGGCCGCCTCCCTGCGCGCGGGGTTGCGGCGGGGCGGGGCGCATGCGTTAGTGGCGGGGCGGCGCGCCGGTTTTCGGCGGTGTGGCGCGCGGGCCTGCGGCAGCTGGGCGCGTGGGTTTGCGGTTCACCTTGAGCCCTCCCCCAAAGCCTGTCGAGGCGACCCCCTTGCTGTGCGGCGCGTGCCCCGACAGCCCACCCGCCCCCGAGCCAGCCCCCCCCCAAAACAACCGCGCCCACCTCGACTGCGCCATCTCCTTCTCAATCGCCGCAATCTCCTTGCCCTTGTCCGCCGCCGCCTTCTTGGCCGCCTCGAGCTGCGCGCGCGCCGCCTCGAGGCGCTCCTTCGCGTCCTCGCTGCGGCGCAGCAGCATGTCGCGCTCGCTGGTCGCGACGTCGATGCGGCCCTGCACCTCCGACATCTGGGCCTCCCACGGCGCCAGCTCCTTGCGCACCTGTTGGCGTTTCAATTCGGGCAGGTTTTGACGGGTTTAGGGTTCAGGGTTAAGGGTTTTGAGGTTGAGGGTTTGTGGTTGAGGGCTTCCAACCCTCAGGCTCAGGGGTCCCCTGCGACTGGTGTTGCTTATAGGCAGCCCGTCGCCCGGGCCGCAGGCGCTGCCTGCGCCTCGCCGGCTGCAGCGAGCGGCCCCCTCGCACCCTCCCCCCTCCCCCCCGCGCCTTTGCCAGCGCCAGGTGGTGCGCCTCCACCTCCCCCTTGATGCCCTCCAGCAGCCCCTCCAGCTTTGACTCGGCCTCCGTAAGCTCAGCGGCCAGCTGGCCCGCCATCGCCTCGGCGGCGGGCACCTCCTCGCCCCAGCGGGCGATGTCCGCCTCCAGGGTCTGTTGGTTTGTATTTGGAGGTTGATGAGAGGGGCTTGTCTGTGCAAAAAAGCACCCCTGGGATTGGGGCTTGGCTGAGCGGCGCTGATCCGGGTTCCGCTT
Organism: Raphidocelis subcapitata; assembly: GCA_003203535.1. NCBI lineage: Eukaryota > Viridiplantae > Chlorophyta > Chlorophyceae > Sphaeropleales > Selenastraceae > Raphidocelis > Raphidocelis subcapitata. The sequence continues at coordinate 200,220 of BDRX01000019.1, forward strand.
TCGGTAGCAGGCGTACGGCAGCCGCGCAGCGCGCACGCCACCGCCGCCGCCGCGCGCGCGTCAGGCCGCGGCCCTATCTCCCCCTTGCTCACGTTTGCCTCGCTGCCGTCGGCCTCCTTCTTGGCGGCCGCCTTTTTCAGCTTGGCCTTGAGGTGCTTGAGGTCGGTGCGCACCTGGGTGCGGGGTGAAGGGTGGTTGTTTCGGCGGCGTTTGAGGGGTGGCGGCATAGTCTGTCGGGGAGAGAACGACGACACAAACCAGCCTCCAAGCCAACAACCAAACAAGCAGCAGACAAACTGCAGACAGAACCCCGCACAAACCCACACAAGCAAGCAAACAAACCAACCTTGGTGTCCTTGAGCTCAAACTGCTTGAACTGGGCCTGCGCCGCGTCCAGGTCGCGCTGCAGCGACGCGCAGGCGGCGTCGGCGTCTGCGGGGCGGGGCGGCGCGTCGCGGGCGGCGGGCGCGCGTTGCGGTTTGGGGAGCCGTTGGTCGGACGCGGGATCCGGGTGCGAACGCCGGCCGCAGGGGTTGCGGGGTCACGTTTCGGCGGGAGGGGGGGCTGCATGCGTACGGTCAAACGGGCTTGGGCATGGCGCATGGGATGATCCGCTTCCAACAAGCTCGCGCGCGCGCGGCGGCGCCCAGCCCCCCCCCCAACCTGCGTGCGCCTTCTCCACGGCTGCCAGCTCGTCCCCGTATGACCCCAGCTTCCCGCTCTCGTGCTCCAGCCGCGCCTCAAACTCCTCCGCCTTTGACTCCACCTCTGCCAGCTCCTTCTGCGTCTTGAGCAGGCGCAGCTTGTTGCCGGTGATCTGGCTGTTGATGCGCTCGGCCTGCGGGGCGGATGGGTTTTGGGGGGTTCGAGGGCGGCGGGGGTTTTTGGGCGGTTGCGGCGTAACAGGCTGGCGGGGAGCAGGGCCAACTCGCCGCAAACGGCAGGCCGGGAGGCGCGCCTCGCGCACAGGCCCCTGAAGACGCCGCCCGCAGGTAGGGCCGCTGCGAGAGGTAGAAGATGGCCCCCCTGTCCGCGGGCAGCGCAATCTCCCCCATCACGCGGAACGCGCTGGACTTGCCGCAGCCGTTGGGGCCCATCAGCAGCACGCTCACGCCCACGCCGCCCCCAGTCCTGCGCCCCCACCTGCTTGGACAGGTATGCCTCCGCCACCTCCTTCTTGGCCGCCAGCCCCTCCACCTCCTTCTCCACCGACTTGAGCTTGCCGATCATCGAGGCCCGCTTCTCATTCATCTCCTCCAGCCTGTTTGTTTGAGGTGGGGGAGGGGAGGTGTTTGAGGGCGGCAGCGTGCGGCGCAGCAGCGGGCAGGTTCAGAGGCTGCCCTGCCGCAGTGCGGGAGGAAGGGAGGAGCACGGCTGGCCGCCCTCCATCCCTGCAAACGCTGGTCAAAACAAGCTGATCAACCCCAAACCACCCTCCCCCCCCCACTTTTTGCCCTCCTCCTCTATGCGCGGCACCAGCTTGTCCGTGCCAATGATGTCCTCGAGGTATTCCAGCAGCCCGGGGCTGGAGTCGCGCCCGGGGCCCTCGCCCTCGCTCTTGGGGCGCATCAGGCTGATCTGCTCCACCTCGCCCTGGGGGGGGGGGTCGTTTGCGCGCGCGCGCTCAAGTTTGGTTTGTGCGGTGCGTGCACCATGGACTGGGATGGGGGTTCTAAGATTGGTGTGCGCCTCGGCCCACAAACACGGTGCGCCCAAGCATTGGCGCTGCAGGTGCGGCTGTGATGTGCGGCTTGCCCGACGCCGCTGCAGCACACTTGCATGCGCGGCCAGCTCCAAATGCCAGAGCCTGCGCTGGCAACCGGTGCGTGCGCCCCTCCTCCCCACCCCGAACCGCAGAAATCCCCAGCCACCAAAACCCTGCACGACCCAGCATGCCCCTGCCGCACACCCCGCTGCACCACCGCGCCCGCGCCCCACCTGCAGGATGAGGAAGCGGTTGTTGTCCAGGTCGATGCCCTTCTCCTTCAGCAGTGCGGTCACCTGGGATTTTGGGGTTGGGTTGGGTTGGGGCTTGGGAGCAGCCCGCAGAGATGCGCGGCGACGCAGCACAAAGATGCCCCAGGCGGCCTGATGCCCCGTATGCCTGCTCTTGCGTTCACAAATCACACCCCGATGCATGCTTTGACCCGTGACCTGCAACCCCGCGACCGCTGCGCGCGCGCACCTCCTTGACGCTCTGCTTCTTGCCGTTGACGTAGTAGTCGCTGGTGTTGGCGCGCGTGGCGGTGCGCGCTACGGTGAAGTCGGAGCCGGGGACGGCCTCAAAGTCGGCGCCCTCCTGGTTTGGGTTGGTTCATGGGGTTGGGTTCGCGTTGGTCTTATGTTGGGGTCGGGTGAATGGATTTGGTTTGGTTCAGCGAGCGTGAGCACGGCGACCAGGGGCGGCACAATGCAGCGCGCGCGGCAGCTGTGCCGGGGCAGGAAGCCGACCCCTGGCATCACACCACCAGTACGGAAGCTGCCTGGCCCTCGGCTTGCCTCGCCAGAGCACCCAAACCAAGCCCTCGCCGGCCACTCCTTTGGCCAGATCACCCCTTGCCGCAGCGCCCCCTCGTCAGATCCACCCCCCCCACCCCACCCCCACCCCAACCCCCCTACCCAAACCTCACCCTGTCGATGATTTCCTGGAAGTGCACCGTGACGCAGGCGCGCTCCAGCGCGCGGTGGTTTGTCGAGTTGTGGATGAGCTCGGACACCTTGTTGAAGCGCAGCTGGGGTAGTGGGGGGGCGGCAGCGAGGGTGGCGTTTTTAGGCCAGCCCCGCCGCTGACAGCAGCGGCAGCAGCGGCAGCAGCGGCAGCAGCGGCAGCAGCGGCAGCAGCGGCAGCAGCGGCAGCAGCAGCAGCAGCAGCAGCAGCAGCAGCACCAGCAGCAGTGGCAGCGGGCCCGCGTGCGCGCATCTCCTGCCGCACCTGCTTGGCGCGCCGGCCAAACACAAACAGCATCGCATCAATCACGTTGGATTTGCCGCTGCCGTTGGGGCCCACCACTGCCGAGAAGTTCTGCAGGCGAGCGCGGGGAGGGGGAGGATTTCCGGACGGCCGTGTGCCGCTGCGCGCCAACAACGGCGCAGCACGCCAGCGGCGCAGCAGCGCGCGCGCGGCGCGGCGCCGCCGCTCCTGCCGCCGCAGCCCTGCCCCCCTTACCTTGTGGAACGGCCCGACGTACTGCGTTCCCGCGTACGATTTGAAGTTTTCCAGCACCATCTGCCTGATCATCAGGCGCGGGCGCGGCTCCCCGCCGTGTTCGGCCATGTTGCGTTGTGATGCGGGCCCCGCCCGCGCTGGTTGGGCCTCAAACGCAACCTAAGGGCTTATGAAAGCACTTATCCGGCTTCCTAGTCACATTCGCGGCCGCGGCTGCCGCTCTTGAAATTCGAAAGCCGGGGCCCGATCTGCGGACGCCAGCCGTGTCCGGAAGAGTGCGCGGCCCTTTTCAAATCTGGGAGCGCGCCCACGGGAGCTTGTGCGCCTGAGCCGCGGGCTCCTGCGGGCTGGCCCCCGCGCCGCGACCGATGCGCTTCCGCTGCGCCCCCGCCGCCACCGGCGCACGCCCGGCCGCCGCCAGCCGCTGCCCCACCCTCCGATGGCGGCGCTGTGGCCGTTCACCACCAAACCACCCCTTGCTGTGCAGTTGAAGACTGACTGAGTCAGACTGAATTGCAATCTGCGGCCTGGAACTTGGCTTGGGCAAAAGCGGCCCAGGTCACAATGTCATAAGGAGGGCTCTGGCCGCCTCAAAAGCGGCTCAAATCAAGGCCTCAAACGGGGGCTCCCGCATCTTCACTTTGCCGCACAGCGTCTGCGCTGCATAGGCTCTGAACCTGGGCGCCGGCCGTTGCCGCATCAGCAGTTCTAGCTGGGCCAATCCCGAAACGCCCCCTCCCGCCCCCGCAGCCATGGCGGTGCAGCCCACCACGCTGGCGCTCGACACGCTGGCCGACGCGGCGCGCCGAGACGAGGCCCCACCCAAGAAGCTGCGGCCGGGGTTTTCATTTGAAACGCCGCTGGGGCGCTGCCGCATCGAAATCAAATCCAAGGAGCGAATCGACGGCGGCAGCGACCGCTGGCTGGCCGGCTGTCTGTTTTGGAGGGGCGCCCAAGAGGCCGCGCCGGCGGATCCTTCTTTCGCGCTTGAGCTGGCAGCTGTGAAGGAGAGCCGCTCTTAGGAGCTGCTGGGCTCGTTCGGCACCCTCGAGCTCTGCAGATGGTCGCAGCTGCGGCGCGCCGTGCTGGACGGCTGCAGCCTGCAGATGGCCGTCGTCGTGCTGCCCCCCAGCGACGCAGCGGCCATCCTCGACACGGCGCTGCGCCTCGACAACAACCTCGGCGCCGCCCTCCCCGCCATCGGCCCCATGCTGGACGGCGACTTCACCGATGTGGCCGTGACCGCCGGCGGCCGTACCTTCCGCGCCCACCGCGTGGTGCTGGCCGCCACCAGCCCCGTCTTCAAGAGCATGCTGGTGGGCGCCATGCGCGGGGCGCGCGAGGCTGCGGTGGAGCTGGTGGGTGCCGATGCGGGCGTCGTGGAGCTGCTGCTGCGGCACATGTACGGCTGCGCCATCGAGGTGCCGGCGTCCCTGGCGCTGCAGCTGTATGCCCTTGCGGACCAGTACCAGCTGGCGGGGGAGCTGAAGCAGCGGCTGCGTCTGTGGCTGATGGCGCTGCCGCTGGCGCCCGAGGCGCTGTTTGAGCTGGTGCCTGCGGCGCGCACGCTGTACTGTGGAGCACCTTGCTTGCCATGACTCTCCAACGGCGCTGTGCGTCTGGCTGCCAGCCCACCCCCAAACCAGTAACAGGCCCTCGCTGTGCAGTTGAAGACTGAATCGGGAATGCTTGCCAAGTTACCAGCAATCTCCTAAAACACGCATTGCTTGGGAGGACAGCGTGTAGGCTGCATGCATGTACCAATCGGCTGCAGCAGGCAGGGGGGTGGTGCGGAAAGGAAGCATCTGAAAGCGCACGGTGGGCTCTCCCGCCGCTAGTGGGTGCGGCGTTGACTCGGCGTCAAACCGTGTTGGGAAATTGAGGGCCCGCGCGGTTCCACAGCAGTCCACACTGCAAGGCGCCGTTCAGCGCAGCCGGTCCCGGCTGTTGGCGGGCGGGTTGCATTGGCGCGGGGCGGCAGCAGTGAAGCTCGGTCAACAGGGCTTGGGCAAAAGCAGCGGCCAGCTCACAATGTCATAAGGGGGGCATCTGGCCTCGAAAGCGGCTGAACACAGGACCTCAAGACCAATGGTGGCATCTGGCCTCAAAAGCGGCTCACCTCAAAACCTCAAAGGGGGGCTCTGGCATCAAGGGGCGCTGCCTGAAGCGGCACGGTGTTCCGCGCGCAGAGGCGGGCAAGGCAGTGCTACTTGCAGACGACAGGAGCAGGGCAAAATGGGCATAAAGAAGCGATAGGCGCGATCGGCGGCGCACGTTGCGCAGCAGCTAGCTGCGAGTCGGTCGCTGCGCGCCGCGCGCCTCGTGTTGGCGGTGCTCCAGGGGCAGGCGGGACAAACGGAGAGGGCGTGCGCAGTTGCGGGGCAATCGGATAAGCCGCCGGCGCAACCCTGCACGGGCTGCTCGAGCGAGGCAAGAGCTTCCCAGGGTGTGTGGCAATGACATAAGGCCCCCACCTGCACGCTTGTGTGCGCAGAGGAGGGCAGGCGAGGTGCTGTAAATGTCCCGCTTGCGAATTATGTAATCAATGCGCACGGGGGCGCATTGAGGCTGTTGAGGGGGCGCGCATATGTGTGATTGTGCAAAATAGGCAGGAAAGGGTGGGTATTCGGCACCCTGCCAGGGCAGCTGAGGGCCACGGCCGCCGGCGCGCGAGGCGCGCGTGGCTCGCGTGGGGCCGGTAAACCGCCGCTGCCGCAGGCGCTAGCTGTTGCGCGGGGCGCCAGGCACGGCGCCGCGCGGGGGCAGATGCTGTGAGCGGCCGGGGAAGCATCAGCAATGGAATCTTGGGGGGCAGATCTGCCCGCGGACACAAAAGCTGGGCGGTGCGAGTCCAGGCGGACGCCGGGTGGGGGGTGGGGGGGGGCATCGGGCCTCGCTCGGCGAGCGCGGGCAAAGCGAGCGGCCAGCGGCAGCGGCGCCGCCGCCGCGCTTCCGCGGCCGTCGACGGTCGCTGGCTAGTGGTGCCGCGGCCGGGCGTGCGCGTGCGGCGGCCCGCCCGCGGCCCGCAGCTGCTGCAGCACGCCGCTGTCGACCCGCGCGCTCGTGGGGCCGCCGCCGCCGAGCATCAGCGCAGACGAGCCCTGCCGCGACGGCGCGCCGCCGTCAGCGCCGCCCTCGTCCGCGTGGCCGTGGCCGTGGCCGTTGGCGTGGCCGGGCGCGTGGGTGTGGTGGTGGGCCACCTCCTCCCCGGCATCTGCGGAGAGCTTTAGCTCTGCCAGAGACATGGCCTGGGGAGGGAGGGGCATTTTTGAGGGGGTCGGGGGTTGGGCGTGGGAGGGGAAGGGAGGGGCGTCTTTGAGGGGGTGGGGGTTGGGCTTGGCAGCACTTGTTGATGGGGAGGTAGGGCTAAGGAGCCGGTGAAGAGGGGAGTGGGAAAACAATAGGGCTGGTTGTGGGGTCTGAGGGGGTGTTCAGGCCGGGGAAGGCGAAGGAAGAGCGAGGGGACGAAACAGCGCAGTTGCGCAGCGGCCCAGCGGCGCCCGCGCGCGGCGCTGCGCGCAGAGAGGGGCCGCACCTCCCCGTCCGTCAGGGGCCGCTCCCTGTAGCACCTCGCCACCCAGAAGAACACCACCAGCGCCAGCATCGCTATCCCGGCGTTGAGAAACATGTACCAGTCTGGGGTGCGAGGGGGTGCGTGTTGGGTCGGTGCGGAGGTGGGGCTGTGCGCGTGCGGCGTGCGGAAGGCGGCAGCAATAACCTGCACTCGCAGACCGCCGCCGCTGGGTGCGCGCGACGCGCCGCACCGTAGTGCCCCGCAAAGGGGTTTTGGGAGATCCAGGGGTCGGATTTTGTGGCGGCGGCGACGGCCTTGTTTAGGCCAAAGGCCAGGTAGGAGGAGAGGCCGACGGCCAGCAGCAGCAGGGAGTTGGCCAGGGAGCGGGTGCCCTCGGACACCTGGAAAAGGGGTTCGAGGGGGAGGGGGGGGTAAGATGAGGGAGTTGGCGAGTGACCGGGTGCCTTCGGACACCTGGAGATGCGGGGGCAGTGGGTGAGGAGGGGGCGCAAGGGGTGGAGAAGGGGGCAAGAGGGCGGGGGAGGGGGTTGGAGGTGGGGAGAGAGGGGTTGAGGGCCAGGCAGGGGAAGGCGAGAGGGGTGCACAGCACCGAAAGGGGATCTGCTTTGCTCCGTTGGCGGCGGGGAGCCCCATGGCGCAGCAGAGCAGCTTCTCAAGAGCTGCGACCCCTTAGACAAAGCGCCCGCCCCCACCTGCGTGAAGAAAATTTCCACCACGGCTGCGTTGACAAATGTCTCGCTGACGCCTTCAAACGCGTGCGGGATGACTGGGGGGTTGTTGGGGTTATTTGGGGGGAGGGAAAGGGGGAGGGGGCGCGTGGGAATGGGGGCCTGTTGGGGAGTGGCTGAGGGCGAGGGCGAGCGGGGTTTGCTCGCCGGCTGCGTGCATGCCGCTGCGCGCGCTGCTCTGCAAGCTGCTTGCCGGCGGCTTTTGACGCACTGCGCACGCGGCGGGAAGAAAGGCAGGACAAGGCGGCGGGCAGAAGAGTTTGAGCAGAAGAAGAGGGGCGAGCAGAAGAAGTTGGAAGGGTTAAACAGGAGTGGGAACGAGAAAAGCAAAAAGTGCGCGCGCGCCGCGCGCGTACCGTGCCACCAAATCGACATGGGAACTGTGAACCGCCGCGCCGACCCCGCCGCCAGCTTAGGGTTGAGCGCGAGCGCCCGCGCGAAGCGCCGCGCGATGCCGGTGCGGGCGAGGATGCGGTAGCGGGCCACCTCGATGAAGCCGGCTGTTGTGGGTTTGTGTTTTGTGTTTTGGGGGAGGTTGTTGGTTTGTTTTTTTGGGGGTGCGGTTTGTGGGTTGAGTGGGCCTTTGCAAACTGCTGGAAGCGGCTGGCTGGGGGGCCACGAGGGGGTAGAGGGTTGCAACAAGCAGTTGCTGAAGGGCAGGCGTGCAGCACAGCAGCCGTTTTGCGGCGCGCAAAGTGGGGCTTTTTGGAGGGCGCAGGCCTGCCCCCGCCATCTGAAACCCGGCCAAAACCCACCCGAGAGCAGTGCCAAGATTTGCAGGATGATGCCAAAGCCTTTGGTTTGGGGAGAGGAGTGCGCGTTTCGGTGGCAGGGTCGCGGCTTGGGCTCGTGCTGACACAACGGTACGCAACGCCACACGCGGCGCCGCCCGCCTGCAGCAAAGCGGAGCGGCGCCCCAAACAACGCCGCAGCGGCTCGGCTCAAAACCCTGCAACCCCAAACCCTGAAAACCCAAAATCCTCTAAACCCCTCACCTCCCCCCCCCCCCAAAAGCCCCCAAGCGCCCCCCCCCACCTATGCGCTGCATCGCGGTGATCCGCCACCCCCGCCGCCGCGCAAGGGGCACCACCAGAAAGTCGTAGGCGAGCAGAGAGGCCAGCATCGCGAGCTGCGCGCGTTCCGGCGTAGGCAGGGGCGGGGGGCGGCGCTGAGGCCGGGCCGGGCTGCCGGGCCGGGCTGCCGGGCCGGGCTGCCGGCCCCCGGGCTGGCGGGCTGCCGGGCCCATGGGGCACACCAGCGCTGCGTTTGCCCTGGCATGCGGAGCCCCAGGTGCCCCGGCTCACCTGGTTGGCGAAGCTCATGGAGGCCGCCGGCACCTTTATGGCGCCCATCCCGCGCTGGAGGGAGTCGCCGGTGAAGGGCAGGAGCGTTGAGATGGGGTCGCAGCCGATCTGGGGGGGTGCGGGGTTGAAAGGGGTTGCGGGTTTGAAAGGAGTTGCGGGCGTTGGAGGGGTTGCGGGGGTGGTATGGGATTGCAGCCAATCTGGGGGGTGCGGGGGTTGCGGGGTAAAGGGGATTACGACGCCGGCTGCGGAGGTTTCGGGGGTGGTGGGGTTTTGGGGGGAGTCGCAGTCGATCTGGGGTGGGGTTACGGGGGTTGGGGAGTTTGCGGGGGTAAAAACGGACGGGGCGCAGAAGCGTACTCCCACCATCAGAGAAGAAAACCATTCCCCCCACACCACGCACCCTGAACAGCACCGCCAGCAGCAGGAAAGGCCCCAGCGAGAGCAGCGCCTTGGCCTCCTCCACCTCCGCCAGGCTGGGCTGGTAGCGCCCCGGCCGCCCGTGCGGGAGGGCGGCCCTCTCGAGGCGCCGGTAGCGGGGGGTGCGGCCCATTCGGAAGGCCACGTTGCCGGAGCCGAGGGGCGGGTCTGGGGGTTTGGGGGTTTGGGGGTTTGGGGGCTTGGAGGTTTTGGGGTCTGGGGGTCTGGGGCTCTGGGGGCGAATTGGGGGAGTGGGGGTTTGGGGGTTTGAGGTTTGCGGCGTCCGGCAAGGGGTGGGGGGCTGGGCAGGAGACAGTTTTGAGGGGCGGTTTTGGGGGAGCGGTTTTGGGGGAGCGACCTCTCCCTGAGGTCGAGGGAGGGAGATAGTTTCAAGCCCAGACCGGGGGCGTGAGGGGGGTTTCAATCTTCAGGGCTGCCGCGGCGGCAAGAGCGCGCACCGTGCAGCTGGGAGGGGTCTGACGGCACCGGCTTGCGCGCGTTGGTGATCAGCGCGCATTTGAACACCTGCGGCCACAGGGGGAGGGAGGGCGGGGCGCCGAGGGGCAGGCGCGGCGGGGTCGGCGGGAGGCTTCAGGCTTCGGGAGGCGAGGCTGTTGGCTCCCCTGCGCCGCAGCACATGCAGCGGCTTGGGACTCGAGCCGCCCCCCCGCCGCCGTTTCCGGGGCACCCACACCGGGCAGCGGTGCAACCCCTGCACGCACCCACCACGCACGCAAACGCAAACCCCACCCCCCACCCCCCCCACCCCAAACCAGATCCGACCCGCAGGCGTGCAAGAGGTGGCGGCAGACGGCACACGCAGCGCACAAAAGCGGCCCGGAAAAGGCGCGGCGCGCACAGCACACGCAGCACACGCGGCGCAGCGAACGCTCGCCTGGTAGAGGCGCCGCAGCGGGGAGCCCTCCGGCGGTACGTAAGCGTACAGCCGCGCCCCCGCGCCCCCGACGAACAGCGCCAAAGCGGCGACAAACACCGCTGCGGGGATTCCGAATCCGATCGCGTAGCCGCGCATCTCCTGGACTGGGGTGACCACGAGGGCGGCGATGAGGGAGCCGAGGTTGATCACGAAGTAGAACCTTTTTTGGGGGAGGGGGAGGGAACGGGCCGAGATCACAAACTAGGATCTTTGTTTTGGGGGGAGGGGGGAGGGAGGGCGGCGATGAGGGAGCCGAGGTTGATCACGAAGTAGAACCTTTTTGTGGGGGGGGGGGATATGGGGGGGGGGGGGGGGGGGGGGGGGGGGGGGGGGGGGGGGGGGGGGGGGGGGGGGGGAGGTGTGGGGGGGGGGGGGGGGGGCAGCCGGTGTCGGCAGGGTTGGCGGTTGGGTCCGGGTTGGCGGTGGTTCGCAGGCACGGCGCAGTCTCAGGAGGCGCAGGCTGGCTCGATCAAAATCAACCCCCATCAACCAGTTTTGACCTCATGTGTGACCAAGCTTTGACCGCGCACCCAGCCCGCCCACCAGTTAAAGAAGGAGCTCCGGTACCGCCGCTCCTGCGCCGAGCCGTCCCTGAACTGGTCCCCCCCAAAGCTAGACACACAGGGCTTGATGCCGCCAGAGCCGAGGGCTATCAGGTACCTTTGCCGTTGGTGGTTGTTTGTTTGTTTGGAATGGTTGTGCGTTCAGTTTTCGCGCCTGGCCGGGGACGGCGGCTGATGGCCAGGCTGGGCGTTCCGCAGGGCGCGCCGCGCTCAAGCCGTCGAAACGGCCCTCGCAGCAAAGCGCCGCCCCAGGCGACCGCCACCGCCCAGCCCCAGTGCAGCCGCGCGAACCCCCACCGCCCCAGCCCCAGCCCCAGGCCCGCCCCCCCACCCCCACCCACATGAACGCCCAGAACGCGGCCGTGGTGGGTCCATAGCCGCCGTCCGGCGGCGCGTTGCGGCGCGGCCGCGTGGAGGGCGCCGCGTTGACCGCGGTGATGCCGAGCAGGCCGACCAAATAGACAGCGGAAAATGCGAGGATGGTGCGGAACCTGGTGGGAGGGCGGGTGCGTGCATGTTTGTGCGAGTGCAAGGCCGGCTAAACAATGCGGGCGCCACTGCCGGGCACGCAGCGGCGGCTGGCGGCGCGCCGGACGACGACGAAGAACGCCCTCTGCGGGTTGCAGCATTACAAGCCCTAAGCCCCAATTACTAAACCCCAAACCCTGAACCCCAAACGCTAAACCCCGCCCACCTCCCGAAGTGCGCGTCTGCGAGGTACCCTCCGATGAGGGGGGTCACGAACACCGTGCCCTTGAACACCTGCAGCAGCTGGCTGGCGCTGGCAGCGGAGTAGCCCTGGGTGTGTGTGGGGTGTGTGTGTGTGTGTGGTGTGTGTGTGTGGGGGGTTTGTCTGTATGGGGGGGGGGGGTGCGGGCGCGCGGTGCGCAGCTGAAAGGGGGCGGGCGGCGGGCGCGCTGTGGCAGCTGAGAGGGGGCGGGCCGCCCCAACGCCGTTTCTGCGGCCCCACCGCTCGGCCGCGGGCGCGATGCGGGCCGAGCCCCCAAGCACCCACCAGATACTGCTTCAGGTACAGCGAAAGGTTGGTGGCGATGCCGACTGCGGGGGCGGGCGGGGATCGTGGGGCGGGCGCAATTCATCACGCCCCCGCGCGCGCTCCGCTGGCGCCCGCCGCCCGCCGCGACGGCCGCGCGCCCCCTTCCCGCGCGGCAGGCGCTTGCAGGCGCTTCCTCGCGACTCACTGAAAGCCATGCGCTCGCAGAGCTCGGTGCCTGCGCGGCGAAAGAGGAGGGGAGGGTGTGGACGACACGCGGGACGCGAGACCGGGCAGCGCGCGGCCGATCCACGGCGGGGGCTCACCCAGAATGCAGAGACAGGCCGTCAGAAGCTTTCTCCTGCGCCTAGGGGACACGTGTTCCTGTTCGCCGTCCTCCTTGGCCTCGAAATCGCCGACCGGGCCGCGCGGGGCCTCGATCTCTTCTATCATTGTGAAGAATGGAGTGGCGATTTTGTGGTGTGAACCGCTGCCGCGATGTGCCAGCGGATTTAAGACTGGGACTGGGACCTTGACCTCGGGTTACAATTCTCGTGCGCCAAATCGGAGCCCCGGCCGACCCGCGCCATATACCGCAAAGCGCCTCCATGGCAGCCGCAGGCGCATACACCCGGCGGGCGGGGCCGAGAGCCCCGCGGCCCCCCGCGCCGTCGGCGTTCGCCGCGGCCGCCCTTGCGTTCGCGCTTGCCGCGGCCGCCGCCGCCGCTGCGGCAGGGGCCCCCCGCAGCTCCGGGCCGCCACGCCAGTCGCCGGCGCCGCTGCCGCCTCCGGAAGCAGGCGCGCACCCACGCTTGGCGCCGCGCCGGGGCCGATCGCGCGCCCGACACCGCGCCGCCCCCGGCGCTGCGCCCCTCGACACGCAAGCGCGCCGCCGCCCCTTTTAACCCCGCCCCCCGCGCCCCCGCGCGCCGCCGTGCCCCCACGCCGCAGGCCGCCTGCGCATCACGGCCCTGGGCACCGGCGTGCCCCGCGTCATGCGTTCGCAGGCGACCGCCTCGTTCTTGGTGCAGCTGGACGACGGCGGCGCCTTCCTATTCGACATTGGAGACGTGAGAGGGCCTCGCTCCACGCTGCGTGATCTGCCTGATGTGTGATCTGGGATCGCAGGGCTGTTTGGCGCATTGGGCCCGGGGGCTGCATGCCATTGTGTGTCGTTGTTTGGCAGCGTACGCCGCAGCAGACCCGCCTTTGGCTCTGCGCCGAGCCGCGCGGCGGCGCGGCCCGGGGAGGGGCGGGGATCACAGTCGGCCTGCATGGCTGCCGGCTCGCGGCGGCCATCAGTCCGGGGCACCCGGGCCCAGGCAGGCCCTCAGCCCGGCGCCCGACTAAGGCGACGCGCGCAACCAACGCGCCATCCCCTCCCGCGCCCGCGCCCGCGCCCGCGCGCAGGGGGCCCTGACAAACCTCATCCAGGCGGCTCCCGGCGCCTGGGGGGACACGGTGCGCGCGCGCACGCGCGCGCGCGCGCGGCACCCGTCGGGCACCCGCGAGTGACGCAAGCGAAACTCGATTGCTCTGCGCCGCTACCAATTGCACCCCGGCTTGCCAAAGAGCCTCCCCAACCTCCCGAAACCGCCGCGGCCCCCTCACCAACCCCCGGAACGCGTCCAGTTGTTCCTCACCCACCTGCATTCGGACCACACAGCCGACTCGGTACAACTGCTGGCCCTCGGCCCAATGCTGGGCGGCCGGGAGGGGCCTCTGCACGTGTACGGACCCTCGGGCCCCACCCCGGAAACCGGGACCGCCGCGTTTGTGGCCGGCCTCAACGGCATGCTCGCCTGGGACCGGCTGGCGCGGCGGCGCGTGAAGCTGCCGCGGGGGCGGCTGCTGGGCGGCTGCGGCGCGGAGGGCGGCGGCGGCGGCGGGAGGGTGCAGCCAGCGGCTCGCGCCGGGCCGCTTGCGCGATTGCGGCACGCGCGAGCGCGCGCCGCATGTCTTCGCCACTTGCCCGCGCGTTGCCGCCCCGCTCCGCGGCAGTTGCCCCACCATGCGGGCCCCGCATGACTCAATCCCGTCCCCCAAAACGAAACGCCAGGAGTGCGCCGCCGCCGCCACCGCCGCCGCCGCCGCCGCCGCCGCCGCGCCAAGCGCCGCGGGCGGCCAGGAAGCCCAGCAGGCGGCAGCCCAGCGGTCGGAAGCCCAGAAGGCGGAAGCCCAGCAGGCGGCAGCCCAGCAGCCAGACCTGGCCGTCGCCCACGAGTTTGACTGCGCCGCGCGCCGATCGTTAGTCTTCGAGTCCCCGGGCGGCGCGCGCGTGTACGCCTCCCTCGTTGATCACTACTTCACATTGGGCCCTGTGGCGTACCGGCTGGAGTACGAGGGGCTGTCGGTTGTGTTTGGGGGTGACAGGTGCGGCGGGGGCCGGTCTTTGTACGCGTGTGTGTTTGCGGGCTTTTGGCGCCAGGTGCGGGGTGGGTTGTTCTTTGGGGGTAAACAGGTGCGGCGCGGACCGGGCTAAGTCGAAAGGCGTCCTCTGCCTTGAAGCCTTGGAGCTCATCATTTTGGGGGGAAAACTGCATCAGGGGGCGATTTGCCCCCTGCCCCTCGTTTGCAAACACCAAACGTCGCTGAAGTCAACATGCGGTGCCCCACACTTTGACTGAAAGCCCCCAAAAAACCCAAACCGCCCCGCAACTCCTCGAAACCGCAGCGCGCCCGTCGACAGCCTCGCTGAGCTGGCGGCCGGCGCGGACGTTTTGATACTGGACGCCCTGGCCACGCCGCCGGGGCTGGCAGACGGCGGGGCGGCGGCTGAGGGCGGCGGCGGAGGCAGCAGCAGCGGCGGCGGCGATGGCAGCGGCGGCAATAGCGGTGAAGGCGGCAGCAGCGGCGGCGGCGGCGGCGGCAGCGGCGACAGCGATGGCGGCGAGGGCGAAAGCGAAGGCGGGCGCGCTAGCAAGAAGGGCACGACGGCGCAGGAGCGCTCCAATATCGCGGCCAGCCACGCGACGCCGGAGCAGGCGGGGCGGATGTTTGCCGCCGCGGCGCCGCGGCTGGGTGAGCGAGCGGGCGATCAGCGGAGGGGGGGGCTGCGGGCTGTGCTGCGCGCGTGCTGCTGGGGGATTGTGGCCGGAACCGCCGGTAGGGGGCCTCGGCGGTCTGCTGGGCGGTTTTGTGTCCCCAACCGCATGCTCCAACCCCCTGATGGCTCTGCCGGCTCGCCTGGCAGCTTCCAGCCGCCGCTGTCGCCGCCAGAACGCCGACGCCCCCGCCGAAAACACGCGCCTCCCCCTCCCCCAGCCGTCGCGACCCACATCGCCGCCAACGGGTACAGCCTGCCCTTTGTGGTGACCGGCGTGCGGCGCGCCTACTCGGGGCCGCTCTCCATTGCCCAGGACCTCGACTTTTGGGATGTGGGGCCCGATGGGATCTTTGCGGGCCACCTCTCCGCGCCGGATGCCTCGTGGGGGCTCACGTTTGGGGGAGACACCGCCGTCGCGGGGCCAAGGGAGGCGCCGGCGGCCGGGGCCGGCGGCGGCGCGGGCGTGGGCGGGGGCGGGGGCGGGGGCGGGGGCGGGGGCGCGCGCGAGCAGCAGCGCTGATGGCGCGTTTGCTGTTCGCGCGCTGCGCCGGCGCCGCCGCTGTGGGATCGACTGCGTTTGAAAAGCGCTGTAAATGCGTTGCCCGCCCTCGTGCAGCGTGCGCCGGCAGTTGCAGGGGCACTCCAAGACGGCGGCCCCGAAGACTTTACTAAAGCAGGATGAAACAGCAACACGCGCGCCCGCCGCGCCCATCGCCGCCGTCGCAGCCGCTGCCGCCGCCGCAGCATCAAGCAGCAGCACGCGCGCCCACAGCGCCCGCCGCCGCCGCCGCCGCCGCCGCCGCGCGCTGGCCGTCCTCCCGCTCCTTCTCCTCCAGCTGCGCCGGCGTCAGCGCGGGGCGGACCCCAATCATCGAGTCGCGCGTCACCAGGCGCGCCAGGCGGGCCTCGTCCCAGCCCTCCGTGCCGGGGGGGCGCTCTGGGATCACTATGTAGCGCTGGGGTGGGGGGGGGGGGGGTTGGGGATGCATTGGGTGCAGGCGTTGGGAGGTGGGAGTGTGTGTTCTGTGGTGCCTGTTGGAGGCAGGCGTGTTGGTGCTTCATTCATTCACCGCCGACACGCACCACACACAACACGCCGCACGAACCTCCAAACCCTCACACACACGCCTTGCACGAAAACATCACACAAAGTGCACCCCCCCCCCCACCCGCACAAACAAACAAACAGCAACACGGCTCACCAGGTCCGCCGTGCTGTCGTGCACGCGCACCGCGGTGCCCTCTGGCAGCGCCGTACCGAACTCCGCCAGCACCCCGCGGGGGTCCCTCACCGCGCGGCAGCGGTACGCGCGGGAGCGGTACCAATGGGGGCTCAGGCCCAGCACGGAGATGGGGTAGCAGCTGCAGAGGGTGCACACCTGTCGGGCGGGGGGGTGGGCACGGCGCGGGGCGGATGTAACGGGGTGGGGCCGGCGGTGTCTTTTGGGGGGTGGAGTCTTATTAGCCTTGGCGTGGGATTTCAATTTGGGGAGCCACGCGCGGATCAGAGGAGCTTGAAACACGAACCCCTGTTTCTGGCAATGACTCGGCGAGTGCACCCCAGCCCCCCCACCCCCACCCCCACCCCCCATGCAAAAGCCCACCACCAAATTGTGCACGCCGGGCTCATTGGCCACAGCCGTCAGGATCGTGCCGCCCCTCGGCGCCGCCAGCCCCGGCGCCGCGGCCGGCGCCGGCGCGGGCGCGGCCGCGGCCGCGGCTGTGTCGGGCGCTGGCGCGGCCGCGGGGGCCGCGCCGGGGGCGGGGCCGATGTTTGAGGTGGGCACCCCCAGCTCTGCGCAGGCCGTGACTGCGTCGGCCAGCAGCCGGGCCTGTTTGGAGGGGGAGGGGCGGGGGGCCCGCGTTTGAGCGGTTGCAGGGGGGAGGGGCCTTGACCGCCGCATGCACCAGTAAAGCAACGAGAACCCTCCCCCAAAGCCCCCCAACCCCCCGCGCGCCTTGAACGCCGCGTCCTCCCACGCGCGAGCCACGAGGCGAGCGCCGTTGCCCGACGCCCCCCGCGCGTCCATTGCCTCCATCTCCGCGGTGACCTCGGCGGCGGTCAGCACGCCCTGGTTGGCGGGGTTTTGCGGTTTTGGGGAGTTCGGGGGTTTGGGTCGGGTTGCGCGGGTTGCGGGCGCCCCCCAAACTGTGAAGCTCTGCAGCAAAGTGCCCCCAGGCAACCGAATTTCCCCACCCCCAAACAACAACGGCCCCAAACGCCAGTGCTGCCCGTAAAAAAGCGTCCACCAACAGCAATGGCCCCAAAGCACCTTGTCCAGCAGCACGCCGTACAGCGCCTCTGGCAGGCGGGAGCGGGCAGAGTCGTCGCCCTCCCGGTCAACCGCCGCCTGCTCAACCTTTGGGGGAGGGGGGGTAGAGAGGGGGTGAAGAAGGGGGGGTCGAGCGTCGGGGGCGGGCAGGGGTGCAAGGGGCCGCGGCAGTCAAAGCCGCGGCGGTCAAAGCCGCGGCGGCCAAAGCTGCGGCAGTCCGGTCAAAGCCGCGGCGGTGCAGTCACAGCCGCGGCCGTCCGGTCAAAGCCGCGGCCGTCCGGTCAAAGCCGCTGCGGCCCGGTGAAAGCAACTACCGCCCGGTCAGACGCCCCTCGTCTGCTCGTCTGCCGCGCCCCACCTGCTCCCGGGCCTCGTGGACGTGGGGCTCCCCGCCGTCGTGGCTGTGCACCGCACCGCCGGGGCCGTGGCTGTGGCCGTGAGAATGCGCGTGGTCGTGGCTTTGGCTGTGGCTGTGGCCGTGCTGCGCCGCCGCCGCCCCGCCAATGTGGCTGTGTTCGTGGTCGTGGCTGTGGCCGTGGCCGTCGTCGTGGCTGTGGCCGTGGCCGTGCGTGTGCGCGTGCGCGTGGCGGGTGCAGTCAGAGCCGGGCCCGCCGCGCAGCACGCCGCGCGCCGCCGCGCCGGCGCGGGCCTGGCGTTCCAGGTCCTCCTCGCTGGCGGGCTCCAGCCAGGGCTGAGGGTTTTATGTTTCAGAGGGTGAGGTGGTGTGCGTGTTTAAGGCGGCGCACATGTGTGCGGGGTGCTTGCTCACGACCAAAGGGGACTCGAAACAGTGTGTGTGCTTGTGCTCAAGAGCAACACCTGGTGGAATCGAGCCGCTGCACAAGGTAAGCACTACAGCACGCGCAGAAGCAAGCAAGCCACCCACGCACCCAACCACCAGCCAACAAGGCAAACAACAAACCAACCAAAGTCATAAATGCGCCAAGCCAAACCCCCACCTGGTAGATCTCGATGTCTACCAAACCAATCAACACACCAACCAAAGTTATAAAACCTTCAAAGCAACCCCCCCCAACCCCCACCTGGTAGATCTCGATGTCAACGGTGTCGTTGGCGCCGCCCCCATAGCCCTCCCACACGTGGCACTGGGCGAAGCGCACCCTGCAAGAAGGGGTTGGGGCATTCAACGCGGCGGGCGCGGTTCGGTTGACTGGAGTTGACCGAGTTGACCAGTCAGCAGTTGGCCAAGCTGACCAGGGCGAAACGCCAGCCACAGTGTTTGGCGCGCGCGGCAGGTGGGAGGCGAGCAGCCACAACTGTGCTTCGTCATCCGAGCGCTGCTGTTCGGCCGCCGGGTGGGCGCCAAGCAACGGCCCAGCGCAGCGCAGCCCACCTGTACAGCGGCACGCGCGGGCCCGGCTCGCGGAACGCCCCCCGCTCTGGGTCCTGCGGGGTTGGGGGCACGCGCGCGCGCACGCGGCGCCGTCAGGGGGCTGGGCGGGCTGCTGGGCGGTCGCCGGCGCGCGCCGCCGGACGGCGCGATGGCCGAGCCCCTCACAGGGAAACCGCTGCCTGCCGGACCCACGGCCCGCCGCGCACCCCAAACCCCCCGCCGCACCTTGAACGCGCCCACGCACTCGCGCTCCACGCGCCCCACCAGGCCTGCCGCCCCCTCCCCCCTCCCCCGCCGCACCTTGAACGCGCCCACGCACTCGCGCTCCACGCGCCCCACCAGGCCAAAGATGTAGCCAGGGGTGCGCAGGTGCGGCCTGCGCCAGCGCAGGGGCGCGTTTTCGCGCAGCACGCGCACCAGGTCGCCCGCCCTGAAGCTGCGCTGGGGGGGGGGGGTTGGGGGTGGGGGTGGGGTTGGGGTTGGGGTTGGGGTTGGGGGTGGGGGTGGGGGTGGCGGGGTTGGGGTCGGCACTGGGGGGTTGGGGGATTAGGGGTTGCGAGGGAAAGGGGCTGCGCGAGGCGAGGTTTGGTCTCCAAAGCGCGAGCAGAGTCAGAGCGCTTGCAAGCATCCTCCAAAAAGAAAACTCGGGCGGTGCGGAAGCCTTTTGCGGCTTTGTGCCGCCAGGGGGCGGGGGAAGCAGCAGGCGCACCGCGGCGGCTGCTCGCTGGGCGGCTCCGGCCCCAGTGCCGCGTCCAGGTCGGCGCGCGACAGCACGCCGCGCTCAAGGCAGACCTCGGCGGCCGCCGCCGCCCACCTGCGCGCGGGGGAGCGCGGCCCGGGGTGCTTTGTCGGCGGGTGGGCGCGCCGGCGCGCGGCCGTACTGGGCCGCGGCCGCAGGGCGTTTTTGCTGCCCCAGCGCAGCACGCAGCGGGGCGCGACCCAAACTGCGCACGGCGGCGTCGACCAGGGCTGCCCCAAAGCAAAAGAAACTGCCGCCGGCCGCCTCACTTTTCGTAGTAGCTGCGCGCCGCCTCGGCCTCCGGCAGCCCCTCCACCGCGCGCCGCAGCTCGTCGAGGGTCAGGTGGCCGCGCGCCAGCAGCCGCCACACCACGGCGTGCGTGCGGCGCTCCCAAAACGCCCAGGGCTTGTCCTGCGCGCGCGGGGCGGCGTCGGGGTGCGCGCGTGCGGTGGGCGTGCGGAGGGTTTCTCAGCCCCGGTTTCTCAGCCCGGGTCGTGCGAAGGCCGCGGCCGCGGCGCGACGGGGGCGGAGCGGTGCTGTGCGGCTCGGCGCACGGCGAGACCCGCCCGGCTGGCGGCGCGGCGGGCGCGCACCTGCGTGTCCAGCTCGCCCAGTACGCTGGGATCCAGAGCGCCCGCGTCATGGTGGCCCGCCGGGAAGATATGCATCCTCGGCGCGCTGCTTTGCGGGAGTCGAGATCAGAGCGGGGGCGCGCTGGCCCTCTGGGGCGGTGCACAGCGGTCGCGTTGGGTTGTGCGAGTTGCAAATCGACAATGTATACGGCAGGCTGGCGCAGGGAGGCAAGGGCTGGCGCGGGCACGCAATAGTCGCATACGGGCCTTGCAAACCTCCCGCCTTGCCCGTAATTCATCATAAAATATACCGCATCGTCCGCGCACCTGCACCGTGCGCATACAACCCTCGCAGATCGCCACTTCGTCCGCCCCCGGCCGCGGACTCCTTCAGGCAACCTCCAGCCATGAGCGGACGCGGAAAGGGAGGTGAGAACTGGGACGATCCATAGGCGGGCCCTCCCGGGCTCCTGCGGCAGCAACCGACACGTCGAGAGGCCGGGGCCTGCCCCCGCGTCCCGTCCCCGCTTCTCGCAGCCTCCTCGCCCTCCCCCCGAAGCCCACCTCCACGCCACGCGCCGCCCCGCCCGCCCGACTGGGGCCCCGCCGCCTGCCGCTCACGCGCCTTGGTCCGCTCCTCATCGCCGCCCCCGCTCGCAGGCAAGGGACTGGGCAAGGGCGGCGCCAAGCGCCACCGCAAGGTGCGGCGCTGCACGGCGCGCGGGGCAGCGGCGTGGGGGCGGGCGGCGCGCCCGTGCGGCCTGGGGTAGCGCGTCTGCGCCGAGGCGGTGGGGCGTCGTCGCCGGCGGGGCGCAGCCCCGGCGCGGCGGCGCGCGCCACCGCGCCGCCGCCGCCGCCCGCGGCGCTGAGCGTGCGGCGCCGCCGTGCCTGACGCGCGCACAACCCCCCCTCCCCTCCCCCTTTGCAGGTGCTCCGTGACAACATCCAGGGCATCACTAAGCCCGCCATCCGCCGCCTGGCACGCAGGTGTGTGGGGGTTTGGGGGGGGGACCCCCTGTCCGGCCCTCCAGCGGCGCTCCCTAGCCCGAGAAAGTGATCTGAGCGCAGCAGCAGCGCGCGCGCGCGTGGCACCGCCCCACCCCCGCCCCGGCCCGGCCCGCCCCCGCCCGCCCCCGCCCCGCCGCGCCCTCCCCTGCCCTATCACTACCTCATCCAAAGACGTACCCCAATCCATTAGCGCCTTTCTCCAAGCCGAGAACCGCCCAGTACCCAGGGCCGAAACCCCCATACACCCCCCAAACACCTCGCAGACACCCCCGAAGCACCCCCACCACCTAACTACCTCCAAACACCCCCACGAACCCCCCCGAAACACCCCAAACAGGGGCGGCGTGAAGCGCATCAGCGGCCTCATCTACGAGGAGACCCGCGGCGTGCTCAAGGTGTTCCTGGAGAACGTGGTGCGCGACGCCGTGACCTACACCGAGCACGCGCGCCGCAAGACCGTGACCGCCATGGACGTGGTCTACGCGCTCAAGCGCCAGGGCCGCACCCTCTACGGCTTCGGCGGCTGAGGCCCGCGGCCGAGGCCGCGGCTGAGGCCGCGGCGAGGCGTGGGAGGGGGCCGGCGGGTGCCTGCGGCGTGCCGGTGCGTTCGCGCTGGCGTTCTCGCCGCGCCGCGCCGCCTCCCTCTACTGACAGCTGTGGGCCTGGCGGCTCCCGCCACCGACCCCGCATTGACGTGTTTCCCTGCTGCCTGCAACCCCGTGCCGCCTTGTGTACGTTTGCGCGTGTTAAAACCGGCATCTGAAGGGGCAGTCCTTGGGAGGCGGGGGCTCTATTACTTTGTTTGAGGAGCGGCGGCCTGTTGCGGCGGCCTGTCGCGGCGGCCTGTGGGTGCGGGCGGCATCGCATTGGCAAATGGTCCGGTGGGGGAGTGGGAGCGTCTACTGGTGGAGGAAGCCTGCAGGTGAGGAATGGGGCACGCGGGACGGGGGCCAAAGCGGCGGCGCTCAGGCAAAGAGGCGCTGCGCGACGGCACAGCGCGGGAGGGCGCCTTGGAAGGCGCTGGGCAGTCCAAAATGCGGCCGTGTACAAAGGAGGGGGAGAAAGCGGGTCCGAGGCGCCCGGGGCCCGTCTGCAGCACAGCACGGCGCGCGCGCTTTGGTTGAAAGTTTTTCGGATCGCTGCGTCAAACAGAGGGGGCGGCTTTCGGGAAAGGGGGGCAATAGGAAGCCAGGGGGTCAGCGCGCAGGGTGGGAGAGGGAGGGGGGAAGGAGGCACGGGCAGGGGTGGGACCTTTCAGGGCCGCCACCGCCGCCGCCCGCAGCCGCAAAAGGAAAACCTGCAGCGCCCCGGCGCGCGCGCGCTCTCGTGCGTTTGGGGCGCGCGGCGCGCGCGGCCGGCGGGGGGAAGGAAGGCGGGGAAATGGGCGCGGGGCGGGGCTCCGAGCGCGGTCCACAAAAGCGCAGCGCCCTCCGCCTCTTAGGAACACTTTGGGGCGGTGTCGCGGACCGCCCGCACGTCCACGTGCACGTCGGCGACCGCCGCCAGCGCGCCCCTGGGGGGGAGGGCCGGACGCAGTTTGGTTGAGGCGCGTTGTGAGCCGCGGCCGTGGCGGTGTCGGCTGCCCATTCGCACAGCATGGCATTCAAACCCCATCCAGCAGCACAAGCCACGCGCCCCCTCCGAACCCGCCATCCCCAGACCCCGCAACCCCTTGAAGCCTCACTTGCCGCCGCCGCCGCCGCGCGCGCCCTTGCCGCCCTTTGGCCGCAGCACCTTGGCCACCAGCTGCAGCGTCCAGTGGTAATTCAGGGCCGACAGGAAGGCCTGCAGGAAGGGCGTGATCAGTATCGGGTTCCAGGGGGACCCGCAGAGCGCCGTCTCAGTGCGCCACTCCCCGTAGAACGCCCAGATCAGGTAGGGGTAGTAAAGGTTGCGCAGCACGATCTGCGTTTGCGAATTGAAGGGGAGGGGGTGATGTTTAGGGGGAAGGGGTTGAGAGAACGTGCTGCGCTGCTGCGACCGCTGGTGATGCTGCGGTCTGCGGCTGCCGCCGCGGCCGCGCCCGCCGCGCCGCCAGAGTGCGGCCGCCACAGGGCGCCCCGCGCGCTCGAGGCACGCCGCCAAAACCCCAAGCAGCAAGGGGAATCGAAACGCGCCGCTCACCCAGGTGGCGTAGAAGGAGAGCTCTATGAGCCGCCCGCCGATGACGCGGCGCGCGATGAGCAGCCAGGTGTTGAGCTGGGGGAAGAGGAGGGCGAGGGCGGCGAGGGGCAACGCGAGGGTCGGCTGCGGCGCAAGTCAAGGGTCCAGCTGGGGGTCCGCCCTCTTGAGCGACGAGCGGGGCTAGGGCGCGACGCGGCACGCGCCAGCAGGTGTGGCCCGCCGCTGCTGATGCGCCCCCGCTGCCACACCTGCCCCGCGCTCAGCTCGCCCCACCCTGCTGGGCCCGTCGCGTCCCCATTCAGTCCAAACGACGCCAAGCCCTTCACTCACACCCCTGCAGCTCCACACCCACACGCACGCACCTCGACTGTCATGCACGCGGCCATGCACCACTGGTACTGCGGGTAGTGGTAGGGGATGAGCATGTACACCGCGGTGACCAGGTGGTGGCTCAGTATGGCGACGGGGCTCTTGACAGACTGGGGGTAGATGCCTGGGGGGTGGGGGAAGGTGGAGAGGGGGAAAGGGGGGTCGTTATGAGTTATGGGGCTCCGGAGTCCGTGGGAGGTGGGTGGGTCGAGGCGAGGGGAGCTGCTGGCAGCAAATCGAGCGGCGGCAGGCCACCTGCTGCGAAACGAGGGGCTTTTCAAAAGCGTGGCTCACCCACGAACACGGTGTCGAACAGGAAGTAGAGCATGGTGGTGCTCCAGAACAGGGAGAACCTGCGCGGGCGGGTCGCATGCAGGCGACGGGTGGGGCGTCAGCGGCGCGCGGCTCCAATTGCCTTGCGCAGCGGCCGTATCTGAGGGGCTGCTGCAGCGCCGCCAAGGCAAAGCACATGCGAGCCTGCCGCTGCAGGGCAGCGTCCAAGCCCCCCGGCGGCGGCGCCTTGGCGGCGCCCCCCGCCCCATGCATGGCCAGCAGCTGCTACCATGCGCCCCCCCACCTCACCCCTCGCCCGTGGCAATAAAGTAGGCATTCTGCACGTTGAGGAGCGCTATGATCGCCAGGTTGAACCAGTCGTGCAGCTTGACTGCGGGGGGGTGGAATTGGGGAGCAGTGTTGGATTTAGGCAGCAGCTGCCGTTTGCGGGGCTGGCGCACGGTGGCAGTGCCCAGGTGCGACGCATGGCGGCGCGCACGTGCCACGCAGGCCGCACAGCTGGGTGCAGCGTGACGGCTGGCCAATTCCCACTGCATGCCATGCGCTGCTCTTGCAACGCTGGCCCCAGGCCGCGCTGTCCCGCCGGCACGCGCGTGAAGCGGTGCGCGCGGCGCCGCGCAGCGACCAGCCTGGCCCGCCAAACCGGGCCCCCGCCGCGCGCAGCTCGCCTGGGTCCCACTTGGTATTGACGAGCTTTTTCATGTTGTGCATCCCGACGCGCGGCGGCTGCCGAAGCGGGGCGGAGGAGGCGCGTGCACACACCACGCGGGAGGCCGGCCCGAAGAGTGAGCCCGCAGTCCACCTGCGCGCGACGCCCGGCCGTTGCGGCGCAACCGCAGCGCTCGGGGAGCTTTTGTCCCTCTGTATGCGGCCTCGGCGGCCTCGAGCACGGCGAGCCTGGATGCCCTGAGGGGGTGCTTGGATGCCGCTGGGAGCAGCCGCTCCCGGTGCGACACGCGATGTAAACAAAATCCGATTCCGAGCAATCGGGCGCGGCGGAGCGGGCGACGGGTTTGGTTGCGGGCGGCGTGCCAGTCAACGCGCCTGGCACCTGCCACCAGAGCTGCGCGCCGCCAGGCTGGCCCACCGCAAGCCACAGCCGCTTGCGTGCCGTCCGCGACTCGGAAAACGTGGCCCTTACAGCATGCGAGCCCACGGGCGCCAGCGCCTGGATCCCAGTCCACAGCGGGAGCGGCAAGGCCTCTTCGCGCGCGCGCCCCAGCAGGCGCGCCCCACCAAGCACCGACAGAGCCGGGGGCGCCCGCCGCCGCGCCCGCCCCTCCCATTCCTCCGCGCCGCCGGCGCCGGCTTCGACCGCCGGCTGGCGCTCAGTCCGTGACGGTGACGCTCTTCGCGAGGTTGCGCGGCTGGTCAACGTTGTGCCCCCGCAGCACGGTGATGTGGTAGGCCAGCAGCTGCAGCGGGACGATGTTGACCACCGGCTGCAGCTGCTCCACGGTCTGGGGGACCTGGACGCCGGGCCGTTGCGGAGGGGTTGCGGGGGTGGGTGGTGTGGCCCGGTTCGGCGGCTCGGCGGCGGCGGCGCGGGCTGCCAGCCCCCGCCGCGCAAGGAGGGGAGAGCGCCGCCGGCAGGCCGCAGCGATGCAAAGCGCAAGCAGCGGCCGCCGCGGCCGCCGCCGCCGCCGCGGCGCAAGCGCAGCCGCGCGGCCAGCAGGCAGCATTGATGAAAGCGTAAGCAATCGTCGCCGCGGCGCAAGCGCGGCCGCGCGGCCAGCAGGCAGAAGAACAAGGCGCAAGCCCCGGCGCGGCCCCCGCTGCTCACCTCTATGAGCTGGCAGCGCGACCCCGCCGCGTACCCCTGCATCCGCTCGTCCCCCTCGTTGCAGAGGATGATGAGCCGCGCGTCGCGGGCCAGCAGCTGCTCGATGACGGACTGCATCTTGGCGTAGGTGCCGTCGCGGGTGGCCTGGCGGTGCGGTGGAAGGGGCGCGGGCGTGGTTGGTCAACGGGTTGCGGTCAACGGGTCGCGCACTGGAACTGTGTACCCGGATTGGGCGCCAGTCCGCTGTACCAGAATTGCCCTGGTCCAACGCAGGGTGGGAACAGCAGCTAGGCCGGCTGCGGCGCCGGCGCGGCGGCTGCGGGGGCGGCGAGGGGGCCGAGCCAGCGCGGTCGGCGCAGCCAGCCCCCCCAGGCGGCGGGGAGAAGCGCGTCTTGCGCAGCCAGCCCCCCTCACCACCACAATGATGGGCATGTGCTCGTCCACCAGCGCCAGGGGCCCGTGCTTCATCTCGCCGGCGAGGATGCCCTCAGAGTGGATCAGCGCCACCTCCTTCATCTGGGGGGGTTGTTGGTTGTGGGTGATTGTGTGCGGCGCTTGAAACCTTGCGCGGAAGCGTGCATGTGTGTTTGTGTGCATTGTTTGACGCTTGTGCGGAAGCGTGCATGTGTGTGTGGCCCCCGTCTCGCAAGTCGCAAAGCTGTCTGTGCAGGCCTTGTTGTGCGTGCAGCTAAGTTGCAGAGGGGCCTAGCCACTTCCTGGCTGCCGCGCGCCGCCCCTGCCGCCGCTGCTGCCCCTGCCGCCGCTGCTTCCCCTGCCGCCGCCCCTGCTGCCGCCGCACCCCGCAGCTTCCCCCTCCCCCCACCTTGAGCGCAGCCTCGAGCGCGGTGGCGTAGTTGCTGCCGCGCGCGAAGAACAGCAGGCTCTGCGAGTCCCGCAGCGTCTCCGCCAGCGCGCGCACCTTGGCGTCCAGGCCCAGGACCTGGAGGGGGGGGGGGGGGGCGGGACGGGGCCGTGGCAGGTGGGCCGTTGGGGAGCAGTTTGAAAGGGGGCATTTGACGGGCAGTTGGAGGGCGATTGGGGAGGAAATAAGAAAGTTTTGGATTGGATGGGGGCTAGATGAGAGCACAAAGGTTTTCACGCTCGCGCGCACACACATGCACGCACCCACGCAGCCCCCACCCACTCCCACCCACACACGACCCCAACCATTCACGGCAACAATCACCTGCGAGGTGTATGCCTTTGTCGACGCCACACCAATTTCGTAGCCCGCGTTTTGGTGGATGCCGCAGTGGGTGGCGCGGCTGATGGCGGAGCCGACGGTGTTGGTCACGCCCACGCACAGCGCGCCGCGCGTCTGGATTTGGGGGGGGGAGCGGGGTTGAGGGCGAGGCTGGTCAGAGGGGCGTGTTTTTATGTCAATCACGTGATAGGGCGTCCACCAATCCGCCCTTCTATTCAAAAAGCAAAAGAGCAGGCGGAGCTGCAGAGGCCCTTCAACGCTTGGCCCGATGAGGGCTGTTTTAGAGGGCGCCCATTGCTGATTGCTCGCCAAGACAACAAAGCCACCGGCACAAAACACAACCGCCCCGCACGCACAAAACAAGCTTGAAAAAAACCGCCCCCCCCTGCCTTTGCGTACTCCAGCGCGCGCAGCGTGTCCGCAGTCTCCCCGCTCTGGCTGACAAACACGCAGGTGTCGTCCCGGAATATGGGGGCGCGCCGGTCCAGGAGGTCCGAGGCCAGCTCAAGCACCACGGGCAGCTCGACCAGGTCCTCGATCTGGTTGTTTATATTGTTAGTTAGTTAGTTGGTATATTGTTAGTTAGTTAGTTGGTTTGGTTGGTTGGCCACGGGGCACACAAAAACACACGCGTGCGCATACGAACATGACAACGCCCCCCACCCCAAACAAAGAACAAGCCCCCACCGTCTGCCGCGCTGCCAGGCAGGCGTGGTAGCTGGTGCCGCACGCCACAAACATTATGCGCCGCGCGCGCCGGATGGTGGCCTTGGTGTCCACCAGCCCCCCCAGGGTGATGCGGCTGGCGGCGCCGGCGACGTAGGCGCTGGGCTCGTCGTCTGTTCGTGCGCGCGGTGTGTTGTTTTCATTCAATGCGGTTTCGCGGCGGTTTTGTGTGGCGGTTTGGCCTCGCGCGGCCGCTGCGTGGGCGGGTTTGGCACTGCGCAGAAGGCGCCGCGCGCGGCGGCTCCGCCCCGCAGCTCTAGCGGCGCACACACCCTCCCCCCTGAGCACGCACACGTGCGCGCCCCCCGCCCCCCCCCCCCCCCCCCCCCCCCCCCCCCCCCCCCGCCCCCCCCCCCCCCCCCCCCCCCCCCAGGGTGCGCACCCGGCCGCCTGAACATGACGCGCCCCCGCATCGTCTGCAGCAGCGCCTCTGGCTGCTCGTGGATTTCCTTCTGCATGAAGTGGTCGTAGCCGCCCTGGGGTTGCGGTTTCGGAGGTTTCGGCGGTTTTTTTTTTGCGGTTTCGGCGGTTTGGGGGCAGGTTTTGGGGCAGGTTTCGGCCCTTTCGAAAAAGGTTTTGGTGGTTTTAAGGGAGGTTTCGGTGCGTCATTTGGCGGTTCGGGGGGAAGTTTCGGCGGTTTGGGGGGAGGTTCCGGCGGTTTGGGGGAGGTTTTCATGGCTGGCGGCCTTCTGCTGCGGGGCGCACGCAAACGCGTGCCGTGCTGCCGAGGGACAAGCTTTGGAGCGCCCGCAAGGGTTTAGGGTCCAGGGTTTAGCGCCCGCAAGGGTTTAGGCCCCCCACCTTCATGATCTGATCCACCTCCAGCTGCAGCGTCTGCAGCACGCGCGGCACCGCCTCGTCCCCCCGGTTGGCCGCGTTGTAGATGCCGTAGCCGCCGCCTGCAACGTGCAGCACGTCGTCGTCCTCCAGGACCAGCACCCTTTTCAGTTGGGGGGGTCGGGGTTTGTCAGGTTTGTTTGGGGGGTTGGGGTGGGGTTGTTGAGGGTTGAGGGTTGAAAGTTCAGCAGTGTTTTGTGGTGGCGCAATGTCGCGACGTGAATCGAGCTCGCATGCAACGACCGCAATGCGCAACCTCGGGCTATCGCCCCCCGCAGCGCGCTCAGCCCCCCCCCCCTCACTTTTTGGTGTGCTCGATGACCGCGCTCGCGTCGCTGGCCGCCCACACCTCTATCGCCTGGCTGTTGTGCGCGCCGCCGTAGGCGTCGGAAAAGGAGCGGAAGCTCGCGAGGGGGCCCTTGCCCTGGGTGTTTTGGGTGCGTTGAAGAATTTCATAGTTAGCATGGAGTGGGGAGGGTGGAGGGTGGAGGGTGTGCTGTGGCAATCGTTTGAATCGCTGAAGCAGCGCGCAGCACGGGGGTGCCGCAGCCTCTGCAGCCCCCCCTGTCCACCACTGTCCACCACCCACCGACTCCCTCACCCCCCCACCTGCGGCACCTTGACCCCCACAATGAGGGGGCTGCCCCGCCTGCAGGCCACCATCTCCCCGGGGTAGTGGCGCGACTTGAAGACCAGAGCAAACGCGCCCTCCAGCCGCCGCATCACCTCCATCACCAGCTGGGGGGGCGGGGGAGTTTAGGGGGGGAGGGGGCGTTTGGGGGGCGGGCATGTTTTTGGGGGGCGGGGGTGTCAAGGGGGGCGGGGGGTGTTTAGAGGGGGGCTGGCAATGAGCGGACAGCGATGCCGTTCCAAAGCGCACCTTTGGGAATGGCAGCTTTGCTGGTGAGATGGATGTGGCCACTCCACAACACAAAAACAAAAACATGCACAAAAACTCACAACCCCCAACCTTTGGGAATGGCAGCTTTGTCCCCAGCTGGTGGTAGACGTACTTGCAGAGCTTTGGGATGACCTCGGTGTCGGTCTCACTCACAAACTCCTCGCCGTGGGAAACCTGGGTGGGATTGGGGGGGGGGGGTCGTTTTTTTGGGGGGGGGGGGAGGGGGGGGTTGGTGTGGGGGGTTTGGGCCAGGGGTTGGGGGTTTCGGTTAGGGGTTTCGGGCAAAGTTATGTTTGGAAGGTGTGGGTGGCTTTGCGGGACCGGGGCATTTCGCAAACTGAACTCGGTTGCACAGCGCTCGGGAAAGGGCGCTCGCAAGCCGATGCGCAATACAGAGCACGTTGTACCGCCTCCAACTCTAACTCACCAGGATCTCCTTGATGGCGGCATAGTTGGTGATGATGCCTTTTGGGGGTTGAGGAAAAGGGGTGTTGAGAAAAAATGACTGGCATTGGGGGCGGGTTGGGGCGAGCGAGGCAGGGCTGCGCGGGGTGGCCGAAGGAAGGGCGCGCCGTGGGCCGCATGCCTCCCCCGTGCCCCCCTCTTCGAGCCCCCCCTTTTTGCCCACCGTTGTGCACCACGACAAACTCTGCAGAGGGGTCGGACACCTGGCGGGGCGGCGGGGGGGGGCCGCAGCGCGGCGCGGCCGGCGTGAGGGCTTCCGATCGGAGAGCAGACGGGGGGGGGGGGAAGCCAATGCCAAAATGCCACCGCGCGGTGGCAGCAGGCCCTCGGCCTGCGGCCTTTTGCCAGCCCTTGCCCGCCGCCGCATCGATGGGGGCAGCTCCCGCTGCCAGCCGGGAGCCCTGTCACGCATTCTGCTCCCCCTCAGGCCGGCCGGCCGCGCCGCCTTCCCAATCCCAACCCCCCCAAGCCGGCGAGCCCTCCTCACGTGCGGGTGGCTGTTGACCGGCGTCGGCCGCCCGTGCGTCGCCCACCGCGTGTGCGCGATGCCCACGTGGTGGCGCAGCACCTTGGCCACGTCGGTGCCGTTGGCGGCGACGTACTCAGCCGCCAGCGCCTCGAGGTTGGCGATCTTGCCGACGGCCTTGATCACGATGGGAGTGGGGGAGTCGCCGTCCAGCGCGCTGCGCGGGGCGCGGGCGAGCGGGAGGGGACGCGGTGTCTAGCTGGGCGAGGCCTGGTGCGCACCGCTCGGCACAGTGCGCACCGCCGCCGGGCGCAAGAGCAACGCCTGGCCATAGCTCGCAGCCGCAAAGAAGCCGCCCGCCCGGCCAGCGCCCGCGTACACGCACAACCGCTCGGGCCGGCGCACGCGCCGCAGCCCCGGGCGCGCCGCCGAACGCACCCGCTGCCCTGGCAGGGCGCCAGGCTGTGCGCGTGCCCGTTGCCCGCCGCCGCGCCGTCGCCGTCGCCGTAACCGCACGCTGCGGGCTCCGGCGCGTCGTCGGTGTCGACGCAGATGCCCGCTGAGTCATAGCCCCGGTACTCCAGCCGCCTTAAACCCTGGAACAGCTGGTCCAGGATCTCCTGGAGGCTGCGGCTGACATGGTAGTTGTAGTAGCTGCGCGGGGCGGGGCGGGGTGTTGGGGGAGAGGAGGGCTGCTGCGGTACAGCCGCGCCCGCTCCGGCGGCGCTGAAGCAGCCCCGACTCCGCGCCGCTCCGCATGCGCCACGGGGCACGCCCCACTGAGGTGCGGCGTGCCATGCGGGGCGCAGGCCGCATGCGGCGCGCACGCGCTGGGTCGCATGCGCGGCCCGGTGCGGCAGAGCGCGGAGCGCGCGCAGACCAGCGCCGCGGCCCCTCGCCGGCCCGAAGCCGGACGCAATGGCGGACACTCACCTGTATATGCCGCACATTTGTCCAATTGCTCCGCGCCAGCGCCCGCGCTGCGCAGCTGGACAAGGTGTTCGGTTGCTGCCACCCCGCGGGCCTGCTCAGATCATCCCGCGGCCGGTGCCCTTGTTAAGCGGTATCTAGCGGCCGTCTTCTGGCTCCCTGTGCTACTCCCCCGGGGGCGCGGCGCCCCGGGTCAAAGACGGCAGCGGGCAGTGGGCGCGTCGCGAGGTTCCGGCCTGGCTAGGGGCTCTTTAAACGGAACGCTGCATCACTGGATTCAATGTATGCTTCTGCGACGGCGTCTGGCCCCTAGCAGGTTGAAGCGAAGTCGAGCCTGCACGCCAGACCCCTGAGTCGCCCGCATCGCGCTCCAGAGGCCGAGTAACTGCACATGCCGCACGACGAGGCAGGCGGCGGCGGCAGCGGGGACGGCGACGGCCCGGCGCAGCCGGCCGAAGCGGTCGCCCCCGCCGCCGCTGCCGCGCCGCGCCCGCCCCCCGCGGCGCTGGCGTCGCTGTCGCGCCCGCAGGCCGCGATGCAGCAGCTGTGGGCGCTGGCGCGCGCGGCGGACCGCTTCCTGTGCTACGAGCCGCCGGCGATGGAGGCCGCGTGGCACCCCGACTACGCCGCGCGCTGCGAGGCGGCGCTCGACGCAGGCGAGCGCGGGGGCGAGCGCGGGGCAACCACAGCGGCGCGCGCCTGCGCGAGGCGGGGCGCGGCCGCGTGGCCGTGCAGGCAACCTCTGTTTCGCCCGCCGATCCGAGCGTGCACTTACGGCGCCTTTGATCACCGGCTCTGCACCGCCCGCCCGCGCCCGCCCCCTCGAAAAAAACGTAGCCCTCGCGTTTGGGGCCAACCCCGACGACGCCTTTGCCGCGCTGCGCCAGGCGTCGGCGGGGCTGCCCGACGGCGTGCCGTGGCCGCTGCTGCGCCGGTGCGCCGCCGCGGGGCTGCACCCCGACGCCGACGTCGGGGGCGGCGCGCCGCTGCTGTACCGCCTGCTTTCGCGCCCGCTGCCGCCGCCGCTGGACGAGGACGAGGAGGACGACGACTGGGCCGGCCACACCAGCGGCGACGGCGGCGGCGGCGAGCCGTCAGAGGCGCCGCCGGCGGGGGCGCCGCGGGCGTGCCCCGTGAGCCTGCCGCGGCTGCTGCGGAGGGCGACGCCAGACCTGCCGGGCCCCCGGGGCGCGACCGCGCTGCACCTCGTCGCCGTGTGCCTCGTGGAGCGCGCACATTTCCCGCCGGGCGAGGAGGACGCAGGAGGGGGCGGCGGCGCGGGCGCGCCAGGCGGGGAGGAGGGCAGCGGCCCGGAACGCGGCGGCGAAGGCGCGGCAGCGGCAGCGGCACCAGCGGCGGCCCCCGCCGACGAGGCGCGCTGGCGCGACGGCAAGGCGTTCCTGGCGCAGGCCGCCGCCGACGCGCGCCGCGCGGACTACGCTCGCGCCGCCTTTGCCGCGCTGCTCGCCGCCGGCTGGTCGCCCGGCGCGCGGGACGCGCGCGGCGCGAGCGCGGCCGACGCGCTGGCCGCGGCGCTGCGGCAGGTGCGCGCCGACCTGGTGGAGATCCGGGACCCCCGCGGCCTGCCGCGCACCGCGCTCGCTGAGTTTGTGGCGGCGGAGGGCGCCGGGCCAGAGCGGCTGCTTGAGCTGGTAGAGGCGCACGACGCGGGCGCGGCGGCGGTCGAGGCGGCGCTCGCCGCGATGGCCGAGGCGGCGGCCGCCGCGGCGCGGCCGGGCGCGAGGCGCGCGGCGGCGCTGCTGGTCGCGATTTGGGTCGCGCTGCTTGCGGTCGCGTGGCGGTGGCTCGCGCCCGCGCGCGCCGCCGGGTAACACCGCAGCGGCAGTCGGCGGGCCGCGAGGCGCGCGCCGCCGCGATCAAATCGCCCGTGCGGGCCTGACCCGGGGTTGGATTTGTGTCGATCGCACGTCACACATACAGTGGGCTGGGTGGCGGAGCGCTCGCGCAGCTTGATCAAACCACCCCCGGGCCGGTGGGGCCCAGCCGCGGCGCCTGTCGCGGGGGGACCGTGTACAATGGAGGGCGTGGCCATGGGAGCGCTGAGGCTCGCGGGAGCGGGCGCCGGGGGCCCCCTTGTGGCAGCAGGCCTCGCTGCCACCTTCGGGCTCGTGGCTCTCCGGCGAGGCCGCCGGAGGAGGCGCGGGATGCAGGATCCGAAGCCGGTCTCCGTCTCTCTGAAGGTGTCGGGCGGCAGAGTGCTGCTGCGGCTGCAGGTGGGCTCGGCGGCCTCGCCTGTCGCCCCGCCGCGCTTTGCGCGTCGCAGAGCGAGGCGCCCGCGAGGCGCGCCTGCCCCCGCCCTCGGGGGCCCGCAGCCCCGCCAGGCGTATGCTGCAGACTCGGCCATGCGGTCCGGGCCCGGTCCTGGGTGCCCAGCACGCAAACCTGCGCGCTCCCAACGCGGCCGCGGCCGGCGCCCGCAGGTCAACAACCCAGCGGACCCGCGCCGCGAGAAGGGGCAGAAGGAGGCGGCGCCGCAGGAGGAGGCGCAGCAGCAGCTTGGACCGGAAACGGCGGCGCCCGTAAAGGCGGCGGAGCAGCCAGAGGACGCGCCGCGGGCGGGCCCCGACACCCCGCAGGGCTCCCCCGCCGCGGCGGCACGCCGCTCCGGGCTGCATGTGACCATCTCCCCGCAGCTGCCGACGCCGGGTGAGCCGCCTGCGGGTCGCATGGCATTGCATGCACTTGATGACCTGTTTTTGACAAAAAAGGGCAGTGATGAATAAACATTGGTGAATTCTCCTGATTCGCGGTGCTCATAAGCAGCAACCCGCCAGTGATCGACACAATTTCTGCATTCCTGAGCCCTTGAAATCGCATGGCAGCGCTGTATGCAAGCTCCGCAGGTGCATGCCTAGCCATGCAAGCGCGCACGTTGGCTGCCAGCATCCGCGCATGCCCCGCATGCGGGGGCACGCGCTCCCCCGGACCCGCCCCATGCCGGCCGCACGCCCCGCAAACCAACAACACGCAGAGCGCAAGCGCCCCAAGGAGGTGATCGACGTGCTGCGGGAGGTAATGAGGCAGAAGCGCAAGCAGGAGCGGCTGCGCCGCCTGCGGGAGGAGCACCGGGGGCTGGCGGTGCCGCTTGCGGAGGAGGCCGGCGCGGACGCCGCCGCCAACCGCGACAGCGGCGCGCGCGGCGTCGACCAATCGCCGGCGCGCCCCGCCGCCGCCGCCGCCGGCGCGAGCAGCAGCAGGGCCAGCGGCGCTGCCGGCGCAAGCAGCAGCGGCGCGGACGGCGGCGGCGGCGGCTCGGCTGGCCCCAACAGCCGCTCGCGCGCAAAGTGGCGGGATCTGGTGCGGCAGCTTGATGAGCTCAAGGCCAGCAACAAGGCGGCAGAGGGCGAAGTGGGGCGCGTGCTCGACCAGGTGCGCCGCGCCTCGGCACTCCAAGCTTGGCGTAGCGAACCGGCCGCAGATCGTCAGCTGCAGTTTGTGGCCTGCTCGCGTTCGTCGCGCTGCGCCTGTCCACCAGCACACTCCCCCGATGCTCAAGCCTGCCTGGCGGACGCGCGCCGGCCTTCACACCCCAAGCCCGCAAAACGCCCGCCCCCCGCCGCCCCCCCCCCAGATGTTCTCCATGAACGCAGAGCTGATGGGCTGCTGGCACGAGGAGATGTCGGAGCAGATGGCGGCGATGACCTCCAAAATGGAGGTGCGATCGGGGTTTGGGGCTGACAGCGTTTGATGCGCTGCTCTGCGCTTGGGGCTTGCCGGCCGTGGCGCGCTAGCTGCTGGCCCATTCCTTCAGCCACCGCCCTGATTGCGTGTGCCATGCGCGCAGCGTGTCGCGCAGATTGCTGCTGGGCATAAGCGCCCCGGGGCCCCCCCCCACACACACACACCCTGCACAGGCAAAGTTGCACGCACCAACGCAACACCCCTCCCAACCCCAACCCCAAAAGGTGCTGGCCGAGGAGAACAGCCGGCTGCGGGAGGAGGTGGTGTCACTCAAGGACGGCGCCAGCACGCCCACCAACGGCAGCGAGCTGTCGGTGCGGGGGGGCTTGCGGGGTTGCGGGGGTGCCGCCTGAGGCGCATGTCCCAACGCAGGCGCTGTGTACGGTGCGCACGTTTTCCAGAGGGCTCGGGAGGTGCTGGCAGGTCTTGCTTTGAGCACGGTTGACTCACCCGCCGCCCGCGTGCCCCCACCCCACCTCGGCGCGCGCAGCACTTCAAGGACCGCCTCCGCCGCCACCCCAGCGGCGCGCCCCGGCCCGGCCCCGCCGCGAGCGCCTGCAGCGACGCCTCCTCCCTCCGCAGCAGCGCCATCGCGCCGCCGTCGGGGAGCCTTTGGCGGGGCTGGGGCGGGCGGCGCGCCTACTCCACCGCAGGTGGGGGCAGCCTCGACGGGGCAAGAGCTGCGGCTGCGCCTCCAGCTGCAGTCCATCTGTCAGCTTGTGCACATTGGCAGCCCCTTCTTCTGACCGCCACGCCACGAGCCCAGGACTGAAAGAACCCTCCCGCTCCCCCCCCCCCCCCCCAAACCCCGCCAGACGCCTACTCGCTGCCCCCGACCCCCGGCAGCCACGCCGGCGGCGGCGCGGCCTCCGCGGTCACCCCCGCCGCCCGCGGCCGCGCGGGCGGCTCGATGCCGCCACCGGTCGACCTCGAGGCGCTATTCGACTCGTTCGGCACGGGCAGCGCGCGCGCGCGCGCCTCGGGCGCCGCCGGCTCGGCGCGCGGCGGCGCCTCGGACGCGGTGGCGCTCAGCCCGCGGTCGGTGCTGACGGACGCGTGAGGAGGCGCGGCCGCGGCGGCCGCCCTTTTGTCTGGGCCTGCTTTCTATGTCCATTTCCATGTCCCGCATAAATGGAGGCAGAGACCCCCCTCCTCCAATCCCGCGTCATCCCGCGCCTACCCACCCGACCGAACCCACACACCGTCATCCGCGCCCTCCATCCGCGCTCCCTGACCCCTCGACCCCAGCCCCCTGGATCTTCCCATTCCAACAGCGCGCCCGCACTCCGCACGGCAGGCCATGGTGCGCGTTGGGCTGCGTTTCATGAGCCGCGCATTAGGGGCTCGCCCCCAGCACTTCCTTCTCCCAGCCTTTGCCGCAACCTTCCATGCGCGCACACCATGCACCCGGGTCCCACCCCCTGCCATGCGCGCAGAGAGGGCATGCCTGCATACCAGGTGCCCAAGGCTGGGCTGTTTTGACCGCATTTTGACCCCGCTCCGACAATGCCCGAGCAAAAGCCATGCCCCACAGGGCTGCGTCATGCGTGTAATGTAGACACCAAAATCGACCGCGACCGCGCCGTGGTTGGAATCTTTGGTTTGCCTTTGGAAGTCGTCACCCCCATGACTCGCCCCGCAAAACGGAAACGGGCCGCGCCTGCGCCGGCCCGGCGGCCCTGCGGCCCAGTCCGGGGGGCTGCGCTGTATCAGAATCAAGTCGAGATCACCCCGCCCCGCCGGCGTTGGGGTGCGCCCAGCGGGGCCGGGGACCGGCGTCCTGACCCAAAGGGCTTGGGTTTGGGCACGCCTCCCACCCGGTTTTGGTCCTCCAGCCGCGGTGGCCACGGCCCCCGGCGGGTGAGACGGGCTTTATACCCGCTTCATCACCGAATCCGCTCAGCTCACCCGGTGCCCGAGCCGCCAGAGGGCGGCCCGGTGCCGCCCCTCACACTTCCGTGCCATGACGAGCCGTGGCGCAGCGGGTATCTTTGGAGGGCAGGGCTATTAAACGCGTGGTTGATTGGAGTCGATAAAATTCGCTCCCCTCTGCCGCGCTCCCTGCAAAAGGGCCACGAGCATCGAAGTGATCACGGGCCTCGCCGCGGCCAGTCCCAGTGCCCTCCACGGGCCGCACTTGACCAGCGGGTCCAGCAATGAGGTCCGCGACGCTCGCGGCCGCGCTCGCGGCTCTGCTGCTGGCGCAGTCCGTCTACGCCCAAACAGGTGCGTGCGGAGCAGTGACGCCAAGCCCTCGTCGCCGTGCCTCGCTCCAGGCCCGCCAACGCCGCCCCACGCCCCCGCGCCGAAACCACAGCCCCCGCGGCGGCCGCCTCCAAGGGCGAAACCGTGCTGCAGGCCCTCAAGCGGATGGGCGCCACGAGGTGGGCGCAGCTCGCGCGGCGACGGCGGGCGGCCTCCCGTTGGGCTCGGCGGCTCTGCGCCACCGGTCCCGGGAAACCGCGTGCACAGCCAGCCAGCGCCCCTGCGGACCCACCAACCCACCAACACCCCACCAACACCCCACCAACACCCCACCAACACCCCACCGGAACCTCTCAAAGGTACATTGAGATTCTGGATGCCTCCAAAGCCACGGAAGCGGTGAGCCCCAGCCCTCAGCGCAGGCAGCCTCCGGCCTGGGCCCTTGGCACGTGGACTGCCCTGCTTTGGGCCAAGCCGCCCGGTGCCGCGCGCATGCGCGCCGCGCCAGCATCCGGCACACAGCCCGCGTGCGCGTGCGCCCTGCTGCGCCATAGAGCATGCGCGCGCGCGCTGCGCCGCCCCAAGCCGAACACCACCGTCCTCGCGGCCTCCAACGAGGCCATCGATGACTACCTCAACGAGAACCGCATGACGATGGATGACGTGAAGAAGCGCGAGGCGCTGGCGGACCGCATCATCGGCTACACGGTGAGCCGGGGTGTGCGCGCGGCGCGCGGCACCGGTGCCGGCCGCGTGCCGGCGCACGGAGCGTGCGCTCGCCCGGGCATGCCCCTCCCACGCGCCGACCCAAACCTCCGACCCAAATCTCCGACCCAAACCTCCAACACGTTGACATCCGACCGGCCCGCCCCGACCGGCCCGCCCCAAACCTCCAACACGTTGCGCAGGTGATCCTGGACGGGGACAAGGACATCATCAGCGAGATCAAAAAGGGCGAGGTGAAGTACCTCCCAACCTACAACATCGGCTGGGCCATAGAGGCCAAGCGCGACGGCGACGGGAAGCTCACCTTCACCGACGCCGGCGGCGACGACGTCACCGTCGACGACGGCCAGGCCAAGGCGCGCAAGGCGGGCCTCGTGTTTGTGGTGGACGAGCTGCTGCTGCCCGGTGAGCTGCCCGCTGCGCTGCCTGCGCGCGCCCGCGTTTGCCGGTGTCAAAATGTGCGGCGCTTGCCCCGCCCCATCGTTTGATGCTGGCATCCAGCCTTTGCCCCGGGGCTTTGTCGCTGTCAAACTATCCCCCAAACCCCCCCCCCCCCCCCAAAAAAATGCCCCTTTTCCCTCCCAACCCCCCCCCCCCAGGCAACATTTTCGAGCGCTTCAACGATTTCCGCTTCGATGTGCTGCTCCCCAACCACACGCGCCACGAGCAGGAGCTGTTTGAGACCTTCAAGACCCTCGTGAGGCGCGCCGGCGTGACGCGCGAGCGCGTGCACGATATGACCATCTTTGTGCCCATCGACGACGCGTTCAAGGCCGTCGGCATCACGCCGGCCAGCGTGGAGGCCCTCAGCCCCGAGAAGGCATTTGAGATCATCTCCTACCACGCGGTGAGCCGCCCCCGGGTGGCGCGTTTGACCGCGCTTGCATGGCCTTTCAAGGGGCTGCCCGCACCCCGGCTGCTGTTTCTCGGTTTTGGTGGATTGCTGTCTCTCTCCAACCCAACCCTCGCGCCCTTGTCAGCGACCCGGCCGCCCCCTTTCCCCCCACCAGGGCGCGCGCCCGCCCAAAACTCACTGCAACCCCTGTCCCTCTCCCCCCAAAAAACCACCCCCCGGCAGATCCACGGCTACGAGCCCATCCCCACCATCAAGGCCGGCCAGCCCATCCCCACGGTGCTCCAGATCGACGGCAAGAACCAGACCATCAAACTCGACTACGCTATCAACAAGACCGACAAGGGCGCGGTGGGCAGCGCTTTTGTCATCGACCAGCTCGGCAACAAGGCCGCGGTGCTCGCGCCCAACTGGTTCGCCGGCACGGTGAGCGCGCGCGCGCGCGCGCGGGGGGCGCGATAGGGGGGCTGGCTGTGCGCAGCCCGGGTTGCGGTGCCGAGGGGCGGTCGTTTTGACGCGGCGCGCCGCCACATGGTCGGCCCCAAGCCGGCGGCGAGTGCTGGCCCCTGCCGCCCCCGCATCCCCCCCGCAACCCCTTGAAAGCCCGCTCCCTCCCCCCCAAACACCCCCCGAAATGAACCGCGCAGATGACTGTGCACGCCATCGACAAGGTACTGCTGCCCACCAAGAACTTCCTCCCGGCCGCGGCCCCCGCAGCTCCCGCCGCCGCCGCGGCCCCTGCCAAGAAGGAGGAGAAGAAGGACGACAAGAAGGCCGAGCAGAAGGCCAGCGGCCGCAGGCTGCTGCTCGTTGCGCCGGCCTCGCGGTAAGCCCCCGCACCAACCGGCGCCGGCGGCCCACGCCCCCCCCCCCCGCGGCCGCCGCCGAGCGCGCGTGGCGCCGCGGCGGAGGGGGAGCGGGCGCGCGTTTAGGCGCCCCGGCGCACTTTTGACCAAAAATGGGCTGCGGAA
The DNA here is from genome assembly GCA_003203535.1 of Raphidocelis subcapitata. Lineage (NCBI taxonomy): Eukaryota > Viridiplantae > Chlorophyta > Chlorophyceae > Sphaeropleales > Selenastraceae > Raphidocelis > Raphidocelis subcapitata. The sequence continues at coordinate 239,416 of BDRX01000019.1, forward strand.
GCATTGCTCGTCAGATGGGCATCTATTATCGGAGGCCCGCCCGCAGGGTGGCCGCACTATTGCCCGCGCGCCCCCGAGGCTGCCGCCGCGCCGTGCGATCCTTTTATTAGCCCCCCCCCGGGGCAATAGCAAACCCGGGCGCCGCAAGCGCTCCCCACCCTGGGCGCGGCAGGGCCGCCCGGGCGGGACCAGACGCGGCGAACGGCGCGGCGCGCAGCGCAGCGGCTGTTGCCGCCGGCCTTTGCTTTTGCCGACGGCGGCCATCAATCCCACACTCTCTCCACCTTTTTGCCACAAGCGATGCGGCCGGCGCGCACACGGGTTGCTGTGTGGCTGCCGGCCGCCGGATTTCGTCCGTTGTCTCTTCCAATACTACCCCCAAACTTGCATGCACGGGCGCAAAAACAAGTCATATGACAAGATGACGAAACACTGAACAGCCGCCGGCCGTGTCTCAGCGCCGCCTCAGCCCGCCTTCAGGGTTGCGCCCGGGGGAGGCTTGGGCGGCTGGGCAGCCGGCGGCCAAGGGACTGTAACCGACTTGTGCTGAGTGGACTGCGCTCTCCTGCAGCGGGTGGGGGGGGGTGCTGGGGGAAGGCGACCCGTAGGTTTGACCAGTTGCTCAGGTGCCGGGGAAATGGGGGCTGCAAGAGTGTGACTTGGGCAGGGGTGACAGAGGCGCACGCCGAAGGCCCGGGGGGGCGACCCCTGGCAAGTGGCAAAGTCCTTCAAGCTCCACAGACCAGCCGCACTTATCAGGGGATTCATTGCGTAGGCGTGGGGTTTGCCAGCGCCCGCACTGCGTGGGTGCTGTGCACCGTGGCCGCCGTGCGGACCATGCGGACCCGCCGCCAGCTGGGTGGTGCAGGGGACCAGGGCCTGCAGGCCCGCTCCCGGGATAAACGAAGCATTCCCAATTTCGTGCGGCCTGCGTAGCCGGTGACGGTGACCAACGTGCGGGATGCTGCGGTCTAGTGCGGCCGAGTGTGACGGCCGGCGGAACCCCGTTCTTCCTCTGATTCAAGCCCCGCCGCCCCACTTTTGTTTCCACCGACTCTTTCGTTCATTCCACCCGTGAGACGACCCCTCCGGCCGTCTGCTCGCGGAGATCACGCGATTTGTTGCGCGCTTCCGCCAGGCCCAGCGGCCCGCCCCGCCATTATGAAGCTCCTCGCTTTCGCCGCGTTCGCGGCGTTCCTCGTCCTCGGCGCTGCGGCTGCCGGTGCGCGCGGTCACCCGTGCTTTGCTGTCGCGCCCGGACAATCGCGCCGCCCCGCGCCGCACGGCTGGCTGGCCCGCCGACGCCGCCCGTCCCCGACGCCGCCCCCCCCCCCCCCCCCCCCCCCCCCCCCCCCCCGCCACCCCGCAGAGGTCAAGGAAGAGAGCGTGATTGATGCGCTCAAGAAGCTGGGGGCCACCAAGTACCTGGAGATCATCGACGCCGCCAACGCCACCGCCGTGGTGCGCAGATCGCACCGCCCCCCACCCCCTGATTCGAATCGCCGCACCCCCCCCGCCCCCGCCCCCGCCGCGATCGCCGGCCCGCGGGCGCGATGGCAACCCTGCAGTGCCGACGCGGCCGGCGCCGGGGCCGCGCCCGCCCGCGCCGCGCCGCGGGGGGCCCCGCGGCGCCAACCGACTGGCTCAAGTAAACCCCGCCCGGGCTTACCCTGACTCACCGCGCCCCGCCCTCCTCCCCCTCCCCGCGCCCCCCCCCAACAGCTCGCCGAGCAGCCCGCGTCCAAGACCACCGTTTTTGCACCCTCCAACAAGGCCGTGGACGCCTACCTGAAGGAGAACCAGATGGGCACCGACGACCTGAAGCGGCGCCAGGCCCTGGCTGACCGCATCGTCGGCTACACCATCGTGGCCGACGGCGACAAGGACATCGTCTCCGAGGTCAAGCCCGGGGAGACAAAGTTCCTCCCGACCTACAACCCCGGCTGGGCGATCACCGCCAAGCGCGGCAAGGACGGGAAGCTCACGCTGATCGACGCCGGCGGCGATGACGCCACCGTCGACGACAAGAAGAGCAAGAACGGGCTGGTGTTCCTGGTGGACGAGCTGCTGCTGCCCGGTGCGTGCGCGGGGCTCTGGCTTCGCCGCCTCCTTGCCTGTTGGGGGGCGCTTGGAGCCGCCCGCCGACGTTTCTGGCGTGCGGTGCCTTTCGCTGGCACGGCGCGCCGGCTGCGTGCCCCTGGGAGCGCTCCCACAGCGCCCTCATCACCCCTCCTGCCGCCCCAAACTGACCAACGCCCCCCCCCAAACGGCCCCACCAAAAACGCCCCCCCCCCCAGGCAACATCTTCGAGCGTTGGAACGACTACCGCTTCGACGTTCTCCTGCCCAACATGACCGTCGTGAAGCAGCAGCAGTTTGACACGGTCAAGGCGCTGTTCCAGCGCTCCGGCCTCGACCGCTCCAAGAGCAAGGACCTCACCTTCTTCGCGCCCAACGACGAGGCCTTCAAGGCCGCGGGCATCGACGCCGCGTGCGCCGCCAAGATGACCCCCGGGGAGGCGGAGGCCATCATCCGCTACCACACGGTGCGCCGCCGGGGCTGGCTGGGCCTTGGGCTGGGCCTGGGGTGGGGTGGGCTGGGGCTGGGGTGGGCTTTTCTGTGTTTTGGGCCGGGCCGAGCCCGCGCCGCCTCCCCAGGGCTGCCGCCGCCTCTCCTCCCTTTGCCCGCCTCCCCCCAGCCAGGCCCCTAGTCGGCCGGCCCTCCCAGCAAACCGCGCCGCCGATCAAAACCGCCAAACTCCCCTCCCCGTCCCTCCCCCCCCCAGGTCAAGGGCTACCAGCCCATCCCCAACATCAAGGCAGGCGAGCCCATGGAGACCATGCTCAAGGTCAAGGACGCCCCCTCCCACCTCAAGCTCGACTACGTGGTCAACAAGACCGACGCGGGCGCGGTGGGCACCGCTTACGTCATCGACGAGGCCGGCAACAAGGCCGAGGTGCTCGCCCCCAACTGGTTCGCCGGCACGGTGAGCGCGCGGGCGCGGCCGTTGACCGCTCGTGCGGCGGCGGGGGGGGGGACCCCTCTTCAGGGGCCGCTTGACGCGGCGCGCGGGAATGCGTGGTTCAGCCCGAGCGAGCAGCGAGCGCCAGCCAGCAAGCCGCCGTCCCCGCACCCCCCAAACGCCTCCCAAGCCTCGCTTTCAAACACGCCCGTCCCCCCTCCCAAAACAACCAACCGCAGATGACCGTGCACGCGATCAACAAGGTGCTCAGCCGCAAGGGCGCGGAGGTCCCCTCCGCCTGCAAGGCCGCCGGCCCCGTTCCCGCCAAGGCTGACAAGGCCGCCAAGCCCGCCAAGGCCGAGAAGCCCGCCAAGGGCAACAGGCGCCTGCAGCAGTACATCGGCGCCGGCACTGCCTCGATCATCGCCATGAACAACGCCAAGGGCGCCATCCAGAACGCCGTGGACGACGCCAACCCGGCGGCCACCTTTGCGGCGACCAGCGCGGGGCAGCTCAACGCGCGCGCGACGGCGTTCCCTACCACTCGTACTTTCCTTTACAGGTGGGGCGCGCGCGCGGGGTTGGGGCTGTGCACGCGCTTGGCGCTGTGCGCACGGCTGGGGTTGGCCGGTCAAGGGCCGCACCCGGGCCTCGCACCACGCTTGCAGGCTTGGGCCTGGGGTTGGGGCTGGCACCGGTTTCTTGCACACACGCCGGCGCTGCAACGCAAGGGGCAGTTCACCTGGCGTCCCAAACCCATCCTCCAACCCCCCTCCCCTCCCCGCCCTCGGCCCCCCTCGCCACAATTACCTAATCCAGTGGCATGTACAACCAGTACGGCCTGAGCAGCAGCGGCTACTACTAAGCGTGCGGCCCGCGCGGCCCGCAGTACATGCGATGTTCAATGCCGGCCGGTTGCGGCGGAATTTGGGGACCGCCGAGGCACCTTCAACATGCGCCTCCCCTCCTAGGGCGGTCTCCCGCCCCCCCTCCCCTGCGCGCGTCCACCCCACTTCCCTCTTCCACACCATGACGGCTGCGGGCTCGCGGCCTGCGCCCACTGACTGCCGCACTGCAATGCGCCAATGCAGCGCAGATGGCGCCGCGGCGCAGTCATTCCGATGCGCGCGCGCGCGCGCAGACAGCTTCGAGTGCCACGCCACCAGCTCAACGCGGGCGCCCAAGCAAGACAAACCCGCGTGATTTTGCGAGTCGTTACGATTCCGTCCGCTGGGCGCGCTCGCCCAGTCTTCACCCGTAGTGTCGCACGCCGTCGGCAGACCCACCTTGCAGACAGGCTTACACACACACACATGCGCATGGCTCCGGCCCCCCGCAGCACAGCTGGCTGTCGCGGGGCGGTGCTGACCTTCAAAGATGCACTTGCTGGGGTAATACTGGGGTTTATGGCTGGCCGATGCGGAAGCCGCGGCGGTCGGGGGGGAAGTGGGGGGCACAGAGGCTCCGAGGCAGGCAGGTTTGGCCTAGCGGGTCGGGCCGGCGGCCTTCTCAATCAGCGCATTGACCGTGTCAAACTGCTGCTGCTTGACGACGGTCATGCTGGGGAGGAGACGACGAAGCGGTAGTCGCAGCACAGCTGGCTGTCGCGGGGCGGTGCTGGCCCCCAAAAATGCGGCCGCGAGCGAGCTGTCACGAACAGCCGCGCTCGCCGGCGTCGCGGCAGGCGTGAAGTGTGAGAGCGGATGTAAACGGTACGGAGCGCACGCGCAGCTGCACGCCGCCAGGCTTTGGCCGCCGCGCCGCAACCCCTTGGCGTCCGTACGCGTCCGCGTTCTGTCTTATCAATTCGCGTGTTCAAAGCTCGTCTTCATTCGTCTTCTGTGGGCGCTGGATGCAAAGGGCCCGCGCCTTGACACCCGATTAGACGAGCGCAGTGGGGCCCTGCCCAAGCGCCAAAGGCAATTCCAGGCCCCGTTCTAAGCTTCACGGCTCGACGGTGTGGCGGCGGGGGCCCCTGCGGCGCAAGGGGCGGTCGCGATCTGGTGGGCCTCTTGATGGGCCACACGCGGCGCGTGTAAGAGCCGGTAAGAGGATGATGGGGCGTGTCTGGCCGCGGGTGGCTCGGGCAGCCGCGACACCGGGGCCTCATCATCGAGCCGGCCCCGAGGCCAGCTTCCTGGCCGCTGCGCCCTGCGTTCGGCCGTGAAAGCTGTCAGTCTCCATGCAAGCTGCCAGGATCTGAGCGGGCGGCAGGCATCTCGCCACGGACCGGCCCGCGCTGCCGTCGCGCATGCGCACCGCCGACGCACGTAGCGACTGCGCGCGCAGGCCTCACCCAGCGCCCTCTTACGCGCCCCCGCCCCGCCAGGCAGGCTCGGACGATGGAGGAACCGCCGCCCGGTGGGCCTGCGCTGACGGCGGGCATGCAGCCCCTGCAGCCCCCAGGCGCAGGCGGCCTGCTGCTCCTGCAGCCCGGCGTGCTGGGCACAGACCCGGCTTTCGCGTCGCAGCATCTGCAGCAGCAGCAACTGCAGGCCCAGCAGCAACTGCAGGCCCAGCAGCAGCAGCAGCAGCAGCAGCTCGCGGCCATGAGCGTCGTTCCGACGGTGCCGCGGCAGCCGCTGCCCAAGCAGCTGACGGCGGCGATCAAGTCGGCCAGCAGCATTGACCGCCTTACTCAGCTCTTCAACGACCACTCGGCGCTGCTAAACCCCATCCACATCGCCGCCATGATCACCAAACTGCCCAAACTCGAGGCCATGGCCGGCGTGAGCCGGCTGTCGGCGGGCCCGCCCGGTGCGCCCGGCGCGCCGCCGGCGCCCGCCGGAGGCTCGGGCAGTGCCGAGGCGCTGCCGTGGCTGCCGCCGCTGGTCTCGGCGAGCCGCGCCCTGCTGGCGCACCTTCTGGCCAAGATCAAGCAGCAGGACATGGGCGAGTACTCCCCCCGCGGCCTGGCCAACATTGTCTGGGCGCTGGCCAAGCTGCAGCACTACCCAGACCCTGAGCTCAGGGCGCTGCTGCTCAACACGTTCGTGGAGCGCCTGCCGGCGGCGGTACCGCAGGTGCGGGCGCGGGGGATTGCGCGGGGGCTGGCTGCTCGCGTCAGGTGCTGTTGCTGTGCGCGCGCATGCGCCCCATGCGAGCGCGCCCCGGCTCTCCCGCAAGGCCCGCTGGCAGAGGATATGACCGGGCGGGTTTTCTGAAACGCATCGTCAGCTGAACCCAACCAACCCCCAACAAACAAAAAACCAATGCGCCGCATTCCGCAGGACGTCTCCAACGTACTCTGGGGCGTGGCCAAGCTGACAAAGGAGCGCAGCAGCGGCCTCACCCCGCTGACCACCAGCGCCAGCCTGCCCAGCGTGCCGGCGCCGGCCGAGCCGTCCCTGCCCGCGCCCGCCGCGGCCGCGCCGGGGGAGGCGCCGGCGCCCGAGTCCCCGCTCGCGTCGCCGGCGTCCCAGCTGGCCGAGGCCGGCGACGCGCTCGAAGCGGCGGCCGCCGCCCTGGCCGCGGCCGCGCCGGAGGGCGGGGAGCGGCCCGCGAGCGAGCCGCCGCAGCCGGGCGGCGACGCCGCGGCCGCGGCCGCCGACGGCGCCGCGCTTGACGCGGCGCCCACGGCCGTCGCGCTGTCTGCTGAGCCGCTGCTCTCTCTTGACCAGACGCAGCAGCTGCTGGCCCACCTTTGCAGCCACCTCCAGCGCGCGATGGTGCAGACGATCAGCAACTCGCTGTGGGCGGTGGTGGTGCTGCAGCACGAGCACAACTGGTGCATGTGCGGCAGCCTGCTGCAGGTGCAGCTGCTGCTGCACGCCTTTTGCCAGGAGCCGCGCGAGGCGCTGCCCGGCCACATCCAGCCCGTCATCCGCTGCATGTCCCAGCTCGCGACGGCCTGCGCCGTGCACAACGGCGACGCGTGGCTGGTGTGGCAGCCGCCCGTGCTGCAGCGGCTGCTAGGCCACCTCTTTGCCCAGCGCAGCCACATGGAGCAGCACCACGTGAGCAGCGTGCTGCGGGACATCGCCCAGGTCGCGTGCCTGCTCATGCTGTCGCAGCGCCGCAAGCTCGAGGCGGCGCTCGCGGCGGAGGGCAAGCCGCCGCCGGGGCCGGCGGGGGCGGAGGACATGCTGCGCGCGCTGGCGGCGTCGACGGGGCCGCCGGACACGACGTCCACGATGCTCGCGCTGGGCATGCTGAGGCCTCAGCTGGCGGAGATGGGGCTGCTGCCCAGCGTGCAGCACCTGTGCAGCATGCTCACGGTGATGGCCAACCACAACCAGGTGGGCTTTCGGGGAGGGGGCGGCCGCCTGCGCGCCGAGGGGCTGAGCGCGTGTGTGTGTTTTGTGGGGGGCGGCGGCGTGGCCTGCCTGAGCCAGGGGTGAGCACGGGGACTAGGCAACAAGGGGGCCCCGGCCAGCGAGCCCACGTCCCCAGCCCACGCCCTGACCACGCCCCGCCGCGCGTGCGCGGACCTCCGACGCGCAGGCTGATCTGGACAACCGCCTCACCGCGGCGGCCGCCATGATGGGCGTCGTGCCCCCCGGCGCGGACGCCAACCTGGCGCTGGGCCAGGACCCCCTCGCGGCGGGGCCCACTGCCTTTGCTCTGCTTACCATGTCGGCCTCCGCCGCCGCCGCGGCCACGGGCCACGGCGTCGGCGGCGGCGGCGCGGCGGCCGCGGCGGCGCAGGCCGCGCAGAACGCGGCCGACGCCGCAGGAGGGCCCGCCGCCGTCGCGGCCGCGCAGCCCCAGCTGCCGGCGGCGGCGGCGCAGCCGCCCGCATCGGCGGCCGCCTCGGCCGGTGCCGGCGCGGCGCCCGGTGAGATGGACGTGTTCTCCAGCGCGGCGCAGCAGGCGTCCCAGGCCCTCGCGCTGGCGGGCGGCATCGGCGCGGGCAGCGGCACCGCTGCGCTCGGCGCGCACATGCTGTCCGCGCCGACGGCGCTGGCCGGCAGCCTGAGCAGCAGCGGCAGCGGCGACGGGCTGCCGCCCTCTGTCGAGGCCGCCGCCGCGGCGCTGCGGCAGCAGCTGGCGCTGCAGCCGCAGCAGCAGGGCGAGGGCGCCCTCTCCAGCCTGCTGGGCATGGGGCTGCAGAGCCAGGCGGGCGGCCTGGGCCTCGCCGGCCTGTCGCAGCCCGTGCAGCACGCCGGCGCCACGGCCGCGGCGATCGCGCCGCACCTCGGCGCCGCCGCCGCGCGCGCCGCGGCGGCGCCGCCGGACAGCAGCACCGATGTGGGCATGTCTGTGGACTGGATGCACCAGGAGGCGGCCGCGAAGCAGCTGACCCACCACATCGTGTCCGCCGAGTCTGTCTGGGCGCTGGTCGAGATCTACAACGCCAACAAGAGCCTCATGGACTCGATCCACCTCACCGCCTGCATCACGAGGCTGTCCAAGGTGCTCGGCTCCCGCCCCGCCGCCAACAGCCCCGCGCAGGCCATGGCAGAGCAGCTGCTGCCCCAGATCGGCCAGCAGCTGACCCCCATGCTGCCGACCTGCAACGCGCGCGGGCTGGCCAATGTGCTGTGGGGCTACGGTCGGCTGCGCATGCGCCCGGAGGACCGCTCGCTCGTCGTGCTGCTGCAGCAGTTTGTCAAGCACATCGCAGAGGCCACCAGCCGCGACTGCGCCGTCGTGCTGTGGTCGCTGGCGCGGCTGTCCGAGTCCCAGGCGGGCGCGGGGGTGCCGCCAGAGCTGCTGCAGCAGGTCGGTAGCGTGCTGCTGCAGCACCTCTGCAGCTTCTCCAACCCGCGCGGCGGCGCCGCCGCCGGCGGCACCGGCGCGGACGCCGCGGCCGGGGGCGAGGCGGCGGCGCTGGCGCCGGCCGCCGCGGCGCCGTTCATGGGGGCCGCGGCGGCCGCGAGCAAGGGCAGCTCCTCAGACTCTGTCATCCTCAGCCCTGACATGTCGGCTCCGCCCTGCGCCGGCGGCGGGCCGCTGCTGCTGACGGTGCCGACGCCGCGCGACATCTCAAACAGCCTGATGGCTATGTCCCGCCTCGGCTTCAAGCCCGCGCCCCTGCAGCTCGCGGCCGCTGCGGCCGCGGCCGCTGCCGCGGCCGTGGCGGCGGCGGAGGGGCAGGCGCCCGGCGAGCCGGGGGACAAGGCTGCGGCGGGCGGCGCAGAGTCTCCGGCTCCGGCTCCGGCTGCGGCCGCGGCCGCAGGCGCGGGCGAGGGCGAGGGCGACGCCGCGGCGGCGCCCCCGGGCGCTGACGAGGCGGCCGGCGGCAAGGAGCCTGATGCGCAAGACGAGGGCGCCGACGCTGCCGCAGCTGCGGTTGCGGCGGCCGCCGGGGATGAGGACGCTGCCGCGAAGGCCGCCGCGCCCGAGGCGGCCGCCGAGGCAGCGCCCGAGAAGGCGCCCGAGCCTGAGCCTGCCGAGCCGGCCGCCGAGCCGGCCGCCGCGCCGCCCGCGCCCCTGCCGCCGCCCGGCGTCCTGACGCCCGCGGCGCAGCCGGCGACGCCCGCGGCACAGCTGCGGCTGCTGCTGCCGCAGCACCAGCTCGAGGTCCTGACCCACTGCCTGCTTTCCCAGGCCGGCAGCGCCAAGGCTCTGGACCTTCAGGAGGCAGCCACCGCGCTGCAAAGCATGGGCATGCCGACGCTCAGCGCGCAGCTCGGCGCCGCCGGCGCGCACGGCGACGCGCCCGGCGGGCTGGCGGGGCTCGGGCTCGTGGGCGGCGGCGGCGGCGGCGACCCTATGGGCGCGGCGGCGCGCGGCGCGGCTGGCGCGCTCGCCGGCTTTGGCGCCCCCACCGCCGGCATGCTCGGCCGCGCGGGCGGCTTTGGGGCCGCGGCGGGCCTGCCCACCGGCCAGCAGCGGCGCGGCAGCGGCGGCAGCTACGGCGGCGGCGTGGCGTCCGGCTTCAGCGCACGGCAGGCGCAGGCTTACATGCTGGCTCAGCAGCAGCAGCAACAGCAGCAGCTGCAGCTGCAGCAGCTCCAACAGCAGCAGCAGCAACAGCAGCAGCAGCAGCAGCAGCAGCAGCAGCTGTACAGCCAGCAGCAGGCGTACAGCGCGCTGCAGGGCATGCGGCGCCCGATGCAGCAGCAGCAGCAGCAGGCGTCCGGCGCGGGGCTGCGGCGCGTCCAGCAGCAGCAGCAGCAGGCGCAGCAGCAGCAGTATGCCGTGCAGGGCGTCGCCATGCGTGGTGGCCTGCAGTACGTGCAGCAGCAGCAGGTGCAGTACGGCGGCGGCGTGTACGATGCCTCGGGCATGGGCGGTACGCTGCAGGTCATTCAGCAGGCCCCACAGGGCCAGCAGTACGGCCAGCAGGGCCAGCAGTACGGCCAGCAGGGCCAGCAGTACGGCCAGCAGGGGCAGCAGTACGGTCAGCAGGGCCAGCAGTACGGTCAGCAGGGCCAGCAGTACAGTCAGCAGGGCCAGCAGTACGTGGCACTGCAGTACGCTCAGGCCGGGCAGTACGCCGGCCAGCAGCAGTACGGCCAGCAGGCGGTGCAGTACGGCGGCGTCGCGCAGATGCAGGGCCTCGGTGGCGGTACGGTCAGCATCGACCAGCACGGCAACTACGTACTGCAGCAGCCCGGCGCCGGCGGCGCTGCTGCCGCCGCGCCCGGCCTTGGCCTCGCCGGCGCCTACGGCGCCGCGGCGGGCGCTCAGCAGTACGGCGCCGCGGCCGGCGCCCAGCAGTACGGCGGCGGCGGCGGCGCGGTGCTGCAGCAGCCCGTCGGCGGCGGGGGCGCGCAGTACGCGCAGCTCGGCTCGGGGGGCGGCGCGGCCGGCGCAATGTAGGCAGCCGTGGGCCAGGGGCAGCAGCTCGACGGGCTGGCCGGCTATGGAGGAGTCCAGTATGTGCAGGCCACCCCGCGCATGCAGCAGCAGCCGCAGCAGGCCGCCGCCGGCGGGCAGGGCGTGGTGTACCAGGTGATGCAGTACCCCCAGGCGGGCGGCCAGCAGTACGGCGCCGCCGCCGGCCTGCAGCCGGCGGCGCCGGCCGGCGGCGGCGCCGGCGCAGGCGGCGCGGGGCAGCTGTGGCAGCTGGGCGGGCAGGCGCAGGCTCAGCAGATTGCGGGGCTGCAGGTGGGGGAGGTCCCGATGGGCCTCGAGCCCCCGGGTCTTGGCGGGGACGGCGGCGGCGGCGGCGCTTACTACTTCTGACGGCCGCCTCGCGGCCGGGGGCACTGCGGGGGAGCTCCAAGGTGAGGGGCGTCCCCGGGGCTTGGGGCGCCGCGCGCCGCTTCGGCCAGCGGGGGTGGTTGGGGGGCCGCGCCTGTGCAGCGGCCTCGGCGGGGCTGTGTGGCGCTGTCGGGGCGGGGCGGCTCGGATCCAATTGGCGCGCGCGGCTGGTGGGCTGGACCCCCCCCCCCTCTCCCACCGCTCGCGCGCCTCTGCCTCACCCGGCGCGCCTGGCTCCCCTCCCCGCCCCCTCGCCCGCCCCCGCAGACCCAGTGCAAGCACACACCCACACACCATCGGCCCGGCAGTCGGGCGGGCCCGCCGCGCGGCCCCGCGCGCGCGGCCCCGCGCGCGCGGCCCCGCCCGGCGCTGCGCCGCAGTTGCTTTTTTTCCAATGGAGGCGTGGCAGCCGCCCCTCCACCCTCTCCCGCGGGCCGCGCCAGGCGGCGCGGCGCCCACCGCACGGCGCCGCCAGCGCGCGGCGGCCGGCCGAACTGCGGCACCGGGCGGCGCCCGAGGCGCCGCCCGGGGCGCGGCCCCCTTTGCCCGGCGGTCCAGGGGTTTTCGGTGCGTTCCAGCCTCAGGCCTGGGTGCCCTCACTCACTCCCAAAACAGCGGTTATGATTTCGGGGCTCTTCTCCCAAGCCTTCCTACATAAATACCACCACACACGCGCAACAGTCCCGCCCACACTTCCCCGTGCGTGCTCATCGCGCGTTTTCTTCGATTGGATTTGGCTGAACAGCTGCCTCCCATACACCACGCACGCACATGCAGACCCCCCCATCCCGCCGGCTGCCGCAGCTGTGCAGCTGCACTGCAAAACCTGGGCGCGGCGGCGGGGCTCGGCGGCGGCGCCGCCGCGCGCGGCGCCGCCGCGGCTCCGGCGCGGCCCCGCGGGCGGCTTGCGGCGCGGCACTCCCTGCCCTCTCGCGCGCGTTGGAATGCGCGCGGATGCGGTGACGCGCCCCCTGCCCCACCACTTGCAGCGCACCGCGACTTTTGGTCTGGCCGTTTGCGACACTTGACGCGCCACCCCCCATTGCGCCGCGCCCTGCCCCAGCGCCGCCCGCGGCCCGCCGGGCGCGTGTCAGCGCGCCCCCCGGGGCCCCGCGTGGCTGCCGTGCGCGGGGCAGGCGCGCTGATGGGGGGCCGCGGGGATCACACAGCAATGCTCAAAACCAGGCAAAGCAAAGCATAGCAAAGCCACCACGCTAAACCCCAAAACAAGGATCGCCTGAACCGGCTTGGGCGGGGTCGCCGCACGGCGGCGATTCGCGAAGCGCCCGCCCGCCCTGGCCGCCCCCGCGTGCGGCCCGGCCTGTCGTAGGTTTTGCGTGTGTGTGCGCGCGATTGGTAACATCAACGCATGCCAAAGGGGGCCCGGCGCGCGGCGGTGCGGGACGGGGGTTGGGCGTTCGCAGCCGCCTGGCGGCGGCCTGGCAGCGGCGGCAGGGCGGGCGGTGTGTGGCACAGAACCGGCGGCCCGCCGCCACGATAAACATCGAGAGCAAAGTCAGTTTGCGGAGTTCAAATTCGTTGAAACTCGCCACATTTGAGTCCAGCTAGGCCAGCAAACCCCTGCGCCCTCGGCCCGCCAGGCCAGGCCAGGCCCCCAGGCATGCGCTGCCGCCGGGGCTAGGGTTGGGGATGCGAGCCGCACCAATGAACGCCTCGGGGCGCGTTGCTGCGTCCAGGAGCGCGGTCTGCGCTGGCGTGCGGGCCCCCCTGCGCAGCCAGACCCTGCACCCCCAGCGCGCGAGCGGGGCCAGCCCGCGCGCTGGCCGGTCCCGATCGACGCCCTCGGCCGCCCTCGGCGCCGCGGGGGCGGCGGCGGCGGCGCCTGCCCAGGCCACGGGGCTCCGCGGGCTCTACCCTGCGGCCGCCGCCGTCCACACAGGCACGCTGCGCGTCGACGAGCTCCACACCCTTTACTATGAAGGTGCGGCGCGCGCGCCTTCACGTCCCGGCCGCACGCGCGCAGCCGCACGCGCCGCCGCCTCGAGGCTGCGCCGCGCGGGCGCAGCAGCCGCCACCACAGCAGCCGCCGCCCGCCGCCGCCGCCGCCGCCGCCTCTGACCGCGCCTCTCGACGCCCCCCTCCTCCTAACCCCCCCCCCCCTCCACCCCCAACGAAAAACGCAGTCCACGGCAACCCAGACGGCGCGCCCGCGCTATTCCTGCACGGCGGCCCCGGCGCGGGGTGCTTTGCCAACCACGCCCGCTTCTTCGACCCCGCCCACTACAAAATCGTGCTGCTAGACCAGCGCGGCTGCGGCCGCTCCACGCCCCGCGCCGCGCTGCGCGCCAACGCAACCTCGGACCTGGTTTCGGACGTCGAGGCGCTGCGCGCGCACCTCGGGGTTGCGGCGTGGGCCGTCGTCCTCGGCGGCTCGTGGGGGGCCGCGCTGGCGCTGGCGTATGCGCAGGCGCACCCCGACGCGGCGCGCGCGCTCGTGCTGCGCGGCGTGTGCCACATGACGCCCCGGGAGGTCGCGTGGGTCTACGCGCCCCCGGAAAGCGGCGGCGGCGCGGCGGCGGCGCGGCCGGAGCAGTATGCCGCGTTCGCCGGCGCCCTGCCGCCGCGGGAGCGGGGCAACCCGCTGCTGGGCTACTACCGGCGACTACTGTCGGGGGAGGCTGCCACGCGGGAGGCCGCGGTGGGTGGGGCTGCGGACTTGGTGTTGCGGTTTGGTTGCTGCGTACGGGTTGTTGAGCGGCGGCGGCCGCTTTCTCCGCCGTTTTTTGGGGGATGCCGCCGGCTAGACGAAGAGCTGTTTCTGGGCGCGAGGCCGGCCGCTGATGCTTGATAAACAAGCATATGTCCAAGACACGTCTTTGACGACAAACACCTTATCCTGAGGCCTGGTCTTTCTTCCCTCGCCGCCCCCTCCCTTTCTCAATCCGCCGCTGCTGCTGTAGTTGCGTTTTTTGCAGTTTTGATGCTGCTTCCTTCCCCCTTTTTTTCAAAGTGTGAAATGCGGCGCCCCAAACCGGCTCCTGATGATTGAATACAAGCATAGTTCAGCTGAATCACCCTTGAGGAACAAATTTTCGCCCCTATCTGAAGCCACGGGCGCGCCGCAAAACCTGTGTTTCTTTTGTTCTTTTGCCTTGGTTCAGTGCTGCTTGCTGTTGTCCTTGAGAAACCGGCACCTTAAAACCCCCAGCCTGCCTCGCCGCTGGCGCGGTGCCCGCTGCCTCCGGTCGGTGCTGACAAAGCCCGTTTGCTTGCAACTGCCCCCCCCCTCGCAGGCCCGCGCCTGGATGTCATGGGAGATGGCAGTCTTCGCGGGCGCGCAGCAAAGCGGGCAGCCCCCCCAGGGCCAGGACCCCCAGGCCCCGCCCCTCGTCGAGCGCCGCCGCCCCGGCCGGGCCTGGGAGGCGCGCCCACAGCTGGAATGGCCCCACCCGCCGCTCCCCCCGCCGCGCGGCGCCACCGAGGCGGCGGCGGCGCCGCCGCCCCCCGCGGCGCCGCTGTGCCGGCGCCGCGGCGCGGCGCTGCCTGCCGAGGCGCTGGCGGGCGGACTGGAGGGCCTTCTCCCGGACTGCCCCCCGGACTGCCCCCCCGATTCGCCTCGCCCCTGGGAGTGGGGCCTGCCCGGGCAGGGCGCCAACCTTTGGGACCCGGAAGTGAGGTCCCTGCTGCTGCAGGGGCTGGGCCACGAGGGCGGGGCCCCCGAAACGGGCTCCTCCGCGCAGGCGCTGCTGACGTGCCACTTCAGCATCCACGGCGCCTTTTTGCTCGACGCGCCGCTGCTGTCCCCCTCGGCGCTCGCGCCGCTGCGCGCGCGCGGCGTGCGGTGCGTCGCGGTGCAGGGCGGCGCAGATCTGGTGACGCCGGCGGCGGCGGCGTTTGATCTGGCAGATGCGTGGCCAGAGGCGGAGGTCGCGGTGGTGGCCGGCGCGGGGCACTCCATGTACAACCCTCACATCACCCACGAACTGGTGTGCGCGACCGACCGGCTGCGCGCGGCGGCGCCGGCGCCGGCGCCGGCGCACGCGTGAGGGAGCGGGGGGCCATGCCCGCGCGCGCACGCCCCTGCCTGCGCGCGTGCCTGGGAGCGGGACTGCCGCCGGGCGCTTGCTGATTGGCCCTTCTATTTTTTTTGAGCGCTGCCGGCCCCGGCCCGTTGCTGCGGCAAGCAGCGCCGCTTTTCATCTGCAAGCAGGAGCGCACCCATTTTCACGCACCCACGACAGAACACCCGCACCACGCGCTGAGAAACGCGCGCCTGCCACAACAACAGCCCCATTTCGTCAACCCCTCGGCCCTCCTCCCTGGCCTGCCCCAACCCCGCGATTTTCCCCGGCGCGCCGCCATTTGCGTGCGCCGCCCGTTCTGCGCAGAGTGCACCCCCCCCCCTGAAGAGCGCTATTCGCATTCAGCCCCGTGTACGGCTGCTTGATGCTCTGAGCGGGCTCCCCCCCAGGCGCACTGCTGCTGCCTCTCAGCCTCTCAGCAGCAGGCTCGCCCGTTGCACTCGACGTGCGCATTTCCCGAGGGACGGCCGATTTGTAAAAAATGAAGGCTAAAATCTCTCCTGGCAAACGAATCCCAGCCTCTGCCCTGCCCTAGAGCGCCAGCTCGCCGCCTCCGCCGCAGTCCTCGCCCTCACCCTCGCCTTCGTCATCGCTGCCGCCGCCGCCCACGATCGACGCAAACAGCAGGCACATGGCCGGCGGCGGCGCGCGCCCGGCGGGCGCCGGCGGCGCTTTGAAGCGCCCTGCGGCGGCCGGCTTGGCGGAGCGCCCGCTGAGCCCGCCGCCGCACTGAGCCGCGCCGGCGTGCTGGGGCGGGCCAGAAGGAGCCGTCTCTGGCTTTGCCACAGCCGCCGCAGCTGGCGCGGGGGCAGCTGCCCCGCCGTTGGGCCCGCGGTCGACCACCGCCGCCACGCCTGCCGCCACGCTTGCCTGCTGGGGCGCTGCGCCTTCGGCAGCTTGCAGCTTCTCAGCCTGCGGTCGCTCTGCCGGGCTGGGCGCCGCGGGCCCCTGCTGGCGCGCATGTGACAGCGGCGGCGGGGGCGACGGCCGCCGCGCCTGCGGTGCGGCCTGCTGCACCGGGGCCGCAGTGTGGCCGACGCCGGCTGGGGCGGTCACGAGAGGTTGCGCCGCGATTAGCGAGGAAGCCGGCGCAAAGCCTGGAAGAGGCGGAGAGGCGCGGTGGAACCTGCCGGGAGTGCCAGCCTTGGCAACCGTGCATGGCGACGGCGACGGCGACGGCGACGGCGACGGCCTGCACAGCTGGCGGGCGCCGATCCTGCCCGCCGCGGCCCCGGAAGAGGCCCCGCAGCCCAGCAGCCGCAGCGGCTGAGGGGGCGGGTGCTGCTGCTGCTGGCCTGGGTAGAGCATCCGCAGCGCCGACACGGCGCGCCCCCGCGGTGCTGGTGCCGCCGCCGGGGGAGCTGGCTCTGGAAGCTGCGGCGGCGCCGCGGGCCCTTGCTGACTGCTACTGCAATGCGCCCACTCACCGCCTGCCGCCTTGAGCCGCTTGCTGTCGTCGAGAGAGCCCTGCTGCCCAATGGCGCGCTTGCCGCCGCAGGCGCGGTCGTCCGCCGCCACTGGAGAGCGCTCGGCCCCAGAAGCAGCCTCTGGCAGCTGCTGCTGCTCTGCACGCACGGTGTTGGACGACGGCACCGGGGGCGGCTCAGTCTGCTCGCCTTGTGGTTGCGGCTGCTCCTGCTGCTTGTTCTGCTGCTGCTGGTGCTGGTCCCAAAGGGGCACCTGCAACGCGGGCTCTGGGTTTGGGCCTGCAGCTGCCGGCGCCGGGCTGCCGTCCTCAGCGGACAGCCCAAAGGCGGCCGGCCCCCCACCACCGCAGCTGTTTTCCTGCACGCCGCAGCCGCCGCCGCTGGCCAGGCGGGCCACGGCCGAGCGGCGCAGCTCCTCCTCCACCCTCTGCATCTCCAGCCGCTGCGCCGCAAACTTTGCCTGCCAGCCCGCCGCTGCCGCACGCGCCGCCTCGAGGCCGGCGCCGCTCGCCTCCAGCCGCTGCTGGACCTCGCCCAGCTCCCGCGCGGCCGCGGCGCGCGCCTCCTCGGCGTCGTGCGCCGCCTCGGCCGCTGCGGCCGCCTCTTTGCGGAGAGCGCGCTTTGTGTCAGCCCAGCTCAGCGCGGCCGCGGCGTGCGACTCGCACGTTCCCCTCAACTCGCCCTCGGCGGCGGAAGCCAGCGCCTCGGCGGCGGCAGCGGCCGCGCGGGCGTCGCGCGCCCGCGCCTCGCACGCCTCCAGGCGCGCCGTAAGGCCCTCGCCCACGGCGACCGCGGACCGCGCGCGCGCCTCGCACTCCTCCAAAATCGCGGCCTGCCGCTTCAGGCGGGCGCGCAGGCCGGAGATCTGCCCCTTCAGCTGCTGCAGCCCATTTTCCAGCGCGTCTGTCAGCGCGCCGCGCGCCGCCAGGCCGCTGCGGAGCTCGGAGACCTCCGCGTCACGCGCGGCCAGCGCCGCCCGCAGCTCTGCGGACTGCGCCTTGATCGCGCGCTCCGCGCCGCCGCGGCCGGACAGCAGCGCGTGCACCTCGGCGCGCGCTGCGGCGACCTCCAGCTGCGCCTCGTGCGCGGCGTCCTGGCCGGCGGCAACCTGCGCGCGATGGCCGGGCGGGGGGTGCAGCGGCGGAGAAGTAATCAGGGGCACGCTGCTGCGGTGTGTGAGTGTGGAGGGTCGCGCATGCGTACGTGCGTCTTGCGTGGCGCGCTTGCATGCACTGCTGAGGGCTGGTATGCGGCCGCGGCGCTCGCATGCCCAAAATGCGCCGGCTTGCCTGGCCGCTGAGGGCCCTGATGCGGTCTTCCAGGGCCTCAAGCGCCTGGCGGTGGGACAGGCGCTCCCGGCTGAGGGCCGCCTCGGCCCCGTCTTTGGCCTGCAGAAGTGGTGGAGCGAGAGCGTGGGCGGCGGGTGGCGGGCTGTTCGAGGAACCATCAGGCCCACGCCGTGCACCGTCGCGCGTAAGCGTGTGGCGCATTGCCTCCATGCGTCAGGCACCGCCCCATGCGGCACGCCCGCACCTGTTGCAGCGCCGCGAGCGCTCGGCGCGCCTCGGCCCGCGCGCCCTCGGCGTGCACCGCGCGCTGCTCGAGCTCCTCCGCCCAAGCGCGCAGCTTGGCTTCGACCGCCGGATCTGCCAGCTCCAGCAGGGCTGCCTGGCTCTGCAGCGGCGAGGCCTCCATGACAATGCCGGCCTGAGAGCTCGACATGCGCGGCTCGGCTGGCCTCTGCGGCGCATATGTAGGCGGGAGCTCGCTTAATACTGTTTTTCACGCAATTATCAACCTTTGGGATCCGCTCAAGCGCCCTAAAGGCGCGTGCAGAGAGCGGCTGCCGGGCTCCCGCCTTTTCGACCTCCCAAAGGACCGCGCCCACCAGGTTCAGGGCCCAATTGGCGCCAAATTCCGTGAAGTAATCTCATCAATACCAGCCGCTACGCCTACGAGGCCCAATGACGATCTCCCCGTCCGCGCGCCCCGCGCCGTCAGCAGGCCTCGCGCGAGGCTACAAGCCCGTGCGCATCGTGGCATCGCGACCCAACAGGGCCGCACGCTCGTGGAAGGCGGTCGTGCGGGCGTCAGGTGCGCGTGGGGGGGCGGCCTCGCTGACGCTGCGGCGCCCTGGCCGTCTGCAGCAGGGGAGTCCGGCGGCGCCGTGGGGCATGAGCGCCAGCTCCCGTGCAAACCGCGACGCATCCACCCAAACCGCATCACAACCCCCGCAAAACCCCAACGCGCGGCAGGCCAGCGCTCCTCCCCCGCCAACGCCGTCGCCGACGCGCCCAGCAGCCGCGGCGACCTGCGCGGCCGCATGCTGGCCGCCAGCGTGTTCGCGCTGTGCCGCGACGTGTGCGCCACCGTGGGGCTGGCCACGATGTTGGCCGGCTACGCCCAGTCCTGCGGGGTGTTCGATGACTCCCTCTACGACCGAGTCGTGCTCGGGGCCACCGACGCCTCCCTAGTCTGGGCCGTCTGGCGCGGCGCCACGCTCAACGCGCGCGTGCTGCAGTGCGGCGCCGGCGGGCTGACGGGGCAGTCGCGGGGCGCGGACGCGGAGGCCGCGGCGGCGCTGGCGGCGCTCGCGTGGGGCGCGAGCGGGCCGTGGCTCGCGGCCGCCGTGGATGCCCAGGTTGGTTGCTGTGCCGGCTGCTTGCGCACCTTTGGCTGGGTTGAAGAGGGCCGCATGCCGAGTTCCCTGCACGCCCGCGCCCCCTTCTGTCTGCCCTCATGCGTCACGCGCGCACATGCATGCGGTGAGCACAGAAGCATGGGACGCTAGCAGCCCATGCAACGTATCTGAGAATGGCAGACGCCAACGCCAGCAAGCCCCGCACCCGACCAGCGGGCCTCTCCCCTCACCCGCACACGACCCGGCTGAACGCCCCCGCGCACCGCGCACCGCCCGCCGCCCGCCACAGGTGCAGGCCCTGAGCATCTCCCTGCTGCGCAAGGATGCGACTATCATGCGGCTGCGGCGCGCGCTGGACGAGGGCGGCCGCGCCGACTGAGCGAGCTGCAACAAAGGCCGGCCGCGCCTTCCTGTGTGCGCGCTTGCCGCCAAGCCGGCGCGCAGCCCCCAACGGCGGATCTGGCCGCCAACTGTAGCCCCTGCGGGCATTTTTAGCTTCCCAGGAGGACTGCCCACGTCAGCACCAGCGGCGTCCCCCAAAACCTCCCTCCCCTCCCCGCCTTTCGCCCTGCCTTTGCCCTGCCTTTTTGCCCTGGCGCCCTGCTCAACCGCTCTCCTCAGATACTGTACTTGCGACGCCGTGGCCGAGCGCCCCACAAACTGTCTCCCCCGCTTTCCCAGCCTCCATCCTGACTGGGCCGCGCCGCCCCCACGGCTTGCCGCGCCGCCAGTGCGCGCCGCAAGCTCTCCCCAAGCCGCTGTAAATCCCCCCATGCACAAAAGCAAGTGCCTGGGCCGCAGCGGCTTCTCGCTATAAACGTGATTACTTTCTTGCTGCTGTACAGGTGCTTAAAAGCTGGAAATGGGCAGGCGGCGCGGCGCGCGGCGCATCAAAGCAAGGCAACGGGCCGCGGCTGCTGTGGGCTGCAAAAACTGCCTGTGTCTAATCTTTTTTTGCAATGCGAACCAAACGGCAAACCACCCACCACCGCGCGCCGCGGGCGGCCGACAAGCCCTCCTTCAAAGGTCCTAAAGGCGCCGCCAGATCGCGCCAGATCGCGCCAGATCACAGCACGTGCACGTTGGCGGCGTCGAGGCGCTGCGGGCGGCCGTCCTCCTTCTCTGCGGCGGGGTCGGCGGCCGCGGGCAGCTGCTGGGCGCTGGCGACGCGGTAGACGGCGCCGCACAGCAGGCCCTGCGGCGTGAGGCGGGGGATGGCCTGCGCAGCGGCGGCGGCGGCGGCGGCGGCGGGTGGGGTGGGCGAGAGGTTGCGCGCACGGACCTCAACTGATCCCATGGAGCGAGCCGGGCCTGTCGTTTGCGCACACAACGGCAGCAGGCAGAGCATGTGGGGCGAGCAGGGGCGGCCCCGCCCTCCCCGCAGCGGCCCCCTTGCCCCCTCGCCCCCGCGCGCCCACCTTGACGCCGCGCCAGCGGCGGCCGTCGGGCTCGTGGATGAAGGAGAACAGGCGGCCGGGGTAGTCATCGTCGCTCAGGACCCAGCCCCTGTTTTTATTTGGGGGGCAGGGCGCGGTCGCCGTTGTCGCGGGGAGGAGTTTGGGGCTGGAGGGCTTTGCTGCGACAGCGCCGACCAGACACCCCCTCGCAAGCACCACGCCCCAAGCCTTCCCCCACCCCATCTGTCACAGCCCGCGCCCTCTCCCCCCAAACCCCCGGCCCCAAACGCACCTGCCAAGCCCTGCGCCCCCCCTCAGAACCCCCTCATCCCGCAAACAAACCCCTCACCCCCAAGCCCCCCCGCACCTGTCGCCCGGGCTGAACGCCACGATGTGCCGCTCCGACGCGAACATCGTGCCCGCGGGGAACAGCGTGGCGGTGGGGTCGCACTCCTCGAGATCGTCCAGGTGGGACCCCAGCAGCAGCTGCCCCTCCGCCGTCGCGCCCCAGTACAGCGGCTGCGCGCCGGCGGCGTCGCGGGCGGCGAAGACGCGGTGGTGGACCGCGTCCCAGATCACAAACGCAAAGGTGCCCTCCACCTGCGCGCAGGGGCGCGGCGGGGTTTTCGGGTTTGGTTTTTTGGCGGGGGGGGAGGGGGTTTTGTCAAGGGAGCGGGCGTGCTCGTGTGTGCTCTGGTCCAGTTCTCATGTGCACACAGTGGCAGCGCGCAAAGCACGCACCACACGCGCACGAAACGCCGCGCGCCCAATACCGCCCCCCCCCCCCCCAAAAAAACGCGCCTGCGCGAGGCTCTCCAGCGCGCGCTGGTCCGCGTCGTCCTCGACGGCGCCCGGCGCGGTGAAGAAGGAGCGGTAAAAGTCGAGCAGCCACGCCGCGTCGTTGGCCTCCGGCGGGGGCGCGCCGCGCATGAAGGCTGCGGCGCGCGCGGCGTGCGGCGCGCGGCGCGCGGCGCGGGGAGGAGTTTTTGTCAGGGCCGGTTTTCGATTTGCCTGGTTTGCTGTGTGCGCGCCAGGCTGCCCCCGCAAAACCGCCCCCTAGGGCCCGCAAGGCCCCCTTCGGCACGACCCCCTCGCCGCCCCCTCACCGTCGTGCGCCGCCTCGACCGCGTTGACCCCCGGCCACGCGCCGACCTCGCCCGCGAAGAGGATGTGCACGCCGCACTCGTCGCTGGCGTAGGAGCAAAAGGGGGAGGCCTCAAAGGCAAAGCTGCGGGCGGTTGGGCCGTCGGGGCGCCGGGCGCGTGGGGCGGTGTTTGGTGGCGGGAGGGGAGGGGGTCGCGGGGCGCTGGGCGCGGGGCGCGTTCGCGGGGCGCCGGGCGCGTCGGGGGGTGTTTTAATGGGGGGAGGGGAGGGGGTCGCGGGGCGCTGGGCCCGGCGCGGGGCGCGGCAGTGCGGGGAAGATGGCAACGCGGCCGCGCCAGCCCGCCTATCTAAACCCTACTTGCGAGCGCGCGCCCACCACCGCCCACCCGTTGCCGTGCCCCAGCAGCTCCAGCTTGCGCGTGTTGGGGCGCGACGCGCTGTAGGCTCGCTCCAGGTGGTGGCGGCACGACGCGTCCACCTTGGCGTCCTCGTCGGGGCTGTGGGCGCGGTGCGACAGCTCGGCGTTCCAGGCGGTCAGGCCCGTGGGGGCCCGGGCCGTCTGCGGGGGGCGCGGGAGGGGGGGCGGGCGGGTGAGGGAGGCGCGGTCAGGCCCGTGGGGGCCCGGGCCGTCTGCGGGGGGCGCGGGAGGGGGGGCGGGCGGGTGAGGGAGGCGGCGGCGGGGGGCACTGCAGCACGCGCGGCGTGCGCGCGCGCCCGCGCGCCCCGGCAGCGCGGGGCCGTGCGCGTGCGGCGCCGGGAGAGCTTGCGGGAGGGCGCGGAGGGATTGCCGCACGCGCTCGATTGGCCGCGCGGGCGCGGCAGGGCTTCGCAGGCCGCTGTCGGAGCCCCTCTCCGAGACGACCCTGCCCTGGGCCCACCACCGAGGGTCCCCCCCCGCCCGCTTATGTCACGGGCGGGTCCGCAATTACCTCTCGGTCGAGCACGACGAGGAATCGCTTGCTCATGGTGCCGGGCGGGCTCTGCGCTCTGCCGCAGCTGGGTCGAGGTGTGGGGGGAGGGCGCGAATGGCCTTTTCGTAATGGCTGTAAAAACGTGGCGAATGCGCGGTTTCTATCTTGGCCCGGCCGGGCGGGGCCCCGGGGGTTAATAAGAGCGCGCGGGAGCGCGGAGCGGCACCGCGCCGCGCAGTCGCCCGGCTGACGAGGCGGGGCGCAGGTGGCCCTTTCACCGTGGCACTGCCGCAAGCCATACACGCACGGGCGTGTGACCGCCGTATCGAACACCCTGCAGGGTGCGGGTGTGTTTGTGTGCGAGGCGAAGACGATGTGGCTGGGCAAGGTCTTGACCGCAGCCCCGCAACACCCCCCCTCCTCGCCCCCACCTCGACCGCCCGGCCCCACAGACTCCCCCTCACACCCCAAGCTGCCAAGCGATTGCGCGTCTACCCGCCTGCCAGCCTTGGCTGGCGGTGCGGCGGTGTCGCCTTGGGAGCCCGTGGCAGGGGAGCGCGCGGACTCGAGGCAATGCGGCTTCGCCGACCGGCCGGCAACTGAACGCGGCTTGCCTTACAACCTCACAACACCCCCCCCCCCCGCAACGCTCAAAACGCACGGGGCTGCGGCCAACTCCGGGCGGGCGTGGCCACGCGCCACCGCGGCAGCACGCCTGGCCCGCGGCCTGGCCGCGCGCCCGCCCGAGCGCCGGTGGGCCGCGCTCCGCCGGGGCGCACAAAGCGCCGCGCGCCGCCCCGCTCCCGCCGTACCCGAGTCGCTCCGCACCCCCGATACCCCGCAGCCGCGACTCGTTCGCAGCCTTCCCCACCAACCCCGCACCGCCGCAGCCCTCGCCAGGGCGCGCAGAGCCCGCACCGACCGACGAAATGGCCCGCACGAAGCAGACCGCCCGCAAGAGCACGGGCGGCAAGGCGCCCCGCAAGCAGCTGGCCACCAAGGCGAGTCTGCGCTGGGCGCGCGGGCCTGGGAGGGTCGCGGGAGGCCGATCTGGGGCAGCGGGGTCGCTGGCCGCCCGGGGCAGTCCGCTCCGCCCCCGGGGACGGCCGTACGTGGGACTGTGAGGCCCCTAAATCGCCTTTCAGCGCCCTCAGCGGCGGTCGGGCCCGCGGGCAGGGCGGGGGAGCAGCGGGACGCCCTCGCGGCCCCGCCCCTCGCCCACGCGCGCGCCCGCCGGCGTCATCGATCGCCGGCAGCGCAGCCCGAGCGTTTGGGCCGCTTGGTTCCCGCAGAGGCTCCCCGTCCACGGGGCAGCGGCGCGGCGCGGCGCGGTGCCGCCCCGCACGCGCACCGCAGGCCGCTGCTGGTCGCCCCGGGGATCCTCTGACGGGCGCTGCGTTGTGTTTACGTCACGCCTGCCCCCTAAACCCCTGCCCCACCCCGCCCCGCGCCCCGCCCCGCAGGCCGCGCGCAAGTCGGCGCCCGCCACCGGCGGCGTGAAGAAGCCCCACCGCTACCGCCCCGGCACCGTGGCGCTCCGCGAGATCCGCAAGTACCAGAAGTCCACCGAGCTGCTGATCCGCAAGCTGCCGTTCCAGCGCCTCGTGCGCGAGATCGCCCAGGACTTCAAGACCGACCTGCGCTTCCAGTCCAGCGCCGTGCTCGCGCTGCAGGAGGCCGCCGAGGCCTACCTGGTGGGCCTGTTCGAGGACACCAACCTGTGCGCCATCCACGCCAAGCGCGTCACCATCATGCCCAAGGACATCCAGCTGGCGCGCCGCATCCGCGGCGAGCGCGCTTAAGCGCCGCGTGGCGGGCCCCGCCCCCCACCAGCCTTGAAACAGCCCCACCGCCTTTGTGCGAGCCCCGCTTTTGTTTGGTCGGCCCCTCCAGCTCCCGTTCCCGCGCCATGCGGCCCCTGCACCCCGCATGCGCCCACACATAACCCGCCGGCGCCGGCGCCGTCTAGCCCGGCGCCGGCTGTCCGTTTGACCGTCACCCTTGCTGCCTGAACGCACGCGGCCCAGGCATGCACGCTGCCAGTGTGTGCAGACCACCCCCCTTCCCGCGCGCCGCGCGTTGCTTTGCACGATGGTGTGAGTAAAAGTCTTCTGACAGACGCAGCTGCCTGTTGCCTCTCGCATTTTACAGGGCAGCGTCAATGGCGGCAGCAAGGTCAAAACACAGGGCACGCCAGGCGGCAGCGAGGTCAAGCAGGGCACATCAAACAGGGCAGCGCTGGCTTCTATCAGAGCTCGCTCAAGTCAAGCACCCAGCCTGGGGGGTCCCTTTTCGCGGGACGGCGGCGGCGGCGGCGGCCCGCGCGGCATCCGCGGGATGGCGGGCGGCCCCGCGACCACCGAGCCCTCGTCAGCGCTCGGCGCACCGCCAGCCGGCCGCGCGAGGGCCGCCTCCCCCAGCCAGGCCTGTAGGGCGGTCCTCCGCCCCGGCGGCGCGGGGGGCTTGGCGTCCGCGTCCGCGTCCGCCGGCGCCGGCGGCGGGGGCGCGCGCGGCGGCTTGCTGCTGGCCGTGCGGGCGGCGCCGCGGGCGCCGTCCGCGTCGCGCGCCAGCCTCGAGGGCGTCGCGTCCGGGGCGCTGTGCGCGCGCGCCCGCGCCGCGCCTGCGGCGCCCCGCTGCTCGGCCGCGCCGCTGTCGCGGCTGCTGCCGCCGCCGCCCGCGGCTGCGGAGGGGGGGCTGGCCGCGCCAGCCAGCAGCCGGAATCCGCGCCCCCCAACGCCGCCGCCGCCAAAGCCGATGTCCCGCCGCGCACCCAGCTCGGCAGCAAACGCCTCCGTGCGCGCCCAGTGCGCCGCGCCGGCCGCACCCGCTGCCCCCCCTGCCGCGGCCTCCGCTGCGGCGCCGGCAGCCGGCGCGGCCGCGGCCGCAGCTGCAGCCCCCACCGGCGCGGCCGCCGCCCGCGCGGCGCGCAGCGCATCGGCAAGCTCCCCGGGCTTCAGCAGTTGGTACTCCCCCATCAGCATGGCCTGCGCCACAAACGCCCGCCCCGCGCCCGGCGCGCGCGCCTCCAGCCCCGGCAGCACCTCCCGCGCGAACCGCGCCAGCGCGGCCGCGGCCGCGCCGTCGCGCGCGCGGGGCAGGGATGCGCGCCGCCACGCGTTCCACTCGCGCATGAGGGCGAGCTCGGCGGGCGCGGCGGCGGCGGTGGCGCGGCGGCTGAGGAGGTCGCGCGCATCCCGCAGGTCCAGCTGCGCGCAGGGGGGGGGGCGTGTTATTCAATTGTGTTTGTGTTTGTGTTAATGTTTGTGTGTTTTTGTGGGCAGGGGGAGGTCTGTTGTCCGTCGTTGCTTTTGCGCTTGCAGCGTGCACGCCCCCACAGACGGCGTCCCTCCTCCCCAGGCGAGGGCGCGCGCCAGCAAGCAGGCAAGCCCCTCTTCACTAGCCCTGCGACCATCAACCGCATCATGGAGGCTTATGAGTTATGAGATGCATGGTTTCATGCATTAGTTAGTATATGACGACTCACCCTCAGCGCCAGCTCCTCGTCCCCGCTGTCCTCCGAATCTGCCTCCCCGGCTTCCGCCGCCCCCAGCCGCGCCACGCTGGTGCTGTGGAACCAGGACGCCGCGGCGGCCGCGGCCGCGGCGCCGCCGCGCTTTTTGGGGCGCGGCGCGGGCGTCGGCGCGGCTGTTTGCTGCTGCTGCTTGGGCTGCTGCTTCGGCTGCTGCTGCTGCTGCTGCTGGTGGTGGCGGCAGTTGCTGAGCTGGGGCTGCAGCGGGCGCGGCGACGCAATTGAGTCTGACACGCCGGGCGTGGCGGCGGCGGACGCGCGCCGCCTTGGGCGGCACCACACAAACTCCTGGGAACGTGAGGGGTGGGACCGCGAGGGACGTTGGGGGCGCTGGCTCAGTCTCCAACACACGGCAAGGGGGTTGTCAAGAGAGGCGCATGCTTGCTGGTGCTGCTTGCGGGGTGCACACTTCACAGCGGAAGCGACACGAATACAAGAGTTTGGCCCTTGCCCCAAAGGCCCGCGTCCGGGCGGCCCCCACCTTGCCCTCCGCCACGCCCAGGCCCTCTGCGCCCGCCGTTGGCAGCAGCACCTCTCCGGTGCCATCCAGCGCGCCCGGCGCCACGCCCACAACGATCAGCGCGCCGCCGTCCCCGCCGTCGGCGCTCGACGCGCGCTGCTGCTGCTGCTGCTGCTGCTGCTGCTGCGCCGCGCCAGCACCAGCGCCAGAGCCGCAGCCGCCGCCCTGGCTGCTGCGGGACGCGACCGCGGCGGCCGGCGGCGCCAGCGACGCGCGCAGCAGGTCGTGGCTCGCCTCGAAATGGGCGAACATCGCCGAGGCGTCGCGCGCGGCGAGGCCGCAGACGGGGCACTGGCCGCGGGGCGCGGGGCGGAGGAGCGCCTCGTCGGCGGGGCCGCGGCGCTGCGGGCGCGCCCACCTCTGCTGGTCGGCCGCCTCTCGCTGCTGCTGCTGCTCCTGCTGCTGTTGCTGCTGCTGCTGCTGCTGTTGCTGCTGCTTGGCGGCGACGGGGGTGCCACCGGCCCCGGCCAGCGCCGCCGCGACGTCCAGCCTGCCGCCTCCTCCCACTCCTCCGCCGCCGCCGGGCAGCTGCAGCACTCGCCGGCCAGGCAGCGAGTCAAAGTCCGGCCTCGCCAGCCCGCCGTTGTGCAGGAAGCTGAAGCGCAGCGGCTCGGGGGCCCCCCGCCCCGGGGCCGACCCCGCCCCGGCCGCGGGCGCCGAGGCGGCGCGCGGGGACGGCGGAGCGGAAGCCGCGGAGGCGGAGGCGTCACCGGGTGCCGGCCCCTCGATCAATATGCTCAGGCAGAGCTCAAAGCTCTCGCACGCACTCAGGCCGGTGGCCTCCGGTCTGATCACGATGGCCGGCTGCAGCGCGCCGCCGGCCGGCGCGAGGGCGCGCGCGCCCCGCCGCGGCGGCGCATCACCCCGTTCCTCGCCGTCGCCGCTGCCGTCGCTGCTGTCGCTGCCGCCGCCGCCGCCGCTTTCGTCCGCGCTGCTGCCGGTGCCGAGGGACGCGGCGCTGTCATCTGCCTCGCTATCGGTCATGTCAATGTAAATGGTCTCATTGTTGGCCGCCTTTCGCCGCTTGGCGGGGCGGCCGCCGCTGCCGCCGCCGCCGCCGCCGCCGCCGCCGTGGCGGCGCTTCCCGCGGGTGCGCCGCGCCCCGCCGCGCCGGCTGCGCTCATGCCCGGGTTCAGCCGCGGACGCGCCGCCGCCGGCCGGCACGGTGGCGCCCACGCTGGCCAGGCCGCGCGCCATCCGCAGCCGCAGCTCCCCCCCGCCGCCGCCGCCGCCCCCGAGCGGCGCCACGCCCCACCACACGCGCTGCGCCTCGTACGGTGGCGCGTCGAGCAGGCCGAACAGCGGGCCGCGGGCCAGCAGGTCTGGGGCCGCCAGCGGCTTGGGCGGCCGCGCGCGCTCGTCGCGCGGGGGCGCGTCTGGGGACGCCTCTGCGCCGCCGGCCCGCAGATCCGCGGGCCCGAATATCTCAACATCTGAATGCTCCCACGCCACCAGCACAAGCAGGCAGGGCTGCTGCATGGCTGGGAGCCCGCCGCCGGGCAGGGGCAGGGCCAGCGCCGGCGCCGCCGCCCGGCCGCGCGAGCGCGCACTGTCGCCGCCGCCGGCCGCGCCGCAGGGCGACGCGTCCACCGGCGCGTGCAGCAGCGAGGCGGCGCGCGGCGCGAGCACGGCCTCTGCGCCGCGCGCGTGGCCGGGGCCGCCGGCGAGGCGGGAGCTCGGCAGGGCGTCGCAGACCGCGGCGACGGCGGACAGGTGGCTGCCGCGCAGGAGGCCGTGGCCGTCGAGGCAGGCCTGCACGGCCACGCGCACGCTGCTGCCGGCGGCGCCATCCCCGCTGCGCGCGCGGATGGAGCGGGCGGAAAGGGCGTGCGTACACGCAGCGTCGGCGCGGCCGGTTTGCGCGGCGCCTCGTGCAAACGCAGGAGCGCACCACGGCGCGTGCAGCGGCAAGCCGGCAACGCGCCAACACCGCCCGCCGCAGAGCGCCCATACCCCTGCCCTCACCCGTTGACTCGCTGCCGTTCAGGTTTCGACGCGTATTGGAGGTTGCGCCGTAGAAAGGAGGGCTGGCGGGGGGGCGGGGGAGCGCGCCAGATCGATTTTTCCCGCTGGCGTCCCAAAGCCGGTTTCCACCGCGCCCGCCGCGAGCACAATGGTCTACCACACGTTCAGGCCTCACCTGGCGCTGCTCTAGCTTGAAGTAGTGCTCCAGCACGGGCGCATAAGCCCCCAGCCCATCCGAGTTCATGGTTCTTCGGCGTTTTGGTCGGACATCTGAGTGGATCTATTCGCGGGCGCAGCAGGGCCGCTGTATGTGCGAGTGTGCTGCGGCGCCGCGCACTCCTGCGCGCCTGCGCCACTGCAGTACCGTACGGTGTTGACTGCGCTTCCGCCCCGCACCCACCACGTGCGCTACAAGCACCAGGGGGAAGCAAGCGCTGCCTTGCGGTCCTTCGAGGCCCTTTGAGGAGGAGCGGCGCTGCCTCGCAGGGACAGACCCGTGGAGATGATGAGCGCGCCAAGTCAGCGTGGTCAACACGACAAGCCGAGTGGCTAGAGACCGCCTTACAACCTCACAACACCCCGCCCCCGCCGTGTAGAATCGGGGCACACGCCGCTCTGGGGTGTCGTTTGGGGTCCAAAGGCTGCCAGGGGTGGGCACGTAGCCGCCTGGCACCGGGCGTTGGTTGAAAACGCCGGATCCAAAGGGCATGCAGGTCAACCCCTTGCCCTCCGCCACGCCCAGGCCCTCTGCGCCCGCCGTTGGCAGCAGCACCTCTCCGGTGCCATCCAGCGCGCCGGGCGCCACGCCCACAACGATCCGGCACCACTGCGCCGAAAGCCACCTCTCAAAAAAACCCTCGCCCGCGCCGCAACCCCTTCCCCTCCGAACCGCCTAGCATATCACAATGCACGCAATGCGGGCCGTTGATAGCGTGCATTGGCAACTGCCGCCGGACCAGAGGCAAGGCTGGTTCGCACTCTCTTCTCCCGGGCCAGCGCCGGCGGCAGGCCGGCGGCGCTGCGCCGCCGACAGGCGCGCGGGGTGTGATCGTCGCGCGCTGGTCGCGTGATCATCGCGCGCGCCCCCTGTCAACATCCGATACCTTCGATTTCGTTGCGCCTTTCCCGACAACAAACCGACCTACCACTGCTCGACGGCCAGCTCATCAGCAGCTCGTGTTGACCTTCTAACGGTGCCTCAGCCGCCCTGCGACAGCTCAGAAGGCCGCCCAAGGCAATCCTAGGCGCTTTGTTCGCTTTGGCTAGTCAAGGTGGGCCGCGAGGGCTCCCGGCGCGCGGTCCAACCGGAGGGGGTTGCGTTTAGGCTGGGGGCCCGCGCGGCCTCGCTCGCCTGCGCTGTGCACAGAAGCAATGTTCGAGTGAAGAGTCGCTTGATCGGCCGCCCATGCACCCCGCGCACCCGTGCGGAACCGCGCCGGCGGCCGCGCCGCGCGGCGGCAGTGCGCCTCTCAGCAGGCAGCCGCTGCCGCCGCCCCTCGCGCCCCCACAGGATGGCGAGCCCAGCCCTGCTGGCCGCCCAGGCGGGATCGATCGGCGCAGGATTCAGGTTTGCATGGGGGTTGGACGCCAACCGACCGAGCCAGCCCGCGTTTCGCGGCCCGCCGCGCCGCCCGCCAGCTGCGCGAAACGCCGACGCCCGGGCCGCCCGCGCCTGACCGGCGCCCCGCCGCCGCCCCGCCCCGCCATCCCTCACCGCAGCGGCGGCGGCTTCATCCTGCCGTTCCTGCTGGGCGTGATAGACATGCTGTACAGGGACCTGGGGGTGATGAACGCAGACATGCCAGTGGCGGGCGCGTCGGCGGGCAGCATCGCGGCCGCGTGAGTGCGCCGGGGGCTGCGCAGCTGCCGGCAGTGCGGGGAGACGGGCGCGGGCTGAAACCAAAGCCCCCAGCCGATTTGTCGGCCCCCTGGGTGGCAGACTGATCATTTGTCCGCTTGCCCAGGGGTGCTTGGGGTGCGGAGGGCGAGGCGGCGGCCAGCACGCCGCGCGCGCCCAGCAGCAGCCTTCCCAACGCCGCCGGCCGCCGCACCCAAACCCCCGCCCGCCCCGCAGCACGGCCATCGGCCTGGTGCCGCTGGGCGACGTGAGGTCCGAGGTGGACTCCCTCGGCGCCCGCTGCCGCGCCAAGGGCAACTGCTACGGCACCCTGTATGACGAAGTGCAGCGGTCCGCCCGGAGGATCCTGGTCCGCGACGCGGGCAACAAGATGGCGGCCCACGGGCGCGCCTACTTTGCCGTTGTCCACCCCGCCTCGGTGTCCGGCGCGTCGGCGCCTCGGCAGGAGCTGGTTTCGAGCTTCAAGGGGCGGGATGACATCGCAAACGCGATCGCCGCCAGCTGCTACATCCCGGGCTACGCGGGCCCGAGCCCCACCATCAAGTGCGTCTGCAATCTGCATTGCGTACACGCGCGCGCGCGCCCGCAACCCGCGCCTTGCCTGCCTGCCCTTTCCCGCCTTGCCTGCCTGCCTTCGCCGGCTGCCCGCCCGGCCGGGGCGCCCCCCCTCGCCGCAAACCGCCGCAGCGCGGCCCGACCCCCCCTGAAACGAGCGCAACCGCGAAACCCCTCCCCTCCACACCCCCCCCCAGGTTCCGCGGCCAGCGCGTGTACGACGGCGGCTTTGGCGGCCCCGGCGCCGGCTTCCTGCCCTGCCCCCCCGACGTGCGGTACTGCGTCCGCGTCAGCAGCATGCCCGGGGGCATCACTATGCCCTCCATCCTGCTCGACGTCCTGCTGGGCGGCCCGTACAACCAGGCGCTCGCCGTGGGCGCCGCGCTGAGCACGCTGGGCGGCGCCGACGTGCTGGGCACGCTGACAAAGCAGGTGCTCGGCGGCGGCGGCGGCGGCGGCGGCGGCGGCGAGACCCAGCAGCTGGCGGACATGGCGAGCGCGATGGCCGCTTTCATGCAGTTCAAAACGCCGGGCGAGGGCGAGGCGGACATCTTCCCCGGCCGGCGGCACGCGCTGCCCGTGGGGGAGTTTGAGTGGGTGACGCGCATGGCCGTCCCGGCGGTGAGGCGGGGCGGGGGGGCTGGGGGCGAGGGGTGCTGCTTTTTTGCGGCGCACGGTGCGCTGCGCATGCCTTTCTGCTGCCTGCCACCCGCCAACCCCACCCATTCAGAAATGCCGTTTCGCCAACCCCGCGCAAACCAAACCGCAGAGCGCTGCCGACAACCAGGCCATGTTTGACCTGGGGCGCGCGGAGGCGCTGTCGTGGGCGCAGGAGGCGGGCTTCCCCGCGGCACTCGCAAAGGCCGGCCGCAGCGGATGATGGAGGGGGCCCCTGCCCCTGAGGCGACGCCGCTCGGCGCCCCTTGCCGGCCCTGTGCCGGCAACGATTGTTTTGTCGCCGCCGCCGCCGCGATACGGTATGCCCTTTGGGGATGGACACTCCCCCACTTTGTCTGCCGTCCGCGCCAGTGCCGTGTCTGCGCAGTGATGCGCACCGCCGCGCAGCGCTGCACCACGGGCGGCGCGAGGCCGCCCGCCGTGCGCGCTCCCCCGCTGCCGTACAAGCGCACGTGGCCCAAGCGCTGCCGAGCGCTTTCTCGCCCCCACTAGCCACCGCACCTTTGCCCCACGCGCCCCCAACCCAACCCTCCGCACCTCGCAACCCTTCACGCCTGCCCCCTGCTGTCCTGTCAAACCTTCATTTGACGCCCCACCGGTTTTGTTTGACCGAACCGTCGCTGCCCCACCACAGCGCCTCAAGCAGCAGACACTCCTCTCACAAGGAACCATGATAGCCTGCAGTTCTGGATGCACCAAGTTTTATGGATAGTAAGAAACCAGGCCGCGAGGATCGGTGGGTGGCAGGCGGCCGGGGGGGGGGGCCAGTCAGCTGACTCTGGGGCCTGGGCGACGGCCTGGCCGCGGCGCCGCCAAACCCGCGGAGAGCAAATGGGCGGCCGCGCCTGAGACGACAAGCGTGCCTGGAACAACTCGTCAAGGCGCTCGCGTGGAATGCGCGGCCTGGGCGTACCAGGCTTGAGAGGGCTTGCCGGAGACCACCTCGCACACCCAACGGCTGCAGCTTCAGACTAGCCAATTACGAATAGATTGCTCAATTCGACTGCGGAATCAGTGGGTGAAACCTGCGGGCGCCGTGCTACGATGGCCGTCGCTGTGCCGGCGGCCGCGCTTGCCGCCGCACAGGCGGGCTCGATCGGTGCAGGGTTCAGGTGGGTCTGCTGATGCTCCAGGGCCGCGCCGCGTGCAGTGTGCGGCCGCGGACCTGCCTGCCATTCAGAGACCGGTCCACCCTGCCGTTGACGCGCGCTGCACTCTGCGCAACCCCGCAACGACCGCGCTCGCCCTCACCGCAGCGGCGGCGGCTTCATCCTGCCGTTCCTGCTGGGCGTGATAGACATGCTGTACAGGGAACTGGGGGTGATGAACGCAGACATGCCGGTGGCGGGCGCGTCTGCGGGGGCGATCGCGGCCGCGTGAGTTGATTGCACTGCAGTGCGCTGCGCGGGGGCATGGAGGAGCGTGGGGCCGCATGCGCAGAGCTGCTCGCCTTTGCGATCGCCGCCGCACACGGTGCCACGCCGCGCCGCAAACCCCCTCCCCCCCCCCCCAAACGCGCGCAGCGCCGCGGCCGGCGCGTTGCCTTTCGACGCCGTCCGGTCGGAGGTCGACGCCCTCGCGGCCCGCTGCCGCGCCAAGGGCAACTGCTACGGCACCCTGCACGACGAGCTCATGGCCACGGCTCGACAAATGGTGACCGATGCCTCTGCGAAACGCATCATGGACCACGGGCGGCTCTACATGTCCCTCATGCACCTGCCCCAAGGCTCCCTTAAGCCGTACCAGGCGCTTGAGTCAAAGTTCCAGGGGAAAGATGACGTCATCACCGCCGTCGGCGCCACGTGCTACATCCCGGGCTACGCCGGCCCGAGTCCCACCATCAAGTGCGTCTGCAACCTGCATTGCCTACACGCACGCGCGCGGCCGCAGCCCGCGCCTGCCTGCGGCCCTTTCCCGCCTTGCCTGCCTGCTTTCGCGTGCTGCCCGCCCAGCTGGGGCGCCCCCCCTCGCCGCACGCCGCCGCAGCGCGGCCCGGCCCAACCACCCTGAAACCAGCGCAAACGCAAAAACCCTCCCCTCCACACACCCAGGTTCCGGGGGCAGCCCGTCTTTGACGGGAGCTTCGGTGGCCCCGGTGCCGGCTTCCTGCCCTGCCCCCCGGGCGTGCGCTACTGCGTCCGCGTCAGCGCCATGCCGGCGCACGTGACCCTGGCAGGCGTGATCGGAACGATCCTGCGTGGGGGGCCGCAGAGCCAGGGCATTGCGGCGCGCGCCGCCCTCGACATCCTCACTAGTGCCGACGTGGCGGGCACGCTCCTCCAGACGGCGCTCGGCCGACAGGGCGGCGCGCCGTTCCAGGGCGCCGCCGAGCTGGCGGCAGCATACACCGGGTTTTGGGAGCTGAGGACGCCGGGCGAGGGCGAGGCGGACATCTTCCCCGGCCGGCGGCACGCGCTGCCCGTGGGGGAGTTTGAGTGGGTGACGCGCATGCCCATACCCGCGCGGGTGAGGCGGGGCACGGGCGGTGGAGGCTTCTGGGGCGGCGGGCGTCGTTGGCTGTGTGCGGTGCACGCCTCACCGCTACCCCACCAGCTGCCCGCCTGCCATGCGCCCGCCTATTTAACCCTGCCGTTTCGCCGAACCCGCCCCAACCAAACCGCAGAGCGCTGCCGACAACCAGGCCATGTTTGACCTGGGGCGCACGGAGGCGCTGTCGTGGGCGCAGGAGGCGGGCTTCCCCGCCGCACTCGCAAAGGCCGGCCGCAGCGGCTGATCGAGGGGGCCCCTGCCTTGCAGAGGCCGGAAAGGGGCGCTGGCGCGGCGCGCCGCGCCGCAGCGGCGCGGCACGGCCGGCGCTGCGCAGCCGCAGCACGCCACGAAGCCGGGTGTCTCACGCACTGCGCTTCCCCAGGGGAAGGGGGCGATTTTGTGCAGGTTTGCCAACACTGTGTGACTGCTGCTTCTGCCACGCATTTCTGTGGAGTTTAACAGGTGCACACTGCACACTGCACAGTGCCCGCAGGCCTGGACAGGCCTGGAGCGTCCGCATTGGGCAGAATGGGTCTGCATGCCCCAATTCCGTTCCCAGCATGCTGGTGTGCTGGCGCACCCGCATTGCACACCGACAGCACTGCTTGTTTTTGATGTGCGGGCCCACCCCGCACTGCACCCAAGTACTGCCCGCCGACGGCCGCCAAGGCCTGACCAGCCGGCGCTGCGCCTCTGCTCTGACTGTTGGTTTGACCGGCTTCGCCTGCAATTGGAGAGCTTCCAGATTCCCTGGCCCGAAGGCGAGGGCGCATTCGCCTTTGCCGCCGGGGCACCTGTAATGCATCCGCGATCCGGCTGTGTCGCCGCCGCTGCGGGGTTGGCTGGGCTGGGACGGCAGCCTGCGCGGCGGCGGCGGCGGCCTCGTAGGCCTCACGGCCTCGAGTGATTAGCGACGCGGTTGATGAGCAGGGGCGCGCGGCGGCCAGCTTGGGGCGCGATCGTAACAGTTACGGCGGTGGGTGATGGCCGGTGCAGCGGTCAAGCCGCCCGCCGGGATGCGGGGGCGGCGGAGCGGGGCCCGCTGCCTGCGCAGGCACTCGCGGCGGGCAGGCGGCAGCGACTAGCGAGCGGCGGCCGGCTTCCCGGCAGGTGCACGCTCCCCCACGAGTTTTGTTTGCTCGCCGCCGCGATTACCAGATTCCCCAAAGCCACCGCGCTGCAAGTAGTTCGCTTGCACTCTAGCGCCAACCGACTTCGCCCAGGAGCAGCCGGTGCGCCCGTAGGAGCGGCCATACGGGCAATTTGATTGCTTTTAAAGCCGATACCGCTCTGCTCGGGCTGTGGGAGGCTCCAGATCGGACGCTGGAGCGCGTCGAGGACGCGCGCGGGCTGCGAATCGCCTTGCACCGCCACCGCGGGCCCGGCATCACGTACATGCGATCGCCGAATCCTTCCTCCCGCAACCCCCGCCGCAGGCGCGCCCCCGCAAGGAGGCGGCGGCACCCAGCGGCAGCAGCGCCCCCACCGCACCTGCGGCGCCGGCGCAGAAAAAAATGGCCGTCGACCTCAAGGGCAAGGTCGCGCTCGTGACCGGCGCGACCAGTGGGATCGGATTCGAGACCGCCGACTTCCTCGCGGGTGCGCGAGCGGGCCAGCAGCAGCGGCGGCAGCAGCGGTTTCGGCGCGCGCGCCCGCCGCGGGCGCCCGCCCAACCGCCCCCCAACCGCAGCCGCGGCGGCGGCCCGCGCGGGGCCCGCCCCCATGGCACCGCCGACGGCGCCGACGGCGCGCCGCGCAGCTGGCGCAACGGCAGCAGCGGCTGCGGGCGGCGGCGCTCGGCCCACGCCTGGCAGTACCGCGCCCCTGCAGTGGGCAACCCGCGGCCGCCGCCCTCTTACTAAGATCAATCCCCGAACCCCCTCCCCGCCCCCCAGCCCACGGCGCCGATGTCATCCTGGGCGTGAGGAACGTGGAGGCGGGCCAGAAGATTGCCAAGGAGATCATGTGAGGGGGAGGGGTTGACCGCCCAGGGGGAGGTGGGGCGGGGGGCAGAGGCCCCACGCGCCCGCCCCTCGCCCGCCGCTGCCGCCAGGCAGCCGGGCAGCCGCACCCGCCCCGACGCGCGCCCGCGCGCGCAGCCCTGCCGCGCTCGCCCCGACAGCTTCCGCTCCCCCCCGGCCCCCCCCTTCCCCCCCCAAAAAAACGCCCCAAGGGCCGCCCACCCCGGCTGCAAGGTCGAGGTGGGCCCCAGCCTGGACCTGACCAGCCAGGACAGCGTCAAGGCCTTTGCCTCCAAGATCGCGGAGCGCAAGGGGCCGCTCAACATTCTGGTCAACAACGCGGGGTGGGCGGTTGACCGGGCGGGGGGTTGACTGGGCGGTTGACTGGTTGGTGACTGGTTGGTTGACTGATGGCGCTTGCTCCCCTTCTGGCGTGCGGGGGTTGCCCGCTCCCGCCCCCTCCGCTGCCCCCCGCATGCCACCTAAACCCCCCACGAACTGCCCCCTCTCCCCCCCCCATCCAGCCTGGGCTACACCAAGAAGAGCTTCACCGAGCAGGGCGTGGGCATGCTCACCCAGGTCAACCACCTGGGCCCCTACACCCTGACCCGCATGCTCGAGTCCAAGCTGGTGGCCTCCAAGGCGCGCGTCGTCAACGTCGCCTCGGTGACGCACCGCATCACGCGCATCAAGGACGCGCGGGCGCTGTTCACGGACTGGAAGGGCGGGTTCTACCAGCACAACAAGCTGGCGAACGTCTACTTTGCTTTCGAGCTGCAGCGCAGGTGGGGGGGGGGTAACCACTTGAGGCGTTTGAAAGCGGCTTTGGATTCCGAATGGGCGTGTGCAGCGGGGGCGTTTCATCGCCAGTTCCTCCAAAACCCTATCACCCCCCTCCTCCAAAACCCAGCCGCCTGCAGTCGCACCTTCAACCACCCCTCCCCAACCCACACACACCCCTCTCCCACGCCCCCCCCCCTCCCACGCCCCCCCCAAAGGCTGGGTGCGCGCGGCCTGCAGGCGTGCGTGGCCGACCCCGGTGCGGTGCGCACCAACATCTACAACAACAGCCCCAAGCTGTCAAAGGGCCTCATCAACGTCATGATCAACAAGTTCTACGCGCCGCCAGAGGTGGGGGGGTTTGGGGCGTTGGTTTTTTGTTTGTGCGCTTGGGGGTGGGATTGGGGGTGTTGGTGCATGGAGGTGCCAGGGGTGGGGGGATGGGTGTTGCTTTTGTCGGTCATGGGTGGTTTGGTTGGGGTTGGGTTGCCACAGGTGGGCTTGGGGCGTGGGCGTGGGGGTATTGATTAGAGGCGGTGAAGGGGAAAGCCCAACGCTCGCCACGCCCCCCCCCCCCCTCCCAACCCCCCCAGGACGGCGCCAAGGCCGTCATCCACGCTGCCAGCTGCGACTGGGACGCCGACCGCCCCGCCCCCGCCAAGGGCAAGGCCAAGGTGGCCCCCCAGCAGGACCTGCGTTACTACGCGCGCGGCGTGTTCACTTGGCCCCAGATCACCAGCGACTGGGCGATGGGGGGCAAGGGCTTCCTTGGCAAGCTCAAGGTGGGAGTGGTGGAGCGGGGTTTTTGGGGTGTTGTTGATGGTGTTGCGGGAGGTTTTGGGTTGGGGTTGCTGCTCGTGTTGCTGGAGGGGTTGCTGAGGGGTTCGGCTCTTGAGGTGCCGAGCAAATGGAATCCCCCCAATCCCCACCCCTCGGCTCAGCCCTAACCTGAACCCCTTGACCCCCAACCCCCCAACCCCCAGGGCGACCTGTGGGGCATGTCCACCGTGGTCCTCTCCTTCCTGGACTGGCCCCTCCGCCGCGCCTTCCCCGGCTGCCCCGCGCTGTCCAAGGCGCGCCCCTGCAAGCCGGGGAGCCACGCCTACGATGAGAAGATCGCATCTGAGATCTGGGACGTGTCCGCCGAGTACGCGGAGCTGCCCAAGGCGCCGCAGCTGTGAGTAACCCGGGTGACGACGCCGGGTGTCACCTCGGGTGACGACGCCGGGTGACGCCCGGGTTACGACGCCAGACGGTGCCCTTTGGGGCTGCAGCCCCAAGCCGCGCCGGCGCGGGCCGCCGAGGCCGCCCCGCACGCGCGGCCGCGCCCGGCCGGCGGGCCGCTGAGCTGCTGCCAGGGCCCAGCTGCAAAGCTGGGCGCCTGGCCCGCCGCCTTTGACTGAAAAAAGAAAGAGATGGGAAGAGACGCCCCCCCCCCGGTGCCGCGCCTGCACCACTGCAAGCCTTTTGACCGCCCCCTGGCACGCCTGCCCGCCCGCCCGCGAAAGCGCACCGCCCGGGGGCGCACACTCGCGCGCGCAGCGCGCCCCGCCGCCGCTGCGGCCTCCGCTGCGGCGGGGCCGCCTCGCGCCCCGGGTCTCACGGAACGGCCGGCTCCCCCCCCCCTGCTTGTGTAATGCAAAACCGCCGATGAGTGGTTTTTTGCTCCCAGAGGCACGACCACGCATTACAACCAATCAGGAAGGCAGGGCCAGCACGGGTTGCGCTCAAAGGCACGGCCGAGAAAGGCCGGGCAGTGCTGCACTGTCAAGGGTTTGTCGGTGCCGCCAGGGCGATTGCATCAGCAGGGCATTGCATCATCGGCAGGCTCGTGCAGCAGCGGGGTGTTTTCTGCTGGGAGGGAGCCTGGGGTGGCGCGATGGGCCGCGCCTTGCCTTGCCTCGCCTCGCCTTGCCGCGGCGTGGCGCGGCGCCCGCTCAAACGGAACAGGGCGGAGGCCGCCGCGCGCGCGGGCGCAGGGGTTTTGAGGGTTGGCAACTTTCTTTTGAGCGGAAGCATTGTATAAAGGCGCAGCGTCCGCAAGCAACACGTGGCTCTCGGAAGAAAAACGCGCGCGCGCGAGGGGAGGGTGGGCCCCCCGCAAATGGGAGGCCTTGCAAGGACGCCAACCCTCATTGGCAAGCGGCCGTGCCGCCGCCGCCGCCGCCGCCGCCACAGCCTGTTTTTATCTGCCAATATCCTTGTTTTGGAACTAGAACGCCGGGAGTTTGTTCTGCCGCATCCATTCGTTTCCGCCCGCGGCCGCCGCCGCCGCGGTGCCGGCCCCGACGGTATAAGCCTCCGTGCTGCCTCCAACACTCAGGCCTCTGTGCCGCCACCAGGGTTCAAGCGTCCGTGGCGGCCCAAGGCTTCGGGCTCCCCGTGCCGCTGCCGCCGCCGCCGCAGTGCCACCGACAGGGTTTAGGCCTCCGTGCTGCCGCCGCTGCCGCTGCCGGACCCCTCTGCGTTGGCCAGCGCCTCCGCCACCTGCTCCTCCAGGTCGGGCCGCAGCGCCACCAGCGCCTCGCGGAGGGCGAGCAGGTACATGTCCTCCATGTGCTGACTCAGCGCGCTGCCGTCCATCTGGCGGTTGTGTTTGGGTTTTTTTTGGTGGGGGGGGGTTAGAGGGCGAGCAGGTACATGTCCTCCATGTGCTGACTCAGCGCGCTGCCGTCCATCTGGTTTGGGGGTTTTGGGGGTGCGGTTTCATTGGCAACTTGGCAAAGGGATTGTGGGGGCGGTCAAAACCAATTGCCCGGCCTGCAACCCCAACCGCGCTCGCCAAGCTAACAACAACAAACACTCCCAACACCCCCAACAACCCCCCACCAGGCTGTTGAGCATGCCCATCTCCTGGTCCTTGATTTCGTCCACAACATCCTCCAGGGCCAGCTCGCCCTTGACCACGCTCTTGGCCTTGTGGGCCAGGTCCTGCTCGTTTTGTTTTGCGGGGAGAGGGGTAGGGTGAGGGGGTGGGGTGATGAGGGGCAAGGGAGGTCGGACTTCGCGGGGCGGGGCGGGCGGGTTGGGTGCAAGGCGGTTGCGGGCGGCGGCTCGGGCTCTTTGCTTTTGCTGCGCTTCGCGACCCTGCCGCAGCGTTTACAAACGAAGCCCCCACACACAAAACAACCAAGAAAAGCGCACCGCGATGACCTCTTGACACGTCGCGCCCCTCGCCCAGCACACACACTAACAAATAAATCACTCCCAAAACACAGACGCAGGAAGCGCCCCGCCAAACACAAAAAAGCAAGGCACTGTATCGCACCGTGATGACCTCCGACACGTCGCGCCCCTCGCCCAGCACGTCGCGCGCCGTCTCAAACTCGAGAGCCACCCCCGCCACCGACGCCGCCGCGCTCGCGGCGACCGCGGCCGCGTCGGCGGCGTCGGCGTCGGCGTCGGCGCCGGCGGCGCGGGGCTTGGTGTC
Source organism: Raphidocelis subcapitata (assembly GCA_003203535.1). NCBI lineage: Eukaryota > Viridiplantae > Chlorophyta > Chlorophyceae > Sphaeropleales > Selenastraceae > Raphidocelis > Raphidocelis subcapitata. Next base: position 279,761 of record BDRX01000019.1, read on the forward strand.
GGCGGGCTTGGCGGCGGGGGCGGAGGGCTTGGGCAGGCGCAGGCGCACGCCGGTCGCGACTGGGGGGGGGTAGCATTTGGGGTGTTTGTTTTTTCGTTTGTGCCGCGTTGGCTGTCTTGCTCGTTGGCAGAAGGCACCCAACCAGCTTAGGAAAACCAGGCAAGCAAAAGCAGGGCCGAACCCCACCGGCCACAACCACACTCTCAATACAAAACAAGTGACAAGCAACAAGTAAAGCAAGCCCTAACAGCCCCAAGCCCCACCGTGCGCGTAGCCCATGAGGCGCGGGACGCTGGGCACGATGTCGCTCGCATTGGTCACGCGCCACGAGCGGCCCTGGGGGTGCGGGGGTTAGTCGGGGCGGTTTGTTTGGGGGGGGGTTGGGAGGCTCGGGGCGGGTTTTGTAGCGCTTTGTGCGCCAGTGTGCTTCCCAAACGGTTTTCGGTCTGTTTGCGAAACGGGGGCGGCTTTGGGCGTTTCGAACTGTCGGCACGTTGCCCCGTGTCTGCGGCGGCTCCCGGCCCGGCCCTCCCCCAACCCACCCATCACCCCGACCCCCACCTGCAGGCGCTCGTTGAATGCGTCTGCAAATGCCATGTTGCCCACGCGGGGGCCGCCATAGGTGTACATGGACACCTCCAGGCTGCCGGGGCCGGTCTTGTGGCTGGCGTTTTTTTTGGGGGGGGGTTGTTTTGCGGTGGTGAGGGAGTGAGAGGGGCCTGCAAATGCTTCCGTTTTGGCGACCCCACTGCGTGAAAAAAGCCCGCAACAGAGCCGAAAAAAACTCACGAGCCACCACCAGAGCAAATCAGGGCAAAGGAAATGGAGCACAGCCAAAGGAATTTGAACAAAAGTCGGACAAGCCCCCAAAAAGGGGGCACCCACTTGCGGCCCGCCAGCTCGTAGGCGCACAGCGTGGCCAGCGCGCCGCCCAGCGAGTGCCCGGTGACGAGGACGCGCCAGGGGGAAGACGGGGAGGCGGGGGCGGTGATCTGGTCAACCAGGTTGAACACCTTGACCTGTTTGGGGGTTTGGGTTGGGTTGGTTGGGTTTGGTGGTTGGGTTTTGTGGTTGAGGGAGTTAGTTGAGTTTTGGGGCTTTGGAGCAAGGTGTGTTTGGCCCTCCAGTTGTGGCCGGGTCGACCAGTGGTGTACGCAAGCAGAGATTTGGCAAAAGCTGCATGGCTGCGGTGCCGATGACAAAATCTGACCGATTTTGACTTAGTTTGACCGAATTTGACCAAGTTTGACCGGTTTTTGACCGACCTTGACCGAGTCGTAGGCGTTGAGGAAGCCCGAGTGGACCATTATGTCGTCGCTCTTTTTGAACGATTTGAACGGCGCCAGCGGCAGCTGCCCGAGGCCCAGCGTCCAGGTGCCCGTGCGCTCGGCGTCCAGCGTCTGGGGGATCAGCTGCGGTTGGTTTGGGGAGGGGGGGGTGGGGGGGGGGGGCGGTGGGTAGGGGGTTACGGGAGGATCGCAGCTGGGGTTGTTTTGGGCGAGCGTGCAAGTGGGGTGGAGGAAAACCCGTCAGCGTGCTTCACACTTTGCAAAGCAGAAAGAATCAGTCAGGGCTCAAACAGCCGTGAGCTATGGTGAATTGCCTCGCAAAACCGCCCCCCCCTCCCCCCCCAAACCCCCTCACGTTCATGTCCGCCACAAAGTCCTTCCACTTGACCTGCTCAGTGCCGCGGAATGAGATCACCAGCTCGCGCTCGGACAGGCCGCGGGACAGCCAGACCTGTGGGTGGATTGTTTTGGGTGTGGGGTTTTTTGAGCGCGTGGTTTTTTTGTGTGGGGTTTTTTCGTGCGGGGTTTCGATGTGTGGGTATTTCAGTCGAATTTGAAATTTGGGATGGTTGGGTTGGACTGGGGCCCGCGTCGCCGCTTGCGTCCCGTTTGGAGTGCCGGTGCGCGTTTTGTGGAGCCCCGCCGTTCCGTTTTGGGCCCTAAAAAGACTGCTCCAGGAAACTGCCACGCAAAGCCGCAGCACCCAAAAGCGCGTGCGGGCTTGGCGCGGTCTCTGGGCTTTCCACGCAACAGGCAACTGCAACGCAAAACCGCAGCAATCCGGCACAGCCAAAAGAGCGGCCGCGCCTGCGTGCCGGTCTCTGGGCTTTCCACGCAACAGGAAACCGCAACGCAAAACCGCAGCACCCAAAAGCGCGTGTGTGTGCGCGCGCGCGCGCGCGCGCCTGCGTGTCGGTCTCTGGGCTTTCCACGTACGCCACGGCCTCGAAAACGTCCTCCAGAGCCTTGCCGGCGACCTGGCGGTTTCGGGGTTGCGTTTGTCGTTTTGAACGCGCCGCGGCTGGCCTTTGTGCCTGCGTGCCTTGCACGTCGGGGGTGCTGTTTTTTTTGACGCGAGGGGCCGGGTTTCGGCAGGTCAGGGCGCCGCCTCTGCGCCGCTCCCGTTTTCGCCTTTGCCGCAGCCCTGTCCTTTAGCTACCCTGCCCCTGGCGTAGCACAACAAGCCCGAAGAACACAAAACATACACGGGCCCCCCAAAGCACAGCCCCACCTGCGCCAGCGCCTTCCAAGCGGAAGGGAGGTCCTCCGGGGCCAGCCCCAGCGCGCCGCCGGGCGCCTCGCCGTCGCGCTTGGCCGCCCCCTGCGGTTGTTTGCCGCGCGGTTGCGGGGTTTTTGTTAGCACGTGATTATTGGTTCTTTTTTGGTGTGTGTATTTGGACTGTTCGGCGCGGTTCTATGGGGGCCGGGCCGCCCTTTGCTTCCCTTCTCCTCCCAATTTTGCTTGCATGCCGCCGAATCAATAAGAAAACAGTCATTAACTCCCCGCCTTCCCCACAGCCCCAGAGCAACGAGCCCCGATCCGCCTTGCCTTGGCCGGCGCCGGCGCCGCCTTCGCCTCCGCCTCCTTGCCGGAAGACGGGGAGCTGGAGATCGCCTTCAGGATCTTGGTGAGATCTTTGGCCGGCAGATTCGAGATCCCCTGCTTCTCGGCGAACCCTGACACCTTGTCGCCCGCGGCCTTTGCGCTGCCGACGGCGGCGGTTTTGACGGTGTCCAGCGCGCCCACGACCTGGGCAAGGGGTTTGGGTGTTTGGGTTTCGTTTCGTATTCGGTTAGTTCCAAGGGTTTGGGGGGCTTTAGGGTGTTCCCATCCTGACCTGGAGGGTGTGAGCTTGCATGGCGGCAGGTGTTTTCGGTTTGCGGCTTTGTGCCACCTTTTGCTGCATGCCTGACAGCGCACAACAGGGAGGCCCAAGGGGAGCCCAACCAAACTTTGGAGCCCGACCGGCCTCGGCGCCAACGCTCCCTCCCCCACCTTGCCGCTGACGCCCGCCTTCTTGAGCTTGCTCTCAAGCTTGTCCGCCGTCCCCTCGATCGCCGCGACCGCCGACGCCGACGCCGCCCTGACCGCCTCCCCCACCGCCGGCCCCTCCCCCGCCGCCGCGCCCGCGACGCGCAGCGCGGCGGCGGCGGCCTCGGCGGCGCCGGGGGGGGCGTCGGTGACGGCGTCGATCAGCGCGGCGCCGGCCGCCTCTTCGGCGGTTACATCCGCCTCGGATCCGGGGATCACCGGGCCATCATCTGCGACCGCCTCGTCGATCAGGGCGGCCGTCTCAGCGCTGCCGGGGTCGTCGAAGGGCAGCCACTTGGCGGCGAGCATCACCGCGCCCTGGCCGTTGGCGCCTGGGGCGGCGGGGCGGGGGCGGGGGCGGTTGTTGGGGAAGGGGAGGAGGTTTTGGGAGGGTGCGGTTGGGGGGTGGTGCCGGTTTGCTGCCACACAGCGGGCGCGGACCGGCGCAAAGCCTTCAAGCAAGCTCAAAAAGGCGCACGCCGCTTTGCAACCCAGGCATCACCCCAAACCAAGACCCACCCTGCAGCGCAACCTCTGCTGTGCCGTTTTTGATGAGCTCGCGCACCGCCAGCATGCCCGCCCCCAGCTCGATGTCGCTGCGGACATTGCCGCGGTCGTACACGCGCACGCGCATCAGGTCCTTTTCCGCGTCCCTATTTGGGGGGTAGTTGGTTTGTTGGGGGGCATTTGGTTAGTTTGGGGGTTTGGGTATGGAGTGCGAACGCGCACGCGCATCAGGCCCTTTTCCGCGTCCCTGTTTGGGGGGTAGTTGATTCGTTGGGGCGTTTTACAGCTAGCTAGTACTATAGTATGGTGTCGGGATTGGCGCACACAAAGCCTCCTCCAGAGCCGCCCCTGCCCAAACATCGCCCCCCAAAACCCCCCGGATGAACAGCCTGAAGGTCTGGTTCCAGGTGGGGTCGGTGCTGCGCCTCACCACCCCCCAAAAGCACCCCCAACCCCCAAAAAGCACCCCCCAGCCACAAAAAGCCCCCCCCACCGGATGAACAGCCTGAAGGTCTGGTCCCAGGTGGGGTCGGTGCTGCGCTTCACAACCTCTGTCTTGCCGGCGCTGTCGCCCACTGAGATCACGCAATAGGGGTCGCTGCCGGGGCCGGAGACGGACATGGGCAGCTGCGGGGCGGTTTTGGGGGCGGTTTTTGGGCGGTTTTGGGGGCGGTTTTGGGGGCGCTTGCGACCTCACTGCTGCGCACCAACACCGCCCTGGTGCAATGCCTTTCGCCCGGCTGGGCCCTGGCCTACCCCCCAAAAGCCCTCCCCCCCCACCCCACCCAAACACCCCCCCCCAAACAACACCCCCCCAAAGCCCCTCCCACGTTGACGGCCTTGAGCCCCTTGGCGCCCTGAACGGTGACCTCCAGCACGCCGTCAAAAACATCCAGCAGGAAGCTCCTATGTTTTCAGTTGTTTTTCAGTTTCGGTTTCAGAGGTTCTAATATCGCAGGGGTGTGGCAAACTCGTTTGCCTGAAGCAATTGCGAAGCCTCTTCTTGGTGGCTCGAAACGTGGCAGCGCCGAAAAGCCCAACACCAAAAGCGCGGCCCCCAAAGCATAGCGCGCGCACTTGCTGGTGTAGGTGGTGGCGGTGTCGTTGACCGCCACCTCCTTGAAGGCGCCGCCGCTGGGGACTAGGTACGCCTGGCGGCGTTTCGGTTTGGTTTTCGGCGTTTGAGAGGGTTGGGGTTGCTTTTTCACGCTTCCGTTGCGGCGGGAGCTGCGTTGGATTGGGGGCCGGCCGGGGCCGGCCGGGGCCGGCTGCCCTGCGCCTGGCCCGGCTTGGCGGCGGCTGGGTGGTTGCGCGCGGAAGCCAACCGCAATCTGGGCCCGAGGCTGCCGGCGGCGGCGGCGCCGTTCCGACGGCGCCTGCGTTCCCGTTGCCGCTGCCGCCGCCAGCAGGCAGCGCGGCCCCGCCGTTTTTGGGCCCGCCGCCACCGCCCGTTCTTTTCATGCCCGCGCGCCGCGCCCCGCGCGGCCGCATCCATGCCGATCCGACAGTATCCCCCCGTGAACGCAAACGCACCTCGAACGCCGCCGCCGCCAGCGCCACGGCGAGGCCCAGATCGAAGCCCTCGGGCAGCTGGTCCTGCTGCATGAAGCTGGGGGAGCGCGTCACCGCGCCGCCCGCCGCCGCGCCCGCGGCGGCGCGCGGCGGGCCGCGGCGCAGCGGCACCGGCGCGCCGGGCGCGGCGCGGCGGAGCGCGGCGGGCGCGCGGCCGCGCTGCAGCGGCGCCAGGGCGCGAGGACGCGCGGATCCCAGCGTCAGGGGGGCGCGCATGGCCGGATCCGGCCGCGAGGCGCGGGCGGGGCCTGCCGAAGCACCGGTGCTAGGATAACGGGCGAGAACTGGCATCATGGCGTCGCGTCGCGAGCCCTTGTCCGCGCTTGCAAATTGCACCGATTTATCCTTTGAAACGCGCCGTGCAGCTTGAGCCGCGTTGCCCTCGCGCCCGGCCCGCCGGCGGGTGGCGGGTGCCGCCAGGCGCTGGATTGCGTGTGCCGCCCCCCGCCGCCGCCCTTTGAGTCATGGTTACCGCCCGCGGCCCGGCCCGCCTTGCCCCATTCGTCCGCCCATTCCAGCGCCGATCCGAGCGAGCGCCGGCCGGCATCGCGGCCGGCCGGGCGGCCCCGCATGGCGCATGCAACAGCGCGCCCACCCGTCACGGCTGCAGCCGCTCCACGCCCCACCCGCCCCCGGGCGCGCGCGCGTACCGCAGCCGGTCGTGCAGCCGCCCCGACCGGCCCTGCCAGAACTCGACCGCGTCCGGGACGATCCGGAAGCCCCCCCAGTGGGGCGGCTTGGGCACGGGCCCCGTCGCGAAGCGCGCCTCGACCTCCCTTTCGCGCGCCTCGAGCTGCGCGCGCCCGCCGGGCGCGGGGGCGCTCTGCTCCGACACCCACGCGCCGATCTGGGGGCGATGGGGCGCGAGGGGAGGGAGGGTAGGGAGGGTAGGGGGGCATGCTTGTTGTTTTCCTGGTGGATTGCGCCTGGGGTTTCATGCGGCCTTGTTCGCTCTGCAGCACGTGGGCAAGGCCTCCCAAACCCAGGCACCCTAGCCAGTAACCGCTAGCCCCGAAGCCCAACGTGCGCCGGGTATACACCCCTCGCAAAGCGCACCTGGCTCGCGCGCGGCCGTGTTGCGAAGTAGGCCTCCGACTCCTCCTCAGACATCCGCTGCACCACGCCCTCGACACGCACCTGGGGTTTTGTTTATTTGGGGAGTTTATTGGGGTCGACGGGTGGTTTTCTTTGGGGGATTTGGCGGGAGAGGTGTGGCGGCAAAGGGGCGGCCCAAGACAAGGCGCAAACAAGAGTGTCAGAGGTGGCTGGAAGAACTACGCAAGTAGAGAGAAGAGCAAGCAAGTAGAAACGCACGCAAGGAAATCAGGCACAGAACGCACGAGGCAAGCAAGCCGGCACACCCCCCCCCCCCCAAAAAACCAGATCAAGCGAGCCCCCATACGGACGCGCCTGCCGCTGCAGCCGGTCCCACCACTGCGTGAAGGCGGCGCGCCCGTTGGCCTGCAGCTCCCGCCCCTTCCTGCGGGGTTTGGGGGGTTGTTTTGTGGGGGGTTGGGGATGGTATTTTTGTGTTTTGAGGCTCATTGCTTCAGGGATTCAAGGTTTGCGTCCGGGCTTTTGGGTGAAGATCTGGGGTTCAGCTTTTGCACTTTTGGGCGCTGAAAAATGCAGCCGCCCGCATTGCAGCGCCTGCTATAAAAAGCGTCCCAAACGCGCCTGCTGTTGTAGTTGGTGAAAAAGCAGAAGCCCCTCTCGTCGTATTGCTGCGGTGCCGTTTGTAAGGTGCGGATACCGTCAGGTTGAGCTTGTTTGTCAATTTTTTTGTGCGTTTGCTTCTCGAATCGACACTGCCAGTGGACGCTCGGCAACAAAAGCTGGGAAAAACACACATCAAACTACGCACAAAACAAGCAGACCACGCACAAAAAAACCAAGCACATACAGAACCACAAAAAACAAACAAACAAAACCACCCCACCTTCAGCAGCACCATGCGCACCGAAACGGCGCCGCCGCTGTCGGCGCTGGCCACGGCAATGGCGTTTGGCTCCTGGATGGCCTGCGGTTTAAATTGGGGGGGGGGGTAATCAAGGCGGCGCGCTTTCAAACGGGCAGAGGGTTTTGGCGGCTGCTCAGCGCTGAGGGGGAATGCGATGGCGGCCGTCTTGTTGGAAACCAGTGATGCGTGCGCTGCACCCCCAAACACCCTCGAAACCCTTTGGGGTTGACGCCCCCAATTAAGAACGCAAAGGAAGCGCACCGGGTCGGCGGCTGCCTCCTTGAACCACCGGTCAAACTGCCGGATGGGATCTGGGTCAAGATCCCCCTCGGTCAACGTGCCCGCCTCGTATTTGATGCGCATGTCCGCCGGCGCGCGCGCCACCGCCTCGGACGCCGCGCGCGCCGCCTCGGACGCCAGCGCCGCCGCCTCGGACGCGGCGCGCGCCGCCGCCGCCGACGCCGCGCGCGCCGCCTCGGACGCGGCGCGCGCGGCCGCCTCGGGCGGGGCGTCCCAAAGGTCGAAACCGGCGGGGGCCGAGGGGCCGGGGGCGGCCCCCGCGGCGGTCGCGGGGCCGAGGCGGACGCATTGCGCAGTGCCGGGGTAGGGGGGGAGGCGCAGCCCGTATTTGTCGCGGATCGCGGGGGGGACGAAGCGGCCGCCCAGGTAGTGAACGCCCTGCGCGGTCCCGCGGGCGAGGGGGGGGGGGTGGAGAAGGGGCGTTTTCCTTTGCGGGTGGCGGAGGGAGCCCCGAACTGACAACTCCCCAACTCCACCACCCAAAAAACAAGCTCTGCCCACCCTGCCAAACAATCAACAGCAGCCCCGCGCGCACCTCGAAATGCCTCGCGCAGAGCTTGGGGGCCGTCAGCGACACCAGCACCGCCGGCCGCAGCCCCCCGCCGGCGGCGTCGCCGGCCTCCACGTCCCACCCCGACGGAATGTCAACGGACACGATGGGAGGGGGGGAAGCTTCCGGCTTTAGAGCCTGCTTTTTTGAATTTTTGAATTTCGAGGTTCTGGGGGGGGGGTGCTTCAAGCGCCGATGTGGTGGCATCGCCCCCGGGCCGCTTTTGGGCGTCGCAGGGCGCGCGCCTCATGGTCAAAGCGCGGTCAACGCGTGGTCAGCTCCGCGGTCAACACCCGGTCAAAGCGCAGTCAGCGCCCGGTCAAAGCGCGCCTGCAGCACGGCGTCAAAGGGTGGCCGCGGCTGGCCTTTGAAGCTGAAGCCGAACAGCGCATCCAGCACGACTGTGGGGGGGAGGGTGATGAGGAGCCGGGGGAGAGCGATTTTCTGAATCTGATGCGAATGGGGTGCAATTGAATGCACATGGGATGAACAGCAGAGCGTTTGCAGGTCTGATCAACAAGGGCATGGCCCCTGTCCACAAGTGTGTTCAGAGGGGGGGGCGGAGAAAGGCCCCACCGTCGAAGCGCTCGCGCAGGGGGGCGCCGCCGAGGAGCTCCTCCGGGGGGATGAAGGGTATGCCCAGCGACTTGCACTGTTTTTTCGAAAAACGGTGAGAGTTTTTTTTCGAAAAACAGTCAGTTTTTTCGAAAACGGTGACGCGTTTGCGGCGCCATTTGTGCGTTGGTGGCGGTTTCATGTGGCTAGCCGCGCGTCGAGCGGTGCGCGTGCCGTGGGCATCGCGGCAGCTGTGGCTGTGGCGGCGACGGGGGAGGGGCGGCCGTGCCGCAGCCGCTGCCGCAGCCGCTGCCGCAGCCCCTGCCGCATGAGCCAAAGCGCCGCCAGTCCCCACTCCCACCCCACCCGCACCTGGGTCACCAGTCCGTTGTACAGCGGACGGTCCGTGGGCCTGGGGTAGCAGATCTGGGGAGGAGGGGCGGTACGGCAGCGGCGGCACGGCGGCGTTCAGGCGGTACGGCGGTGGTCGGTCGATGGGGTGCAGAGCTTTGGCCCAGACGGCTGCGCCCCGGGCCCTGCTCAAACCACCCCTACCACCCCACCCACCGTCGGCGCGTACCCAAAGCGCCAGAGGTGCCCCCCCCCCCCGCCCCAAACGGCTGCATGCGCCCGCGGCCCCAAACGGCTGCGCCCCGGCCCTGCTCAAACCACCCCTACCACCCCACCCACCGTCGGCGCGTACCCAAAGTGCCAGAGGTGCCGCGCCGCGACCAGCCCGTCACCGCCGTTGTTGCCCGGCCCCGCGAGCACCGCCACGCGCCGCCCCGCGGCCGCAGCCGCGGCCGCGCCCGCGCCCGCTGCCCCGCCGGCTGCCCCAACCGCGGCCCCGCCGCCCGCGGCGGGCCCCCCGATCGGGAACTCGGCCGCGACGGCGCAGGCCACGCTGAGCCCCGCGAGCTCCATCAGCTGGTCCACGCTGAAGCCCAGGGGGCCCATCAGCTCCTCGTCCAGGGCCGCCGCGTCGCGCTGGGAGCTGGGGGGGGGGGTTGCGGTGGGCGCGAGGGGGCGGTGCATTGGGTTCGATTGTGGTTTTCTTCGGCTGCGCCTTCAGCGGCAGTGGCTGCCCGAGCGCGGCGCGGTCGCGCTGTGCTGTCCGCGGCACCGGACGCCGGTGCGCGTGCGTTGGCCGCGCCGTGCGGCGGCGGTCGTGTGGCGGCGACGCGGCACACGGCTCGGCACGCCACGCGCGCGCAGCGCACAGGTATGTGATGGGCGCCCCGGGCGTCGCCATGGTGCGTAGCTGCGGCCTAGAAGGTGGGCGCAGCCTTCGGAAACCCAGGTGGTGGGGCGCTCGCGCGAGGAGCGGCCGCGCGAGGAGCATGCCGCGATCTACCGCGGCGAGACGCCTTTTTCTGGGCGGGGATCCACTTGTAATTGGTGCAGACTGCGGTATCGAGCCAATGGGCCTTACTCTGGACGCGGCCGGGGCCGGCGCGGCGGCGGCGGGTGTCGGGTGAGTGGCGCCGAGCAGACCGCCCGATGAAAAGTCCCGGGCCCGACACCCTCGAATCCTTCGTTCGGTTGGCAGGATCGCAGATTACATCGCCACGCCAGTAATGCAATTGAAGCAGCGAGGCCGGCCGCGCAGGGCGCGCCGCGAGCGCCGGCTCCGGCGCCGCCACCCCACGGCCGCGCCGCGCCGCGCCGCGCCGCGCCGCGCCGCGCCGCGGGCCTCTCACGCGCCGCCGGAGCCCGGCGCGGCCTTTTCGCGCTCGCGCCGCTCCTTGTCGGCGTGCCGTGCCGCGGCGTCGTCGATCAGCCCCTTGAGCTTGCCCTGCGGCGGGGGCAGCGGGGGTTTGTTTGGTTTCTAGACGTTGTTGGGTGTGGGTTTTCGGTTGTGCTTGAAGGGGGGGGGGTTCAGATTTGTGGATTGCCAATTGGGCTTGCCTTCTTTCCATTCCCTTGGTTTTGAGTCTCCTTCAGCGCCCCTTGGTTTGCCTCTCGGCCATTTTGCAAAAGTTGGGGTCATAGCCCCCGGACCTTTCCATCCCAAACCTCGACCGGCCTGCACGCCCCCCCCCCCAAAACAAACATAAAGAAAGCCAGCGCCTCCCCACCTTTTCCGCCAGCATCTTCAGGAAGTTGAAGAGGAAGGGAATGTAGTTGTGGCGCCGCCGCACGTTCTCCGCGCGCCAGCGCGCACGCTTGGCGGCCTCCTCGGCCTGCTGCGACTCCAGCCTGCGGCGGTTCCGGGCGGTTCCGGGTGGGTTTGGGCGGGTTTGGGCGCGGCCCTCCAAATCGCATCGCGCCCCGCACCGCTGCAGCCCGCTTGCGCAAGGCGCCGCCCGTCGCCACTGGGAAAGCAAACATCCGCCGCCACCGGATGGCGCCCCAAACAGCGACCATCGCCAATCGGGGGTTCAAGATAGGAGGACAAAACTGCCCCGCGCCCCCGCCCCCCCCCCTCCCGCACCTCTCAATCTCCCCCTCGAGCTCCGCCACCAGCTGCTGCAGCGCCCCCTCGTCCGCCGGCAGAGGATCGGACGCGCCCAGATCTCCCAGCCCCGAGGTCCCCGCGGCCCCCGCCACCGCGCCCGCCGCCGCCGCCGGCGGCGCCGCGCCCGTCAGCCGCGCGACCGCGGCGTCGCGGCGCGCCTCGGCGGCGCGGCGGCGCGCGGTCAGCGACTCGGAGCGGTCGCCGACGACGGCCATCAGGTTGAAGCGGATCTCGCTGGCCGCGTACCTGCCGACAGGAGGTTTTTTTTCGTTTTCGTGCTTTGTTTCTTTTGTTTTAAACGCGCGCGCCGCTCTCTGAAATAGCCGTTGTTCCAGCAGGGTACCAGGCCTGTACTCTTTCAAGCGCCGCGCCGCGCCCCCTCCCTCAGATTGAGTCTGCGTGCGCCACTCGCCACAACCAACCAAAACCGCGTAACCGACTCGTTTTGGCTGCGCCCACCTCTCGATGCGCGCCTGGATGAGCGGACCGACGCGCGCCAGCCAGTCCCCCTGGAGGTTTTTGGATTTTGAGAGGGAGCCGAATTCGGGTTGCGGTTTGCGCCGTTGGTCGCACCGCGCTCGCCCTGTTGTTGAGACCGTCAATCGCCCACACCCTACGCTGCAAGCCAGCCAGCGCATCGGGGGGCGGAGCTGGTCTGCTTCGGGCAAGGGCAAAAGCAGCGGCGGGTTCCCCCTCTTGCGGAAAAAAAGGGGGACGAAAAAAGGGCGGCGCCGCAGTACCCCGCCCCCACCTCTGTCGCGGGCGCCAGCGCGATGGGCCCCTCCTTGAGCCCGTCCAGCTCATACAGCGTGCCGTTGACCTTTTTTTTGAAAGCGAGTCAGACCGGCAGGGTTGGAGTCAGCTTGAAAGGATCAAAACCACGGTTGACGGGATGGCTTGCGCTGGGAAACGCCCCAATTCGCAAAAAGGGCAAAGCACCCCAGCCGCATAAAAGTGAAAATGCTCCTCTAAACCGCAACAGAAAAGAGACAAGCACCCACCAGCACGTATGATATGAAGTGGCATCGCAAACAAAGAGAAAAGCACCCCAAATTGCGAAGCAAAAGGGGACAAGCGCCCACCAACAAGCACCCACCAGGACGTATGAGATGAAGTGGTACACGTCGTCGTCCTCCCCCGCCGCGCGCTGCTCGTCCGACACCAGCGGCTCGGGGCGGGCGAAGGAGTTGTGGGCGGCGCGGATGAGGTCGCTGTTGCTGATGGCCAGGCCTGGTTGCGGTGGGGGTTGGGTTGGGGTTGGCCGTTGAGTTGGGCTTTTGAATTGGGCTGCGATCTGGGCTCTGGGGGGTTGCGGCAGATCCTGCCGCGAGCTTGTTGCAAGTTGCAATGCGCAGAAGCAGCAAATGGCCCCCCCCCAAAATAAGGAAAAAAGCTGCACCTTTGAGCTCTGGCGGGAACTCTGCAGTAAACTCCCGGAAGTTGGTCAGCTCGCCCCCCAGGTCGATGCGGCCCGCGTTGTTCAGCAGCACCGCCAGGATGGCCTGCGTGGCGCACGCGTTGTTGATAACCTGGGGGGGAAGGGTGGTGCTTGAGGGAGGGGAGTTGTGTGTGTGTGTGTGTGTGTGTGTCGCGGGCGTTGTGCGCGCTGGTGTGTGCGCGCGTTGGGCGCGCTCGCGTCAGAGCGGTGCCGCTGCGCGCCGGCAGGGTCGCCGCGACTTCGCTGGGGGTTGAGGCGTGCAGTGCTGGCGCCGCAGCCCCCGCAGCTCCAAAGCGCCCCGCCGGCCACCCCTGCACGCGCACGCCGAAAAAAGCAAAACCCACCTGGTTTGCGAAAAACACCTCGCCGGCGGCGGGCGAGCGGTCGATCGGGCGGTCGTCCTTTTCGCTGCGCCACTTGAACAGGAAGATGAGGCCGTAGACGGGCCTTGGGGGGAGGGGGCGGTTTCGGGGCGGTTCCGTTCAGGGCGGTTCACTTGCGTTTGGAGGTGGGTGATGGTTCGGGTGTCGTAAGTTGCATTCGGCTTTCTCAGTTGACAACCCGCCCTGCGGCCAAAAGCTTTTGGTTCTGCCAAAACCCAACCAGCCGCTCACTTCAGCTGCTCCAGCAGGTCTTGGTCCAGCGCATACAGCTCCTCAACCTGTTTGGAGTTCAAATCAATGTCTTGGGTCAGACCAGCAGCCGCGCCGTCATCGCAGGCGACGCCGGAGCGCGGCTGCGCAGCTGCGCGCACGGGCGGCCGGCTGTGCGCATGCATGCGCATGCGTACGCTGCCGCCCGCCGCCCATGCGGCACGCCCACCTGCACGCCCTTGACCCCGATCTGCTGTATCAGCTCCGTGAAGACGCCCGGGTCGCTCTCTATGGTGGTCCACGTCTCCCCCTTTCCCGCCATGGCTGCTGCGCTGAAGTCGCCGCCGCGCGCGCCGCTGCGCGCCGCTGCGGGTCGAAGCGCCTCCCTGGCCGCGCGATCCCGCGAAGCCGATGGGGCTTGATCTTGAGGTATTCGAGTACCCAAAGGCTCCGCGCAAGAGGGCAACCAGGCTCAGATCGGTGCGGGGACAGCGAAACTTGCGACCAGCCGTTGGCGTGGGCTGTATAACAGGCAACGGCCCCTCTCGTTGCAGGCTGCTGATCTGAAGCTCGGGAGCAAGCCGGGGAAGAGGCCTCCGGCGCAGCGGCACCGCTGCCGGTGTGCAGCAACGAGTGCACGTCGTCGTCGAGCGCTGCTGTTGCCTGCCCTCCCGACGAGCGCGCCAGCTAGTAGCGCCACGCCGCCAAATGGAAGCGGTGCGTGCGCCCCCATTCAGCTAGGCACACTGACCGGGTCGGCGCGTTGACCGCACTGACATCTTCTGCCGGCTTTCCAATGCTGACCATGGAGGCGCTGCACACTCTGCTGCTTCCCGCCGCCACTGCTGCCCACCTGTAACCCCGAGACTCCTGCAGCGGAGTCCCCCGCGCGGGTTACACGCGTGGCCGCGGCGGCCGCGGCACATTGCTGACAAGCTAGGCGCACGCCCAGCGGGCCGCTACAACAGCGCCTAACGGAATCAAAATTCAGGGGGCGGGGCAAGGGCGCACGCCGCGGCGGCGCGCCGCGCGGCCGCCGAAAAAGCGCTGCGCTAAGCTGCGTGTTTGAATGTGCGGCTGAGTGGTCACTAGACAGGGTAGCGCGGGTGAAAAGGCATCACCGCACCGGGCACGCGTTGCAGAACCATTTCCTGCGGGGTTTTGGTGGGGGGTGGTGCGGCGGGTGAGCGAGCTGTGCCGAGCCCAAACGTTGGCCCGCAGCCTGGCCGCAAGAGAACCTGTTGCGGCAGCAACCAGCGCAGTCGCAAGCGGGGCGCCTCGAATGCATTGGCTGACTAAACCCCAAACACGCACGGCGGCGCCACCACATGCCACGCACCCCATTTTCTCCGCCTTGGCCGCTGTCATCTGCGGGAGGGAGGGAGGTGTGCGGGTGCGGGAGGGCGGCGAGGTTGGGTGCAGAAGCAAACTGCAAACTGCAATCGCCGCTCATTGCACCGTGGCTGCCCCTTTTTGCTACCCCCACTTGCGGCCAGCAGCCACAGCCGCACCCCTGCCAAGGGCAGCTGCGCGGCCAAGCGAAGGGCACCGCGGCCGCGAAGGATCCCTGCACCCCCCCCCCCACCTTTGTGCAGCGGCCGCAGAACCAGCGGTCGCAGTCGTCGCAGGCGATCCAAAACTCGTCCTGCTGGTAGTGGTGGCCGCACATCGGGCAGGGGTCGCCCTCGCCGTCCTGCCACTCGCCGCCGGAGCCGTCGTCGTCGTCGTGGCCCGCCTGGGGTTGGGTGTTGGGGCGGACTTGCGTGAGGAAGGGGACCGCTCTCCGAACGAAACCAACACATGCACATGTGCAGCGGTTGCCTCAACGCTTCCCTCCCGGCAACAGGCCCCGCGCGGCTGCTGCAAAAAGCACACGCACGTGCTTCGCCTGCTTCGGCGGCCGCCCCGACGCCGCTGCCCTGCGCTTGCCGCCGCCGTCCGCCGCGCCCGCCAGCGCCCGCCCCGAAACGACCTCGTAGCAGGTCGGCAGGCTGTTGATCAGGTGGAAAAGCTCCTCCCTGCAGGAGGGGGTTGGTTTGAGGGGTGGGCAACATCTTGGTGCCTGTTTGGGGCCTGGCGCACGCGTCGGCGGCCGCGCCGTCCGCTGCGGCGGGGGCGGCGGCGGCGGGTGGCGGCGGCGGCGCGCCGCGCCGCGCCGCCGGCCTCATCGCGCTGCGCACCGCTGCTCCCGGTTGAAGCGCGCCGCCTTGTAGAAAGCCAGGGAGAGCAGCCAGCTGTCGGAGTGCACCGCTACGAGCGCCAGCCAGTCTTGCCGCTGCAGGCCGTCGCGCGCAAAGTTGATGCCCAGCGCCGGCTCGGGAACCTCCGGCGGCACCTCCTCTACGGGCAGCTCGACGGCCCAGCTGCCGTCGGCATAGCCGTAGAGGCTCAGGTTCTCGCGCGCGGGGTCGCACTGCTCCACGAGACGGTCCACGTCCGTGGTTAGGGCCCGCAGGATGGCCGAGCGCCGCGCGCTGTACTCGGAGAACAGCTCCTGAGGCGTGCGCATGGCGGGGCAGGGCGGCCGAGCTGCCCTGGCGGAACTGTGGCACGGCCCCGGGCGCGCTTTCAGCGGGCAGGTAGGCTGGCCGCGGTTTGCCGATCGCGACGGAATTCGACTGTGCGGGGCGTCGGGGAGCGGCGCGGGAGTAGGCGCGGAGGCGGAACCGCGGCGGCGGCACCGGCGATGTGTCAACGGCTCGAGGAGGTCAAACGCGAGCCCAAGGCCACAGCCAAGGTCCAGGCGCTGCAGGAGCTGCAGGAGCGGCAGGAGCAGCAAGAGCGGCAGCAAAGGCGCGGGCTGCCAGGCGGTGCAGGGCGTGAATCAAGCCGCCGCGGCTCATTTATGTTTTCAAGGCGAGCCTGCTTTTTGCCCTTGCCGCAAGCAAGTGCCGTGCAGTGCGCCTCGCTCTGCCCGCATGTAGGGTATGCCGTCTTGTCAGCATCCGGCTGACTGCAAGGTGATCAGAGTCTTTTCGGCATATTGTTACGGGCCAAGTTCCCCTCCTGATCATGCCGAGTGCTTTGCGGCACGATCCCGGCTTGGGGGGCTGCGGCGGCAAGCCTGGTGCGGCAGGGGCGGGGTGGCTGTGTGCGCCCTGCAGCGTGCGACCGCGCGCCGCAGTCCGCCTGCAGAGGCTCTCAAGTGCACCTGTGCAGTGGTCATCACGGCAGCAGCAGTTCCAACTCGCCGATCCGCAACACCCAATCCCGCCCCTGCAGCCATGGAGGTGCAGCCCACCACGCTGGCGCTCGGCGCGCTGGCCGACGCGGCGCGCCAACACGAGGCGCCACCTGAGGAGCTGCAGCTGGCGTTTGAGTCGCCGCTGGGGAGCTGCTACGTAAACATCACAGCTGAGGACCCAATCAACGGCGGCGGCGACCGCTGGCTGGGCGGCTATTTGTATTGGGGCGGCGCCCGAGAGGCTGCGCCTGCAGATGTATCCTTCGCGCTTGAGCTGGCCGCGGTGAAGGACGGCGGCTCCAGGGAGCTGCTGGGCATGATTGGATGCTGCGTGGGCAACGCCTGGCAGGAGGGCGAGGGGTGGGGCACCCGCGAGCTCTGCAGCTGGTCGCAGCTGCGGCGCGCCGTGCTGGATGGCTGCAGCTTGCAGATGGTCGTCGTCGTGCTGGCCGCCAGCGACGCAGCGGCCAACCTCGACACAGCGCTGCGCCTCGACAACCCCCTCGGTGCCGCCCTCCCCGCCATCGGCCCCATGCTGGACGGCCCCTTCACCGATGTGGCCATCACCGCCGGCGGCCGCACCTTCAGCGCCCACCGCGTCGTGCTGGCCGCCGCCAGCCCCGTGTTCCTGAGCATGCTGGGCGGCGCCATGCGCGAGGCGCGCGAGGCGGCGGTGGAGCTGGTGGATGCCGATGCGGGCGTCGTGGAGCTGCTGCTGCGGCACGTGTACGGCTGCGCCATCGAGGTGCCCGCGTCCCTGGCGCTGCAGCTGTACGCCCTCGCGGATCAGTACCAGCTGGCGGGGGAGCTGCAGCAACGGCTGCGGCTGTGGCTGACGGCGCTTCGACTGGCGCCCGAGGCAATGGTTGAGCTGGCGCCTGCGGCGCGCACGCTGTGCCCTGCGGTCTGGGACTGCAGCTGGCGCTCCCAGGCTGGCCAGGCGCTTGCGCAGCTTTCGCAGCTGCCGGCCTTTCCGCGCTGGCCGGCAGGGGCTGTGCGGGCGGCGATGAAGCGCGCTACTCCGCTGCCCGCATTCAGCGCGGCGGTAGCTTGGATGGAGGCGCAGCCGCGGCCGGCCGAGGAGCGGCACGTTTGGCTGCGGCTGCTGGACGCCGTGCACTGGGCCGGAGCCAGCAGCAGCGACCTGCGGGCCATCCGGCAGCATCCTGGCGCTGCTGGGGTGCCAGACCTGCAGGAGCGCGTTTTTGAGGCTGCTGTGCGTTGGGGCGAGGGCCTCGAAGAAGAGGCGTCCGAGGCCGCAGCCAAGGTCCAGGAGCTGCAGGGGCGACTGGAGCAGCAGCGGGCGGAGCTGGCGCAGCAGCAGGCGCAGCTGGCGCAGCAGCTGGCGCAGCGGCAGCAGCAAGAGGAGCTGCAGCAGGAGCAGGAGCAGCAAGAGCAGCAGGAGCAGCAGGCGCAGCAGGAGCAGCAGCAGCTGCTGCTGCAGGAGCAGGAGCAGGAGCAGGAGCAAGAGCAGGAGCAGCAGGAGCAGCAGGAGCAGCAGGAGCAGCAGGAGCAGCAGGAGCAGCTGCAAGAGCAGCAGCCACAGCAGCCACAGCAGCCGCAGCAGCCGCAGCCGCAGCCGCAGCCGCAGCCGCAGCCGCAGCCGCAGCCGCAGCCGCAGCCGCAGCCGCAGCCGCAGCCGCAGCCGCAGCCGCAGCCGCAGCCGCAGCCGCAGCCGCAGCCGCAGCAGCAGCAGCAGCCGCAGCAGCAGCAGCAGCAGCAGCAGCAGCCGCAGCTGCAGCAGCCGCCGCGGCAGCGGCAGCGGCGGCGGCAGCAGCGGCGGCGGCAGCAACAGCGGCGGCTGCAGCTGCAGCTGCAGCAGCAGCAGCTGCAGCAGCAGCAGCAGCAGCAGGTGCAGCAGCAGCAGCAGCAGCAGCAGCAGCAGCAGCAGCAGCAGCAGCAGCAGCAGCAGCAGCAGCAGCAGCAGCAGCAGCAGCAGCAGCAGCAGCAGCAGCAGCAGCAGCAGCAGCAGCAG
>BDRX01000019.1:302904-336969 GCA_003203535.1 Raphidocelis subcapitata
CGCGACAGCAGCACTCTGTCCTCCTCCCCAGGCAGCGCCGCCGGCGCGTACTGCGCAACGGTGACGACAAACAGCGCCGACGCGCGCTCGTGCACGCTGCCGGCGTCGCCGACGCGCTTCCTGTTTTGTCGTTGGGGTTTTGTCGTTGGGGTTTTGTCGTTGATGTTGTTTTGTTGCGTGGCGGCCTGTTCCGCAATATGCAGGACGGCAGGCAGCCAAGGCATTCGCATGTTTGACCGCCCCGTTTGACCGCCACGTTTGACCGCCACGGTCAAACACGCTTGACCGCCACGTTTGACCGCCGCGCGCCCACCAGTTGAGGATAACGACGTGCCCCTCCTCCCGGACGGGCAGCTTCCCGCTGCGCACCACCTCAAGCCGCCCCTGGTTTGAATATGAATTTCGACCGGCAGCGGTTTCAATGCCTCGCATCGCCCTGTTCCGAGCCGGCTTTCGTGCTTGCGTTGTGCGCTTGCATTTGTCATGCGTGCATGTGCACCATGCGCGCCCAATCCCCTCTTTCCGCCGGCAACGCTGATTGACGCGGCGCCGTTCAAGCGGACCGCCGGCCCCTTACGGTTGGCGCCCCTCTCCCCCCCCAGCCCCTCACCTGCACCTCCTCTGAAACGATTGACAGCAGCAGGGCAAAGGAGAAGAAGCCTGGGGGGAGGGGGTGTGCGGTTGGCGACTTTCTGTTGGGTCTCATCCCGGTCAAATTGCTGGGATTGGGGCCTGGGGCGAGGAAATACAAGGCAACAACAAAGAAAAGGCAGAAAAGACGACAGAGCGAGTAAGGAGGGCAGATTTGACCAACCGCGGCCAGCAAGGGCAGGGGGTATCCACAACCCCGAGCCGACTTCAACCATCTTCAAAGCACACCGCAAACAAAAAACGCACCGCAGAGGAAGGTTGCGTTGACCACGGCATACGCCGCCAGCCGCTTCTCGGGCGCGAGGGGCACACGGAAAAGCAGGCTGAAGGCCTTGAGCAGGGCGTCCACCCAGGGGGTCCCCGGGGTGGAGCTTCGGTAGAGCCTGGTAAAAAGGGGGGATTGGTTGGCCGATGCATTATGTATTGTATGGATGCATCACAACCATTCATGTTTTTGCAGCGACAAAAACGTTGCACAACCAAACTCGACAAGAAAGGCCTCGCATCGACGAATTAGCAACCAAACGCCCGAACAAGCGGACAAAACCGGCCGCAAGGCCCACCAGCCAGACGCCACCAGCATCGGCAGGGTGGCCGCCATTAGCATGGCAGACCGGCCAAACACGGACTGTGTGGGGGGTTGAGGGGCGTAGTTTTGGTCGTTGGGGAAAGTGAGAAAGTGAGATAGTATCTGGGAGCAGAGGGGAAAGGGCAGCCTTTGGCTGGCTGGGCTGGAGCGCAAAGGAGGGTTGTGGGCGCCCCAGAGCACGCGTTTGGCCTTCCCCATCGACTTGTCATCCCCAAGGCTCAAGCCCAGACAAAAGCAAAGCCCACCGCCGACATGAACGTGTGGGCCAGGTCCGTGATGAGCCCAGACCCCAGATCCTCCGCCGCCTCGGCCCACTCCTCCAGCACCGCCGCCGCCCCGCCGCCGCCGCCGCCGCCGTCCGCGTTCGCCTCTCCGTCCGGCGGCGAGAGCAGCGCGTTGGCGGCCCACGCCAGCAGCGCGCCCGCCGCCGCCGCCGCCGCGTACCCCAGCAGCGCCGCGCCGCTTCGGCCGGCGCCGCCGCCGCCGCCCGCGCCGGCGCCGCCGCCGCCGCCGGGGCCCGCGCGCCGGGGGCCGTCGGTGCTCGCCGGCGGGGCGGGCTTGTGAGCGTGGGGCTTTTCGTCGCCCTGGGCGGCGCCTGGCTCGCCCGGCGCGTGGGCGTGGTCGCCGCCGCCGCCGTGGTGAGTCTGCGCGGCGGACGCCGCGTGCCCGTCGCCGGCCGCGGCGGCGGCGGTCGCGGCCGCGGCCGCGGCGGCGTGGTGGTGGTGGCTGTGGCTGGTCTGGTGCGCGGCGTGGTGGTGGTGCGACGTGTCCGAATGCGTGGCCGAATGATAGCAGCTGGTGAGGGCAGCGGGGGGCGAGGGCCCCGCGGCGACGCGGCCCAGGCCGCCGAGTGGGCGACGCGCCGCCCGCGCCCGGCCCCCCGCCGCGGCGAGGAGCGGCGCCCGTGCGGCGATCCCAGAGGGAGGTGCGGGGTTCGAATACGCTCCCAATGCGGCAGCTGGTCCAGGATACCGGGCCCCGCGGGGTGGACCAAATTGCAAAACCGCTGCGCGCTCTGCGGCGGCCTCAGCGAGCGCCAGGCCACCACCACGGTCGCAAAAGAGCAGCCTGGTGGCGGCCACGCCGCCGCGGCGGGCCGCGCCGCTCATCGCGCGCAGGCGTCGGCGCCGCCGGCCCCGCCGCTGTTGTGATGCCGCCGCCGCGTGCTGATCAGCCCGCTGGGCAGGGGGTGCGCCTGTGCCCGCGGCCCTAAAAATTCCCAGCCAAGGCGACCGCCGGGCTTTCTTGTTTCGTGTCACCGGCCGCCGCGGCCGGGTGACGACCCAGGTAGTTCGTCAGCGCAGTTTGTCCAGTCAGCGCAAGCGAGTTTCGACCCCCCCCCCCCAACCCCGGCGAACCCCGGTCAACCGAAGGACGCGTGCATTACACTTCGTGATG
Organism: Raphidocelis subcapitata; assembly: GCA_003203535.1. Taxonomy (NCBI): domain Eukaryota; kingdom Viridiplantae; phylum Chlorophyta; class Chlorophyceae; order Sphaeropleales; family Selenastraceae; genus Raphidocelis; species Raphidocelis subcapitata. The sequence goes on from BDRX01000019.1 coordinate 305,543, forward strand.
GGAGGGTCGAGCGCGCTCGGACGCGCGCGCGGTGAAGGGGCGGACAAAATAGAGACGGGCGCCGCGGCGGGCCGCCGCGGCCCCGGCAGATGCGGAAGGCGAGTCATGCAGCAAGCGCGCCGCCGGCGAGGCGCGCGCGGCGCGCTGCAAGCAGGTCGGGCGCGCGCGCGCGCGCGCGCGCGCGTGCGGCGCGCGCGGCGCGGCTGTGAACGGACAAAAACCGCCCGTGCGGGCGCCTCGGCCCCCGCCCCCCAGACGGGGGCCGCAGGCCGAGGCGCGCAGGCCTAAAAACGGAGGTTGCAGTTGCAGATAGAAAGGGGCGCCTTTTGAGGGGGCGGCGCTGGGCCCTTCCCCCCTTTGGCGCTCCGCATGCAGAACACGGCACACCGCGTGGCCCCAGCCGCGCTCTGCTGCTTTATGTAACGGCCCGGGTGGGCCGCGCATGACTAGTCGGGGGTCACTTGAGGGTCACTTGGAGGGGGTCCGGTCACCCTTTTTCCCTGCCTCCCCGGGTGGGGGAAAACCACCGCCCAAGGCGCGGCGGCGGGCGGCCATGGCGGCGCGCCGAGCAGGCCGCCCGGCGTCGAATTAGAACGCGCCGGCCGCCGCCCCTGGCCGCGGCCGCGCCGGCCGCCGAGCCGCCGCCGAGCCGCCGCTGCGTGCGCGCGCGCGCGCGCGGCAAGCCGCCGCCGCGTCAGCGCCGCTCGCGGCGCGCGGCGATGAGCATCGACACAAACGTGAGTATGTGCATGATCAAAAGGTAAGAGACCAGGATGACGCTGCTCATCCAGAAGGGCCGCCAGAACTGGAAGTACTTGATGATCTGGGTGGTGTCCAGCACGCAGCTGGGATCTGGGCGGGAGAAGAAGAGGTTGAGCTGGTTCCTCTGGGTGTTGCTCGAGTTGGGGAAGGCGCCCAGAAGGAAGGAGACCTCGGCCGGGGTGAGCCCCTGGGCGCATGACAGGTACATCGTGCCAAACTCGTTGATGGTGGCGGCCTCGAATGAGTAGTAGGTGGCGGAGATGTAGCGGAGGTAGGTCAGCCAGTAGTTGAGCACCTAAAGGGTTCGTTTGGGGGGTTTGGGGGTTGGGGTTTGATAGCGGAGGTAGGTCAGCCAGTAGTTGAGCACCTAAAGGGTTCGTTTGGGGGGTTTTGGGGTTGGGGTTTGAGGGGTTTGTGGGGGTTGTTGGGGGTTGAGGATTGAGGGTGTGGGGTCGAGGGTTGAGGGGTTGAGGGGTTGAGGGGTTGCGGGGTTGCGGGGTTGCGGGGTTGCGGGCTTGGGGCTTGGTCCCTTCTTCCCTTCTGCGCTTTTAAAACACCCTCCCTCCCCCCCCAAAAAAACGCACCTCTGGGAAGTTGACGAAGAAGCCCGACAGCAGCAGCTGGATGGTGGTCCAGAGGATTGACAGCATGAAGGCCACGTCCTGGTTGGGGGCGATCACCGCGCAGCAGTGGAGCACCTGGGGTTTTTTTGGGGGGGGGGGGGTTGGGGGGATTTTGTTGGTGTTCAGGAGTGTTGGGCGCGGCCAGGGGCGGCTTTGGGGAGGTGTTTTGTCGTTGCGGGCGAGAAGCGCAGCAACTAAAACGCCAATAGGCCAGAAACAACAGGAGGACAGGGCCAGAAAAACCCAAGAAGAGTCGAATACTGCAGTCAAAGCCCCTTGCCTGCGATGCGATGAGGTACATGAGCGTGTTGACCAGCCCAGACTTGAGGATGGCCTCGTAGCCGGGCCTCAGCCCCGCCATGCCGTAGACGGTGAACCCAAACACGCAGGCGGACACGATCTGGAACGGCGTGATGGCGGAGATCTGGGGGGTTTGGGGGGGCGGAGGTTGGGCGTTTTAAGAATAGAGCTCTGGAGTGGACGGGATCTGGGCGGTTTTGGCTGGTTTCAAAGCAGTTTTTCTGGGCAGCTTGGGCGGAATCAAATGGCGATTGACAGCGTGAAGGGCCCTGCAAGTTCTCAGGTTGCTAGGGCCCGCACAAGGGCAGCAAATGGCAGCACCGGTGCACCCACACCCCCAAAAACCATCTCCGCGGCCCCCACCTTTGCCAGGTAGTAGGCCAGGGGCCTGTAGAGCTGGCTGCTCGCGTCCGAAAGGTAAAACTTCTTGTCAGCCGAGTAGAGGCCCATGCTGATGTAGGGCTGGCGGTTGGCAAAGGGGTTTTATGTATTTGGTCAGAGGGCGTTTTTCGTCGGTACGGGTTGAATAAACCACTTGCAGCAAAGGCACGGGCTCGCCTGCAGCCAAAGGATGCCGTCCTCAAGTCCTCAGCCGCTGGCCAGAACACAGTCAACAAAACGCAAACACTAGCCCCAAACCCCCCAAAACCAGCAAAAAACCAAAACGCGGGCACCACCCCCCACCATGAGGCAGTAGAAGGAGAGCAGCATGTACACCAGGTTGAGCCGGCTGCGCGCGCTGCTGGCGTCAAACTGGGGGGGGGGGGGGGGCGGGGGGGGGGAAGGAAGCCGGGTCGGTTGGGCTTGAGGTGGCTTTGGGGCCAGCTGGGAAACCAAAAAAGTGCTTGCATGCACAAACAATGCACGTCCAATGCACACAAATAAAAATGTTTGCATGCAAAACAAACAAAAACGCACACAAAAACGCACGCACAAAAACACCCCCTCACCGGCATCCCGTAGTAGAGGATGCCCATGACGATGCCCACCCACGAAAACGTGAGCGTGCGGCCCGCGACGTCAAAGGGGTTGCGCGTGATGGACAGCAGCTCGCGCCCCAGCAGGGTTTTGTACTGCCGCCACGCGCCGCTCGCGAACTTGGCGGGGTCGCGTGCGGCACCAAACAGCGTCGAGTGCTCCCGCTCCGCCGAGGGCCCGGCGCCGCCGCCGGCGGCGGCGGCGGCGGCGGCGGAAGCGGAGGCGGCGGACAGCGCGTCGCGGCTGGCGGAGCGGAGCATGCTGCCGCCCGACGCGCCGCCCGGTGCGCCGGCGCCAGGGGTGGCGTCGTCCTCGCGGGCGGCCTCGTCTGACAGGCCGTTCTCCTCCAGGTAGTGCCTTTGGTGTGTTGGTTTTCGGGGGTTTGGATTTATAAGGGGGATTGGGGTTCAGCGTTTTTCGGAGGTTTTGGTGTTTCGGAAGGTTGGGGCTTTGAGGTTGCGTCTGCCGACTGGGGCGTGCGATCGACACCACACGCTCCGCCTGAACCAACCCTGTACGCGCATGCCCCTGCTGAAAGCTCCTGGCAAAGCTGGGACCCACGCCCCGCAACGAATCTTCAACCCCCGACCCCCAAACCCCAAACCCCCGGCCCCCTCAAAAAAGCGGCGCGCCTTTTGAACGCGGCCGAGGCGGCCAGCAGGTCGTCGCGCGTTGAGATGGTGTTGCCGTAGAACCGGGCGGGCTTGGCAAAGCCGATGGCAACCAGGTCCAGCGCCCTGTCGTTTGCGCGGGGTTTTTTGCAGTTTGCGGGTTTGAGACCTCGTTTGTACAGTTTTTTTCAGGTCATAGATTGAAACCGTGCAAGGCGCCGGTTTGGTGCGCCGCTTGTCATGTGCAGCCAGAGTCCATGAATGGACTCGGAACAGCAAAAGCACGGAGGACAGCAAATGAACAGGCAAAATGAGGCAAGCGAAGACAAGAAAGCAACCGTCGACCTAAAAAAGTAGCAACCCACCAGTCCGAGGGCACGCCATGGAGGTTGGGGTCGTAGCCATAGCCCAGGCTGCCAAACCACGCGGTGATGCCATCCCTGGGCCCGTGGTACATGAGCCGCCCGCTGGCCAGCAGCGTGACGGCGTCAAACATCAGCCAGATCGCGGAGCGGGGCTGGTGGATGGAGGCGATGACGACGTGGCTCTGCTCGCGCACCATGCGCTTCAGGTAGCCCATGACCTGGGGGGTTTTCGGTGGAGTTTCGGTGCGGTTTTGGTGGGGTTTTGGTGGAGTTTTGGGGGGTTGTGCTTGCTGGGCTGCTTTGAGCCGCTGTGCGCCCATCCAAGAACCAGGAAAAAGGCAAGGCGCAGCAGTCAAGCCTCGCCGCTGCAGGGGATCAGCCGAGGCGCTCACCGTGAGGGCTGCAAACGAGTCCAGGCCGCTGGTGGGCTCTGTTTGGGATTGGAAAGGGCAAAGGAAGGGAATTGATTGGTTGTTGAATGTTGCGCGGCCCTGGACCGCCGCCGCGCTGCGCTGCGGTCCCCGCTGCGCCCGCGCAAGCAGGCGACGGCCCGGGCCGCTGCCGGCGGCGCGACCCCAGCGGCGCGCGCGTGCCAGAAGCGCAAACCAAACCAAAGCAGCCAAACCCACCGTCCAGGTACAGCACGCTCGGCGCGGCCAGGATGCCGGTCGCGATCGCCAGCCGCTTCCTCTCGCCGCCGCTGAGCCCGCGCATCATGAGGCCGCCGGGCAGCGTGCCGCCGACGATGGTGCGGTGGGCGTGGGCGAGGCCCACCTCGGCCAGGACCTCGCGGATGCGCTCGCGGCGGCGGGAGGCGTTCCACTCGCTTGGCAGGATGATCTGGGGGGCGATGGGCGGGGCAAAGGGATGCAGAGTGAGTGGCTGTGTGTGTTGGTGGTTGTGTTGGGCGGGACGATCTCAACGGGCAGAGGTTGGGGTCGGGGCCGGGGGTTGCGGGCGGGTGGTTTGGGTGGGTTTGGATGGGGGAGTGGGTCGCCCACAACTGCCCAATGCACGGTTAATGCTTGGTAGCAGCCCTACACCCTAAAACCCAAGTTGCGTTGAGTTGGATTGAGTTCAACGCCCCCGAACTCAGCGAACTCACGTCTGCGTAGAAGCTCATGACCTCCCACGTGGTCATGGTGGGCACAAAGTTGTCCTCCTGGGGCACGTAAGCCGTCTTCTTGATGAAGCGCTTGGTCGCGCGCGCGCCGTTGACCAGCAGGCGGCCGGACAGGTTGCCGACCGACTTGCGCAGCGCCAGGATGTCCATGAACGTAGACTTGCCGGCGCTGCAAATGGTTGTTGTTAGGGGGAGTTTGTTAGGGTTGCGGAGGGGGTGGCTTGCCACCCCAGCACAGATACGATGCAGTAATGGGTTTGATTGAGGGCATGGCAAACGTCATGGGCTTGCTTCTCAAACAGCACGGAAACAGAGCCCAAAGCCCCACAGCCGCCGCGTCCCAACAGCCGCGACCCCCCCCCCCCACCCCCCGCGGCCGCTCACCCCGAGGGCCCCAGCAGCGCCTGCATCTCCCCCGGCTGCGCGATGCCCCAAACATCGGCCAGCACCTCTTTGGGCCCCGTCGGCGCGTTGTAGCTGCAGCCGATGCCCTGCCACTCCAGCGTGGAGGGCGCCACGTTGATGGACAGCACGTGGTGAAGGGACTGCGGCGCCGCCTCCAGCGCTTGGAACACCTGGCGGCGCGTTTTTGGGGGGGGTGCGGGCGTGTGGGTTTTGACCGGGGTTTGGCCGAGTCTTGACGCGCCAGGTTCGCATTAGGATTGGGAGGGGGTTGCCACATCATTCATAACGCTGTCTGGGCTCTTATACTGCCCAAAGACCGCGGCTGCAAAGCCTCTGTCAAGGGGCGTGCCCTCGGCAGGCTAAACCGCACGGCGCGGCGCAACAAAGAGGTGTCTGCGCCCCACCTCGTCCGCCGTCTCCTCCGGCACGTCGCTGCTGACGCTGACGCTGCTGAGGCTGGGCGCGGGGGCGCCTTGGAGGAAGGGTGACTCATTGTCGGTTATCTGCGCAGGCGTTGGGGCAAGGGCGGTTGCGCGGGATGCGGGGGGTCAGGAAGGGGTGCGGTCGTGCGCCCCAAGGCCTACGCGGCACGCTAAGCTGCTGTGCACCGCCCCGCCGCGCCTCTGCCCTGCTCCAAATCGCCACCTCCCCGCCGCCCCCAAACAGCGCAGCCTTCTGCTGGCCCGCGGCCCGCTGAGAGCGCGGCCAAACACCCCAGCGAGCCTCACCTGGATGGCAAGCTCCTGATCCCCGCCCCGCCTCGGCGCGGCGTCGTCCTCGATCCGAGGCAGCGCCTGCCCCCCCGCCTTGGACGGCGCGCCGCCGCTGCCGCGCGGCCTGCCGCCGCCCTGGCTGTCGATGCTCGCGCGCGCCGGGCGGCCGCCGAGCGACTGGCGCACGCGCACGGATGCGTGCTTTGCTAGCTTTGTCACGGCGCGCGTCTGCGCGCGCGTCTTGCGCTGCAAGCCGGGGGAGTTGAGCATCCACGTCTTGAGCAGCCAGAAGGCGGCGAACACGTGGGCAAACACCACGACCGGCACCCAGAGCGGCACGATCGAGGTGTGGCCCCATGCGCCGGACACGCTGGGCTTGATCACCGCCGTCCCGTTCTGGGGGGAGTCCATGGCCGCTGCGCCGGCCGCGGCTCGCGCGGCGCGGTGAGGGCTGCCGCTGGGCGGCTGGGACGCAGCGGGAGCTGCGTCAAGGGGCAATCACACCCCTGGCGCCTGGGTAAGGGAGGGAGGGAGAGTGGCGTCGCACGCAGGGTCACACAAAGCGGCGGCGCCACCGCCGCCGCCGCCGCACCCCGGCAGAGGGGGGCCCCCCGGGGCTAGGCGGCGCCTGGACGGCCGTCGATGACCAGGACATCGCATTGCGCCCCTCGCGCCGGGCGGGCGAGGCCCCTGGCGCGAGAACACCGCGTCCTGCGCAGCACGGTCTGTGCTTGCAGGCACTCCCTCCCGCGGTCGGGGTGCTGGTGACCCCGCGCGAGTGGAATGGAATCACAGCCCCCAGTCGAACACGCCGGCCCGCAGCCCGGGCAGCCCACCTCTGAGACGCGCCGTGTGGGGTCTTGTCTGCCTTGCCGCCAGCCGGCCCTGTTGGCGCCGTTCAATGCGTTTTCTGTATGGAATTGAGGCTTCGTTTTCCTCGATAGGCGCTTGGAGAATGGGCGCGGCGATCCCCCAAGGGGCTGCTAATAATCAGCACTCGGCGGTCGCGCTGCCCGCGTTTTCTGCGAGTTCAGGCCGGCCGAAGACTTGGAGTTGACCTTTCGATTCTCCTCGACGTCTCAGAAGCCGCATACAACGCAGGACGCGGAGGTCAACAGTGAACAGACCGCGCGGAGGGCGGGAACGACCCGTTATCGGCGAAATCGAGAAGAAAGGGGGCGATTGATGCTTTTGATACGGTAGTTCGAGCGAGGCGGCGGCCAACACGCGGGCTGGCGCGGTCTTCGGCCGGCGGGCGTGCCAGGACCGGGCTCCCTGCCAGCGGCCCCCCCTGCCGAGGGGCCGCTGGGATCGATACCTAAAGGATGCGGCGGACCGTCTCGGAGGTGGGGCGCGCTGGGGTTGGGCAGAAGGACCAGTCCACGGCGCGCGCGCTGCTGCAGCTGCAGCCGCTGCCGCATTGTCGCCCCCAGCCTCCCGCGGGCGCAACCGGCCCAGCGGCCGAGCCCCCCGGTCTGTCTCTCCGCGCGCGCAGCACACGTTCACGTCGGCCGGGCCCATACTGCTGGTGCGGCATGGCGCCAGCCACGACGGCGCCAGCCATGCGCGGGGAAAAAGCGGGCTGGAGCGCACCAGCGGCCGCGGCTACCACGTGCGCTCGTTCAGCAAGGGCGGCATGCCCTCGTGGGAGGCGTCAGGCCTGGTGCGGCACGCGCGCGGGGACGCAGCAGGGGGCTCTCGGGGCATGCAGCTCCATGCGGCCGCCGCCATGCAGCTGCCGCCATGCAGCTGCCGCCGCGCAGCCGCGCAAGGCTCTGCAGCTGCGACGCCCCGAATCTAAGCTGAAACACCAACCACCCCGTAAACCGCTGCGCCGCAGGGCTGGTGGCTGAAAGCCCTGCTCGCCCTTGCCGCGGTGGGCTTTGTGCTGCTTGATGTATACCTGTTTGAAGCCGTGCTCGACCGCGCCCACGGCGCGCCGCCCGCGCTGCCGCCCGCCGCGGCGGCCGCCGCGTTCCCGGGCGCGGCGGCGGCGCCCGCGCCCGCGCCCGCGGCGGGTCAGGGCGGGGGCCGGCTGCTGGTGTTGAAGGAGCTCGCCCAGAGCGCGCTGGCCATTGTGCCGCGCGGCACGGGCGGGCGCGAGCAGCACGGCGCGTTCGTGGGGGACCATGCTGCGCACGGCGGCGGCGGCGGCGGCGGCGGCAGCAGCAGCGGGAGCGGCGGCGCAAGCAGTAGCAGCGGAGGCGGCAGCAGCGGCAGCGCTATCGGGAGCAGCAGCGGTAGCGGCGGCAGCGGAGCTGGCAGCAAGGGCGTCATCGAGCGGGGCCCCGGCGCGCAACGGAAAGGCGGACCGGCAAGTTCAGTGTCCCTCCAGCTGCCAGGGGGCCTGCTGCCAGATCGGAGGCAGCAGAAGCTGGAGCGGGACCAGCAGGAGTGGCGGCAGCTGCGGCAGCGCGCGAAAAGCACGGAGCGGACGGCGGGGGCGGCAGCGCAAGCGGCAGGTGGGTGGCTCCTGCGCGGGGCGTGCTGGGGGTTGGGGCGCAGCAGGCCAAGCAGTGCGCCCAGCGCTTGCAGCAGAACCGCAGCCGCTGCGCTTGCTGACCGGGACACCTTTCCGCGCCCCCTCCCGCCCGCTTGCAGGCGGGGCGGTCGTCGCGAAGCGGCGGCTGCCGCCGTCGCTGCGGCTGCCAGAGCCGCGGGACCCCCCGCGCATCCGGCCCTGGCCCGCCGGCAACGGCACGGGCGCCGCGGCCGCCGCGCCGCTGCTGTCGGGGCCGCTGCCGTTTGTGGGCCTGCGGGGCTATTCGCGCGCGCAGCCGCGCACGGCCGCGAGCGCGGGGGGCGTGCCGCCGGGTGAGCCGCGCGGGGGCGCGCTCTGGGGGAGCTCTTCATCGGGGGTCTGGACCCGCAGCCGCGCCCGTCTCTATAGCGATTGCACTTGGACCCCCTTATCTGAAGCCCGTACTTCACTGGTGAAGCCTGAACACCAAGTTTGAACACGTCTAAACCCCCAAATCCCCCAAACCCCAGATTTCGACTGGCAGGCGTACCTGGACTACAACCCCGACGTCCGCCGCTTCGGGGTGGCCACGCCCGAGGCCGCCGCGAGGCACTACGCCACCTACGGCGCTGGGGAGGGGCGGGTGAGGAACTGCTCGGAGGTTGTTCAATTGCCGGGTGCCTTGTTGTTCCTGCGTAGAACCCCCTAAAACCCCAGACCCCAAACTCGTAAACCCCTGAACCCCCCCCCCAAAAAAAACCCTTAAAAAACCTCCCCCAAAGGTGTACAAGCGCGTCCCCCTGGTGCTGCGCTACACCGCGTGCGGGGGGCTCTTCAACCAGCACTACTCCCACGTCGCCGCGCTGGCGCTGGCGCTGGCGCTGGGCGCGGACGCGGTGCTGCCGCCGGGCGTGAAGCGGGACTCGTTCGCGCACTACTTCAGCCAGGACCCCTCAAAAAACGAGGTGGGCTTTTTGCTTTTTTTTGCGTCGAGGGGTTGGGAGCGTGCGTCATGCACGTTTGTGCGCACTGAGTTTGGATCGTGGAGCGCTGCGCCGCTCCCCGCGGAACTGAACAAGTTTACCCCCTGCCGCCGCCGCCGCCGCCGCCTCAACCACCGCGCCGCCTCAACCGCCGCGGCCGCCACCACCGCTGCCCAGGTGTCGTGGACTGCGGTGCCCTTTGACACACTGTGGGACGGCGAGGCGGTACACTCCTGGCTCAAAGGTGGGGCATGGGGGTTGGGGCGCGGATACCAAAGCCTCCCGGGGACACGGATAGGGGCTTTTGGCTGCTGGCTTCAGGGCTTTGGGCCGCCGCATGGGACGTAAAGTGATAGGGCGCAGCAACTCAGCCGTCGGCGCGCGCGCCTCCATTCTGCGCGCCCAAATCGCGCCGATTCCGAAACCCGATCGGCGCGCGCGCGCGCCTCCTTTCCGCGCGTAAACAGCGCCGGTTCCGAACCACCACCCCCCCGCGCAGGCGAGGGCATGGACGTGGCCGAGGCCCCCGACGGCGCGCCGCTGCCGGACCTGCGGCTGCCCGGCTCCGCGTTCCAGCGCTACCCGGTGGCGGGCGTGGCACCCAAACAGGTAGGGGTGGGACGGGTTTCGAAGTTTGCACCCCGCCATCCGTTCAGATCACGAGATGCCCGGGCCGCCCTGTGGGGGTCTTGTTTAGGACTTCGTCCCAAGGACTTGTTCAGGACTCGAGCACGGGCTGAGAGCAGCAGTCCCATTTCAGCAGCCCGGCATTATCAGCTGCGCCCCGCCAGAGCCCCCCTCCCCGCCGTTCCCGCTGAACCGCCCGCTGCGCCACCCGTCACCCGCGTCACCCGTGTCACCCGACCAGATCGTCGAGCTGCGGGACGTCTACCTGGCGGCCCACGACCCCTCTGAGCTTTTGGCGGACGTCGTGGCCGGACTGGCGCACCAGGCGCAGGCGGCGTCGCGGCCGGTCGGGGGCGGCGCGAGGTGCGGCCGGCGGCGCGTGGGGGGGGGGGGTTCTGGGGGAGGACGAGAGACGCTCTCCACCCTCCTTGTTTAGAGTTGGACCCTCAGGGCATTTGCGTGTTTCCGGCCGGCCGCAAACCGGTTCCACAAGGGCCGCTCTGGCCAGTTTGAGCCACGCGTCTGCACCGCCACGCAGGAGTAGTTCGCGCAAGCCGTGGTTTGCGCCCACCCAACGCCCAACGTCCCAAACAACAACAAACAAAACGCCGCGCACCCCCAGGGACTTCCCCCCCCTCGTGCTGGACCTGCCCTGCTCCCTTTTCAGCCTCGCGTCCCGGCAGCTGCCGCTGGCCGCCGCGGTCGCGCGCGGGCTGCGGTTCGCGCCGGCGCTGGTCGAGCTGGCGGATGCCGTGGTGGAGGGGATGGTTGCCAAGGGTGAGGGGGGGGGCGCGGGGTGTTTGAGGGCGGGCCACCCTTAAAGCTTTGGTCGAGCTTTGGGATGGGAGGCGCCAGTGGCTCCGCTGTCTTTGTGCATAGCGCCTTGCAGCATCGCTGACCGTTGTTTGACAGGGTGCTCTATGGCATGGGGATGCACGGAATGCATGCCAACAAACAAACAAACAAACAAACAAACAAACAAACAAACAAACAAACAAACAAACAAACAAACAAACAAACAACCCCCAGGCGCCCCCGCGTTCAACGGCCTGCACCTGCGGATTGAGCGCGACGCCGCAGACTGGACCTCCATAATGGGCGGCCACGAGGCCTTCTGGGGGCTCTACCTCGCAGCCGCAAAAGAGGCGCGGCTGGACGCGTCGCTGCCGCTTTACGTTGCGAGCGGCATCCTGTCCTATGGGGACAGCGACCACCAGCTGGAGGAGGTCAGGAAAAGGTGACTTTGGGGGCGGGGGCGGGGCGGGGGTTTGTGTTGCGCTTGGGGGTGTTTCGGGCGGTTTCGTGGGGAGAAGGGTCGAGCTCGGCCGCGTGGCCCAGCAAGCTGTGCCAGCGCAAAGGAGGCGCACCGCACGCGCGCAGCGACGGGCAACGGGCAATGGCCAACCCCCCTCCGCCCTGCCGTCGTTCCCCCAAACCCCACACCCCACACCCACCCGCCCCTCTACCCCCAGGCTCGCCCCCCACGCGTCCGGCCTGGCCTTCAAGGAGCAGTTCCTGCCGCCCGCCCGGCTGGCGGGGCTGCACCCCGACCAGCTCGCGCTGATCGACTTTCTGGTGCTGGTCCGGAGCAGGTGGGGGTGGTTGGGAGGTTTTTTTGGGGGGGTGAAGGCCAAGCCTGGGGCTGGGCGACTCAACCCCGGATCCCCAGCAAGCAAACCAACCCATTCGCCCACCCACCCACCCACGCACCCACCCACCCACCAACCCCACCACCCACCAACCGACCAACCAACCAACCGCCAGGGCGTTTGTGGGGCTGTCCGCCAGCACCTTCAGCGTCTTCATCCGCGAGTACCGGGCCCTCATGGGCATCGCCCCCCGCAACACCACCCGCCTCGTGGACTGCACGCCGGTGGGGTCGGAGCCCCTGTTCGCGCGCGCCGCGGTGCTGCCGCCGGCGCCGGCGCCGGGCGAGGAGCCGGCGGCGGCGGCGGCGGGGGTCGCGGCGATGCGGCGGCCGGCGGCGGGGGGCGGCGGCGCGCCGGCGCCCGCGGCGGCGGCGGCAGGGGGCGGCGCGCGCGCGCCCGCGGCAGCGGCGGCAGGGACGGGCGCGGCGGCGGCGGGACGGGCGGCGGCGGAGGGCCCCGCCGCGGCCGGCGGCGGCACGGACGCTCCAGCAGCGGCGGCGCGCGCCGCGGCGGGCGGCTGGGGGCCGGGCGCGCTGGCACCGGCGCCGGCGGCGGTGGAGGACGTCCTTCTGGTCAGAGAGGGGGCCGATGAGGAGCCGCGGAAACCCACAAGCAGCGGCGGCGGCGGCGGCGGCGGCAGCGGCGGCAGCAGCAGCGGCGGCGGCGGCAGCGGCGGCAGCAGCAGCGGCGGCGGCAGCAGCGGCGGCGGCAGCAGCGGCGGCGGCGGAGCGGTCACTCAAGTCTAGCCATCAGCCAGCCCAGCGCCGCCTTGTTTTGGCGCTGGCCGCGCAGGATGAATAATGGCCTAAGCCCCTGCAAGCGGGGCGCATTCGTGTCTATTCTTTCGCTTGACTTGGCCGTGGGATCTGGTCAAACAGACGCAGGATGCTTTTCCAACACCGCCGCCACTGGCAGCGTGGCCAAGGAGCGGCGGCGGAAGCCGGCTGCAAGGCGCGCCGGCGCGGCTGGGCAGGCCAAGGTAACCCCCATTGAAATCCCGGGCTGTGTGCTGGGCGAGCGGCGGGCGCGCGCGGGCGCGCGGACAAGCGCTTCGGTGTGTGGCAGTCCGGAGCGCGCGCAGCGCCGCGCAACGCGCACGCGCAGCTGCGGCGCTCGCAGTCGCTGGCGCACGCCAGCTCTGGGTCTTCAAGTTGGAACCAAACGTTTTATCGCGTTGGAAAACCAAATATCCGAGCCGACGCGACTGAAAAGGCGCCCTGCAGGCGCGAGATCGTCCCCGCCCACGGCTCGAAATCCAGCAGAAAGGGCCGCCCGAAAAGCCGTCGAAATGTACGGCATGGGAGACGCGCCGCGGGCGCTCGCGCCCCCTCCGCGCGCCGCTGCGTGCCGGGCAGCGGCGCGCCTCGCAGCAGCGGCCAGTTTCGCAGCGGCCAGCCTCTCATCAGAGGACAGCGACGCCACCGAAGATCCTGATTGGAGCAGGGCAGGGGACGGTGCCGCCAGGCCCGACGCCGACCCAGCGGGCTGCGGTAGCGCAGGCGGTAGCGCAGGCGCCGGCGAGGCAGCCGGCGGCGGCGGCGGCGGCAGAGGAGGCAGCGGCGGCGGCGGGGGCCGCGACGGCGGTGGAGGCTGCGCCGGCGGCGAGGCAGCCGATGGAGGCGGCGGCGGGAGCGGCGGCGGCGGTGGAGGCGCCGGCGAGGCACTGGAGGGCGGCGGCGGGGAGGGCGGCAGCTGCCGCGGCGGCGAAGGAGGAGCCGAGCGTTGCCGAGACGCAGAAACCGCGCCGCGAGTCGGGGAGCTGTGGCTGACGGTGAGCCCCGTGCGCGGGGGGAGCCGCATGGACGGCCGCGCTGTGAGCCCCCTGGCTGCATGGGCCCTCACAGCGCGTCGTCGGCTGCATGCTGGGGATCGCCACCGCCAGGTGGGGGGCCGCCGGCGTGAGCTGCCACGGCGCGCTCAACCCCGCCTCCGGCCAAGCCCGGACTGCCCTCCGCACCCCGCCGCTCCCCGCCGCCGCGCCCGCGCCCAAAAGCCGGACCGCCGCATGAAACCCAAGCTGAAGAGGCCGCAGCGGTGGTTTGCACTGGAAGCCGTCAGCGTGCCCCGCATGGCGCTGGCGAGGTGGTTCCCGGATCGCCCGCCGCCCTGCGAGGTCGGGCTCCGAGTGTTTGTGGACAGCTTGCCGTACGGCGGACGCTTCACCGCCAAGCTATGTGAGTGGGAGTGCCGCACTCTCCCCGAGCACTGCTGCTTGCCCTGCGGTGGCCATGCGCATGCGTAGTGCTTGATGCCAGCCGCATGTGCATGCTGACTCACATGCATCAGCGCACGCTGTTGCACAATCCTGTGGCCTGTGCTGCCGCACCCAACCATGAACCCAACGCGTGCCCCGACCCCGCGCGCCGGCCGCGCCGCGCGCGCGCGCCCCGCACTGCCGCAGTTGGCCGCCATAACAGGGGGCTGCGCGTCCGCACCGGACTGAGCCGGATGACCGAGCTGGCGGGCTACCGGGTGGACGGCTTCCGGCTCGGGGCGGGCCCCGCAGCGCTGGACCTGCTGCTGACCAGCCCAGAGGCAGAGAGGGAGGAGCAGGGGCAACAGCAGCAGCAGCAGCAGCAGCAGCAGCAGCAGCAGCAGCAGCAGCAGCAGCAGCAGCAGCAGCAGCAGGGGCAGGGGCAGGCGCCGCGGCCACCGCGGCCGCGACCGGGGAAGGAGGGTAAGCAGAAGCGCAAGAGGCAGTCTCTGGAGGAGCAGGGGCAGGAGGAAGGGGCAGGAGGGAGGGGAGGCGGCGGCAGCAGCGGCGGCGGCGCAGGGGGAGGAGGACGAGGAGCGGCAGCTGCCGCAGCGGCGGCGGCGGCGGCGCGAGGAGCGGGAGGAGGATGAGGAGGGGGACGACGCCCCGCTTTAGGCAATCGCATCCAAGCGGGCAGGTGGCACGGCTGTCAGTTGCAGCGCAGCCCCAGGCCCAGCAGCAGCAGCCGCAACAGCAGGAGCAGCAGCAGCAGGAGCAGCGGCAGCCCCAGCCGCTGGTTTTGCTGGAGCAGGTGGATGAGGCTCTGGCGGCAGGTTTCCTGCGCCTCGGCCGCTGAGGGCGGCGCATAGAGTTGCGCGTCGCGGGCCGTGGGCAAGGGCGCTAAGGGCGCGCCAGCCAAACGGGGGGCTGCGAATGCCGCAACCCCTCGTCTGCGCGTCAGGAGCGCTGGCCGCGGCTGGTTGAAGTAGTTGGCGGTGGCGGTGACAGCAGCGGCGGCAGCTGATGAAATCCTCAACAGTCAGCAGCCCAACAGCGACATCGCATGCTTGTCGGGCACCTGCTTCGCATGCTTGTCGGCCACCTGCTTGCAATGGACGTAACTTGGTTTGAAAGGGGGCCCATGAAAGGCCGCGTAAACCCCACAAGCAGCAGCGGCGGCGGCGGCGGCAGCAGCGGCGGCGGCAGCAGCAGTGACAAGCGCGGCAGCCGCGGCGACGGTGGTGGAGCGGTCACTCAGGTCTAGCCATCAGCCTGGCGGCGCCGCCCGAGTTGGCGCTGGCCGCGCTGGATGAATAATGGCCTAAGTCCCTGCAAGCGGGGCGCTTTCATGTCTATTCTTTCGCTTGACTTGGCCGTGGGATCTGGTCAAACAGACGCAGGATGCTTTTCCAACACCGCCGCCGCCACTGGCAGCGTGGCAAAGGAGCGACAACGGAGGCCGGCTGCAAGGCGCGCCGGCGCGGCTGGGCAGGCCGAGGTAACCCCCATTGAAATCCCGGGCTGTGTGCTGGGCGAGCGGCGGGCGCGCGCGGGCGCGCTGGCAAGCGCTTCGGTGTGTGGCAGTCCGGAGCGCGCGCAGCGCCGCGCAACGCGCGCGCGCAGCTGCGGCGCTCGCAGTCGCTGGCGCGCGCCAGCTCTGGATTGGCTTCAAGTTGGAGCCAAACGTTTTATCGCGTTGGAAAACCAAATATCCGAGCCGACGCGACTGAAAAGGCGCCCTGCAGGCGCGAGATCGTCCCCGCCCACGGCTCGAAATCCAGCAGAAAGGGCCGCCCGAAAAGCCGTCGAAATGTACGGCATGGGAGACGCGCCGCGGGCGCTCGCGCCCCCTCCGCGCGCCGCTGCGTGCCGGGCAGCGGCGCGCCTCGCAGCGGCCAGCCTCTCAGAGGATGCCGGGAGCGAGGCCAGCGACGCCACCGAAGATCCTGATTGGAGCAGGGCAGGGGACGCCGCCATTGCCAGGCGAGACGCCGAGCTAGAGGGCGCAGGCGGCGAGGCAGCCGGTGGCAGCGGCGGCGGCGGCGGTGAAGGCAGCGGCGGCGGCGGCGGCGGCGGTCGAGGTGGCGGCAGCGGTGGAGTCGGCGGCGAGGCACTGGAGGGCGGCGGCGGGGAGGGCGGCAGCTGCCGCGGCGGCGAAGGAGGAGCCGAGCGTTGCCAAGTCACGGGACCCGCGCCGCAAGTCGGGGAGCTATGGCCAACGGTGAGCCCCGCGCGCCAGCTGCGGCGCGCAGAGCCGCATGGCCGCGCTGTGAGCCGCTGGCTGCAAGCATGGCTGCTCACTGCTAATCGTGGGCTGCATGCCGGGGACCGCCGCCGCTGGATGGGACAGTACCTGGCAGCGGGAGCTGCCGCACCGCTCTCAACCCCGCCTCCGGCCCACCCCGGACTGCCCTCCGCACCCCGCCGCTCCTCCCCTCGCGCCCGCGCCAAAAGCCCAACCGGCGCCTCAAGCATAAGACGGGGAAGCAGTGGTTGCTTGAGGTCGTTGGCGTGCCGTACAGCATGCTGAGAAGGTGGTTCCCTGAACGCCAGCTGCCCTTTGAGGTTGGGCTCCGCGTGTTTGTGGACGGCTTGCCATACGGCGGACGCTTCAACTGCGAGCTGAGTAAGTGGCAAGCTCTGTTCAAGCAGTGTCGCCTGCCTCGCAGCCATGCGCATGCGCGGCGCCTGAAGGAAGCCGCATGCGCACTGCTGGCAGGCTTCCGCCGCTGCATGCGTTCAACCATGCACCCAACGCGTGCCCCTCGCCGACCCCCATGCGCCGGCCGCCGTGCGCGCCGCACCGCCGCAGAGGGCGGCCCTGTCAAGGGCGTGCGTGGCACCGGACTGAGCAGGATGACCGAGCTGGCGGGCTACCGGGCGGACGGCTTCCGGCTCGCCGCGGGCCCCACGGCGCTCGACCTGATGCTGACGAGCCCAGAGGCAGAGGAGGGGGAGCAGAGGCAGCCGCAGAGGCAGCCGCAGGGGCAGCAGCAGCAGCAGCAGCAGCAGCAGCAGCAGCAGCAGCAGCAGCAGCAGCAGCAGCAGCAGCAGCAGCAGCAGCAGCAGCAGCAGCAGCAGCAGGGACAGCAGCAGCAGCAGCCGGCGCCGCAGCCACCGCGGCCGCGGCCGCGGAAGAAGGGAAAGCCGAAGCGCAAGAGGCAGTCTCTGGAGGAGGAGCAGCAGCGCGAGGAGGGGCAGGAGGAAGGGAAGGGGGCAGCGACGGCAGAGGAGGAGGCGGCAGCGGCGGAGGAGGAGGCAGCAGCGGCGGCGGCGGCGGAGGAGGAGGAGGAGGAAGAGTGGCAGATGCCGCGGCGGCGGCGGCAGCAGCGGCGGCGGCGGCGCGAGGAGTGGGAGGAGGACGAGGAGGAGGACGACGCCCTCCTTTGGGCAATCGCCCAGGAGCGGGCCGCGTGTGACGGCGGCGGCAGCGACCAGCCTGCGAAATCGCATTCGAGCGCGCTGGCGGCGCTGTCAGTTCCGCTGCAGCCGCAGCCCCAGCAGCAGCAGCAGCCGCAAGAGCAGCAGCAGCAGGAGAAGCAGCCACAGCAGCCGTCGCAGCCGCAGCCGCAAGAGCAGCAGCAGCAGCAGGCGAAGCAGCCTCCACAGCGGCCACAGCCGCAGCAGCAGCAGCAGCAGCAGCCGCAGCCCCAGCCGCTGCCGCAAGAGCAGCAGCAGCAGCAGCGGCAGCAGCAGCCGCTGGTTTTGCTGGAGGAGGTGGAGGAGGCCCTGGTGGCAGGCTTCCTGGGCCTCGGCAGCTGAGGGCGGCGCATGTATAGCGGACGGCTATTGGGGTGCGGGCGAGGGCACTAAGGGCGCGCCAGTCACAAGGGGGGCTGCAACTGCCGCACGCCACCCCTCGTTTCAGCGGGCACGGCGGGGGCGCTGGCCGCAGCTGCGGTTTCGATTGAGGCGGCGGCAGCTGCGGCGGCGTCACATAACGATCTGAGCAGCGTGCGCAGCGCTGCGCCCTGCGGTTGTCGCTTGCTTAAGCTTGCCGGCCGCGCTGCCTGCATTCTGCGTATTAAAACGCGCTCAGTTACACAGCTCTACAGTTCACCAGCAACAGCCGCGGCAGCCGCGCCGCGCAGAAGGGTGGGGCGCGGGTTTGAAAGGAATTGGCAGTCAACGCGCGCCCCCGCGCCCGCTGCGCGCTTCGGCAGTCAAACCTTGCACGTTTGCGGGCGGCAGGGGCGCGCAACAAAGTGCAAGTGCTGGGCGCGCGGCCGCCCGCGCGGCCCCATCGGTCCCGCCTTCCCGTCTTCTCCTTTCGTTGTTTTGCCGCCGGCGCTCCCCGCTTCCAAAACCTGAGGCGCTGGCCTTCTGGCCAAACGCCCGCTGACCAAACAACCGTTGACCAAAAACTCGGCGACCAAAAGCCATTTCGACCTTTTGACAAAGGTCAACCGCCAACTGCCCAGGGCTCAGGCCACGATGTCATCGATCTTGCCGGACTGGGCAGAGCCAAAGTTGGCGCTAACCTGGGGCCTGTGGGGGCGCGGTCGGGGTTGGGGGGTTGGGGGGTTTGCGGGTTGGCGGGTTTGGGGGGTTTGCGGGTTGGGGGGTTGTTGGGTTGGGGGGTTGGGCTGCCGAGCGGCGGCGCTGTTGGGGAGTGGACGCGGGGCCCCTCCCGAAACTGTAAAGCGCGGCCGGGATTTCGCTGGCCAAGTGGCCGGTCAAAGCCATCACGCGGCCGGTCAAACACGCCGGTCAACGCGCCGGTCAACGCGTCGGTCAAACAGGCTGTTCGCCAGCCGGACTTTTTCCGGGCTCACCAGTTGACCACGGACCAGTAGTTGTCCACGTAGTCCTTGCGGGCGGGGCCGTGGTCGACGTAGCTGCGCGGGGGAGGTTTCGGTCTCGGTTTGAGTGAGGGGGAGGTTTCGGTTCGGCCTGCAGGGGGAGGGGGTGTCAACCGGGGCTGCTTTGCGTCAGTCCGCCCGCGCCCCACTTTCCCCAAACCCGCTGGCGCGGCGCTGCGCTGCGCGGGGGATCCCCCAAAACGCCCCGAGCGCGGCGGCGGCCGCTCGAAAGCCCCCGAGCCCGCGGCTCACTATGCGTGCTCCCAGACGTCGATGCCGAGGATGGGGGTGCAGTCCGGGGCCTTTGAAATGCCGGTTCCCATCAGGGGGTTGTCCTGGTTGGCGGTGGTGGCCACGACCAGGGCGCCGTCGGCCTGCAGGCACAGCCACGCCCAGCCGGAGCCGAAGACGCCCATTGCGGCGTCTGAGACCGCCTTCTTCATGGGCTCGAAGCCGCCGAAGGACTTTTGGACGGCGGCGGCGAGGGGCGCGGAGAGGGAGGCCTCCTTGGTGGCGGCGGAGCCGGGGGGGGCCAGGGTCTTGAAGTAAAGGGCTGCGTTTGTGTTTTGGGAGAGGGATGTGTTTTGGGGTTTTTTTGGCGTGTGTCGGTTTTGGGGAAAGCCATAGGGCTTGACAAGTGAGGGTGTTGGACAGTTGGGCTGTTCACATGCGGCTCTGCTCTGTCTGACCCTTCACGCCCCCACCCCTGCCCACAGCCAAAAAGCTCCGTTTTTTGGTTCCTGAAGCGAAAACAGCGGAAAAACCGCCCACCGTGGTTCCACGCGCCGCCGCCCTGCTTCTGGATGACGCTGGCGTTGACAGTGGCCTTGTCGCCCACGCTCTTGATGGCGGCTGGGGGGGGGGCGGTAGGAGGAGGGGGGGGGGGGCGCGAGGTTTATGTCGGTGCGGCAGGCGGCGTGCGCGCTTGTGAGAGCCTCCACGCCCCGGCCCCCCATCCGCCGCGCGACCAGAGCCCCAGCCTTTGCTCCCCCCCCAAAAGCCAGCAGCCAACCCCACCCCCAAAACAGCCCCCCCACCGGTCAGGCTGGGCGGCGGGGTGCGGTCGCCGTAGGCCGCATTGAGCTTGTCGATGTAGCCGGCATAGTGCCTGCGGTGGTTGGGGTTGGTTGGAGGAGGGGGGTCGGAGGAGGGGGCTTTTGCTTGATGTAGCCCGCATAGTGCCTGGGGGGTGGGGTGGGGATGTGGTTTTCATTTGGTGAGGGGGTTTCGTTTGTGGCAGCCGGCTCTGAAGTCTAGAGCCTATCGTGCCCTATCTGGCAGCTCGGGCTTTGAATGTGTGGGGCAGCGAGAGGCGTGCATCAGATGGAGCGGGCCGCGCCCCGCGGCCAGCCCATCGCCCCGCCGCTGGTGAGCGAGGGATAAAGGGTCCTGAACTGCCCGTGCGCCAAAAAAGGATGAAATGCTGAATGACGCCACCCAATGAAGGCCTCACTTGTTGTAGTGGTAGTTCATCGTGGTGTTGCTGATGACGGGGGCCACGCCGTCCAGGGCGACGGGCAGCTTCACCTGGCTGAAGGCCTGGGTGGTTTTTTTTGGGGGGGGGGGGGCAAAAGGGGCGCGGGGGGTTGAGAAAATGGGGGGGAGGGGTGCGCGACGAGGGGGGCTGCAAGAACGCAAAAACACCTCCGCTGCCGCCCGCGGGGCGGCTGGGCGTGTTGGCGGCGGCTGCTTTTTGGACCGCGGCCGCGCCGCGCCGCGGCGGGGCGGGGCGCGCGTGAGGCCCCCGGCGGCGGCGCGGGAGCTGCGAGCGAGCGCGCCGCGCGCGGCGGCATCGGAATCGCCGGGCGCGCAGCTGCCCCGAGCGCGCGCGGCGCAACGCGTGGTTCATGCGTCTCGAAAAAAATCAAGCAGCGCCCGCGCCGCAGGCCGCGCGTGCGTGCCGCGGGTCCTTGGCGGCAGGTGCGCGCACCCGCGCCCGGTGCCACACGAGCGGTGCAGAGCGGGCGCCGCGCCGCCGCCCGCCGTGGGCGTGCTCGGCCCCCGCAGGCCCGCGTTTAGGGACCGTGGGACCTTCCCGTGCGCGTTTCACCCGCGCACCTGAGCCCCAGCCACGAGGAGCGCCAGCAGGCCGACACGGCCCAGCGCGGTGCGCGGCATATTGTTCGAGCGAGCGTGCGGGCGTTGGAGGATTAACGACGTGCGGGGGCGGAACACAATGGGCGGGGGGCGCGTGGGAAATCGTGGGAATAAACGCTTCTGGACTGCCGGGTGTGCCGGCTCCTGGTTGCCCTGCCTTGCGCACCGCGCACCCGCGACATATGGCAACTGGCTGTTCACTGCTGCCGTTTTGGACGGCCTCGACGCGCAGCGGCTCGCCGAGATCACACTTGCGCGGAGGAGAGCCTGCTCTCGGTTCTGCTGGGCCCAGTCGTTGCTTATCATCGCGCCCACAGCGTCCGGGTTTGAAGCGCAAAGCCGCCACTGACCCGGCGAGGGGGCCTGCAGCGGCGCCGGACGCGCGCGCCGCGCCGCTGCGCAAGCGCCGCGGACCGCACGCGGGCCGCCATGGCCGCCCGCACCAGCGGCCCCGGCCGCTGGCTGTCCGGTCACTTCAGCGTCTGCCTCGCGGCCTTCGACGCGCGCCGCGGGCAGGCGGAGGGGCGCGAGGCGGAGAAGGTGCTCGCCTTCCACCCGCCGAGCGCGCCGCCGGCCATGCAGAGCAGCGTGGTGGGCCTCGCGCAGGCGGTCACCATGTTTGCCGGCACGTTCAACAAGGTGGGGATGGGGGAAGGGGCGGGGCGGGGCGGGGCGAGGGGGTGTGAAACCCCTGCTGAGGCCCGCAAACACGCATACGGATAGCAACCCCATCGCCCCGCCCCGCCCTCCCGCCCCCAGGACTGCCCCTGCCACACGATGGAGACCGACAACAACCTCTGGGCCATGGTCAACATTGAGCCAGGCATTTGGTTCATGATGGTGGGGCTTGCGGGCTTTTTTTTGGGAGGGGGGGGAGGGTTTCAAAGGGGCCCTATACCCTGCGGAGCGACCCTTGTGGGGTTGGCGGCCGCGCGCGCTGCAGGCCCTCACGCCCCATCACAAAAGCGGAACAACCAAACCGCCCCCCCCCCCAGGTCGCCAGCCGCGCGTGGTGCGGCGCCGCCGCAGCCCCCGCCGCGCTCGAGGCGCACCTGCGGCTGCTGAACTCCCTGAGCCTGCTCCTGCACGGCCCCACCAACGCCCTGCTGGAGGCAGACCCCTCGGGGCTGTCCGCGCGCCGCCGCCTGCAGCCGCTGCTGCAGGACGCCGCCGGCCGCCTGCTGCGCGCCGACGCGGGCGAGCAGGCCGCCATCGCCTGCCCGCTCGCGCCGCGCGGCGCGGGCGCGCCGCTGCTGCGCGTGTCGCGCGCCGCGTTCGCGGCGCTGGCGGCGGTGGTGGACGGCCTGCTCGCGGGCGGCGGCGGCGGCGGCGGCGGCGGCGCGCGCGGCGCGGGCGCGGCCGCCGCCAACGGCGCGGCGGTGTGCTTCGGGTCCCACCTCCTGTGGAGCACGCTGCCCCCCGCAGACACCGCCGCGCTGTTCGCCCTCGCGGCGCGCGGCCCGCTGCCGGCGGTGCGCGCGGGGGCGCGGCACCGCACCGCGCGGCGGCCGCTTGGCGGCGGGGACGGCGGCGGCGGCGCTAGCGGGACTGGCGCCGGCAGCAGCGGCCCGGTGCGCGTCGATCCGCACAGCCTGCTGTGCAGCGCCTACTGGGAGGTGCTTCCCTCTGGCGCGGTGCAGCCCGTCGGCAGCGGCGAGGGCGGCGGCGACGGGGGGGAGGCGCCCCCCGGCGCGCTGCCGCTAGTGTGGCTCTCCGGAGGCCAGGAGCGCTGCCGTCTGCTTTGCCGCCACTCCGGGCCGCTCGTGCTGCTGCTGCTGCTCGCCGACGGCCCCGCGCCGGCGGTCGCGGCGGCGGCGGCGGGCGCGGCGCGCCTGTTCGCGGGGCGGGCGGGCGCGCTGGCGGCGCGGCTGGCGACGGAGCTGCCGCAGAAGCACATTTGGCACGTGCCGGGGCTGCGCTATCGCTTCGCAGACGGCGAGGCCGGCACGGAGCGGTGGGTCTCTTGGGGGGGGGAAGGGGTTGGGGTGCTTGGCGTGCTTGGTCCTTTGGTCCTGGGGTCGCAGGGGTGTGCTCAGCCGTTTGGGGAGGTGTGCGGGGGTGCTGCTTTTGGGGCCGCTCCTTGCGCAGTCGAAAGCACCGCCGCCTTGCCACGCGCCTCACCTCCTCCACGCACACGCACCCCCTCCGCCCGCCCAGCGCCTCGCCCCTGCCCAAGGTGGCCACGCTGTCGCTCCAGTCCCTGGCCGCCGCGTCCGAGGCGCGCGCGCTGCTGCGCCTCGAATCCGAGGCGGCCGCCGACCCCACGGCCGACGCGGCGCCGGCGCCGGCGCCGGGCGGCGGGGGGGGCGCGCTCAGCCCGCGCGCCAGCGGTGACGCGGCCCTCAGCCCGCGGCACGGCGGCGAGCACCACCACCACCACCACCACCACCCGCAGCACCGCGGCCGCCGACGCGGCGGGGCGCGCAGCGGGCAGCGCGGCCGCGCGGTCGACCCAGCGGCCTGGTCCGCCTTCCTGTCCGGCGGCGGCGCGGGCGACCTGGAGGCGGCGCTGCGCCCCGCGCACGACTGCTGCGTCGTCGCGCGCCGCTGCGGCGGCGGCGGCGGCGGCGGCGGCGCGGGCGGCGGGGAGCGGCTGCTGCTGGCCGTTGCCGAGGGGGACCGGGACCGGGCGGGCCTTCCGTCGGTTATGGGGCAGGTGGACGCGCTGTGCGACGGGGTGTGCCCCGGCGTGTTTGACGGCGCCGCGTAAAAGCGATTCGGGAACGACCGCCGCGGGTGGGCGAGGCAGCTGCGGCGGCGGGGTCGGAGGGGTGAGAGGGGGCAGTCCGGCGCAAAACGCGCGGGGGCTGGGCGGATGGTAAAGGGAGCGAGGGCGCCAGCCAGCTCAGCCGCGGGGACTGGTCAATGGTGTCTTGCGGCAGGCGTCCAGGCGACCGCCCGCGCGCCCCTTGCGGTTGACCCTCCCCCTGCGACGCCGCGTTCGTCAGTTGCGTTTCGTTGCGCCCTTTTATATATGCACGGCCGGTGGTCTCACGGTTTGCCGGGCGCGCGGCGCCCGCGCGAACTGTAGATCTCAGCCTCCGAGCGTGATGCCGCCCAAACGGCCCCAGCGGGTGGTCGAATTCGTGGACCTGGTATCCGACGAGCCGGAGGGCTCGCCGCTCCCCGAAGCGCGCAGCGGCGGCGCCACGACGCCGGCGCCGCGCAGCCCGCCTTCCGCGTCCGCCGCTGGGGGCCTGAGCAGCGGACGCCGCCCCGGCCGGCCTCAGGTGCGACAGCGGTGTATGGCCGAGAGCGGTGCGCATGCCGCCTCGCTCGCAGCGCTCGCACGCAGCGCCGCCTCCCTCGGCCTCCGGCCCCCGCGCCGCGCAGCCCACCCACACCGCCCCTCCTTCCCCGCCCCCGGCCTGCCCAGGCGGCGTCGCTGTCCCTTGGCAAGGACGGGCGGCTGAACGCCGTTACAATCCCCAGGCACGTGATGCGCACGCTGTTCCCCGGCGCCGGCGCGCGGTTCAAATTCGGGCTGCGGGTTTTCATTGACGGCGCGCCCTACGGAGGCCGCTTTCCCACCGAGGCCATGACGAGTGAGAGACGGGGGCTCGGGGAGCGCGCATGCGGGGCTGGAGCCGTGCAGCGGAGCCTATGCGTTGTGCGCAACCAGCCCGGGGCGCGTGGGGAGCGCCCACAGTCGGCCGCGGCGCGGGCGGCGCGCGATCGTCTCGCATGTGCGCGCCGCGGCTGCATTGGTGCATGCGCGCGCCGACGGCGCGCCACCGGCTAACTGCATGGCGCATGCGCCGCGCTTTCCCGCCCCCGCACATGCAAAGGCCGATACAACACGGCCGTGCGGCGGGAATCATTCCGGTTGATGACGGAGCTGGCTGGCCTCAGGCTGCTGGGCTGGCGGGCGGGCGCGGGGCCGGTGGCGCTGGATCTACTGCTGGGCAGCGCAGAGGC
Organism: Raphidocelis subcapitata; assembly: GCA_003203535.1. Taxonomy (NCBI): domain Eukaryota; kingdom Viridiplantae; phylum Chlorophyta; class Chlorophyceae; order Sphaeropleales; family Selenastraceae; genus Raphidocelis; species Raphidocelis subcapitata. The sequence goes on from BDRX01000019.1 coordinate 330,154, forward strand.
GCCGGCTGCAATGGCGGAGGGGCAGGCGGAGGCGGAGGCGGATGGGGAGGGAGAGGACTCAGACGAGAGGGCAGGCACTGAGGAGGAGGCAGGCGGGGAGGCAGCGGCCCGAGACGATTGGCCCTGCTGCCGGCGCCGCCGCCGCAAAGGCGCCAGCTGCGGGTGTGGACGCGCAGAAGGAGAGGGCTGAGCGGGCCAGCCAAAAACAGGGCAGCCAGCGGGCCCGGGATCACCCACACAAAGGGTCATTGGAGCGGTCGCTTGGCTTGAGCGGCGCCTCTGGACGGCAGCGCTGAGTTGCGCGCTCCCGCATTGCATGGGCGGAGGCTGGAGAGAGTTTTCCAGTCGCCTCCCGGCCGCTGCGCAAGCGGCCGCAGTTGTTTTGCCCGCCATGTTTGCACTCAACGAGGCTGCTTCCTGTTTGTCAAGTTTTTACATCGCTTTAAACTGCTTTTTTTGCGCTTCCCAACACTTTTGGACTTTGGAAGATTCGGCCGAAAGCCGGCGGGCCGAAAGCAGCCGCGCCCTGCCGAGCCGCCGGGCGGCGCTGCGTGCCGTCGCGCCCCATCCTGCGTGCAGGCTGCCGCGCCGTGTTGCCGTTTTGAGATTAATAAAAGGGGGGCTGCCCCGCCCCTACAAAGGGGGGTGAATGAAACAGATCGTATGGGGGCGCGGCTGCGCGAGAAAAGGTGTGAAAAGGGATCTCCGAAAAAGGGCCGCTTGAGATTTAGCAGTGCCGCAGGGGGGAGACTCGAGAGTCAGAAAAGGGGGGAGAAAGCAACCAACGCGAGGCTGGGCCGCGGTCAAAACGGTATGCACGGCGGTCAAACCTCGTCGGCGCAGCCCGGGGGCATATATACAGTCAGTCCGGCGCCGGACCGGCGACCAGATCTGACGCACGAATGGAAGACGAAGGGGTCGGACGCCGGGGAGCAGATCTGGGATCTCGTCGGGCCAGATCACACCCACGAGGCGTAGGAGTTGGGCCAGGCCACCCCAGAGGCCTGGTTCTGGCCGGTCGCGGTGGCGCGGAACACGTCGCTCGGGTTGTCGAGCGAGGCCTGCGGTTTTTGGGGTAGCGGGCGGTTTGAGTCGGTTCCTGTTTTGCCCGTTGGGTCGCCCGTTTGAGGCCGGGCGCGCGCGAGGGGGCGCGCCGCGCGCGCCCGGCGCTCAAAAGCCCCCAAAGCCCCGCGAATGAGCCGCCCGCGCGCGGCGCGCCACGGCCACGCACCCGGACCGCCGCCGCCGTCTGGTCGCGCGCCAGGCTGGCGCGCGTGCCGACCGAATTTGTCAGCCCCCCCTCGTTCGAGCTCCACATTTGGGCGCCGTCCGACGCCATCGCCGCCGCCGCGCGCGCGCCGCCGCCGCCGCGGATCGCGCCCGCCACGTCGTCGGCGGCGAGCCCGGCCAGCACGCCGCGCTGGGTGCGGCCGGCGGTGTAGGTCGCGGCCGCGGACGTGAGGAAAGTCGTGTCTCCCGCGCGCGCCGCGTTTTGGGCGTCCTGCTGCACGAGGGCCTGGGCGTCGTCGGAGGAGAGGCGCGAGAAGCGGGAGGAGGTGCGGACGTTGGTGCCTGCCACGTAGGTGGCGTCGGTGAAGGCCTGGCGCAGCGCGCGGCGGGGGGCGCCGGCGGCGGCGGCCGCGGCGGCTGCGGGGGGAGGCGGGGGGCGGGGGGCGGGCGGTGACGTTTGAGGCGCGGTGAGGCGGGCAGTGATGTGGTGGCGTCGGCGGCGGCGGCGGCGGCGGCGGCGGGCCGGCGGCGGCGAGCTAATCGCGCCGGGCCAGGTGGCGCGGCGTGGCCGGGGCGGTGCGTGCGCCGGCGGGGGGCCTCGCCGGCCGCGCGGCTCCTGGGAGTCCTCACCGGGCAGGGAGGCCGCCAGAGCGGCCAGGAGGAGAACCATAGCGCGGCGCGACATTCTCTGGGCCGTGGGGGGCCGGCTGTTCGAGCCCTGTCAGCGGTTCAAGCTCGAGGTTTACAGTCGCGTTCCATACAATGGCGTTTGTTATGTCTTTCGAGCGGCGGGGGACCTGGTTTTGGCGGGCGTAGAGGCGAAGAGAGGGCGCCGGGTGACACAAAGCAAATTGTGTTTTTTGGCCGAGCCCAGCCCCGCCTCGAGCCCGCTCGTTCGGCAAAAGCGACAAGAGTGCGATTCCGCGCGGGCAGATCCGCAGCCCGCCCTCCGAGCGCGCGGCGGCGCTGGGCGGCGAGCAAAACGCGCCGGCGACAAAACGCCGCCCCCGGGGCCGCTCACTCCTCTGCCACCGCCGCGGGCGCCGCCGCCGCCGCCGCCGCCCCCGCCGGCTTGCGCGCCGAGGGGCGCAGCGGCAGCTCGCCGCCGCTGGTGTCGAGGCGCTGCGCCTTTGACAGGTCGAGGCGCACCAGCCTGCAATTGGGGGGGGGGCGGTTTGCGGATTGCGGTTTGCGGGTTGGGGGGTTGCGGCACGGCGCGCGCGTGCGGGGGCCTTGCGTCCCACGTTTCAGGGAGGGCGGCCCCCTCTGTCCCATCACAAGCCGCGCGGGGCGCTGCCGGCCAGCCGTCGGGCCGCCGCCCGACGGGCAGCGCCCCCCGCTACACCACGCCTGCACCCCAGCCGCGCACGGCCCCCTCCCCCAATCCCCCCCCCAAAGCCCCCACCTGCACGCGCCGATCAGCACCTCTGGCAGCTCGTACGCGTGCTGCCCCTCCAGCAGCAGGGCCAGGTCGATGACCAGCGACCGGGTGGCGCCGCGCACCAGGCCTGGGGGCGTCGAAATCGGTCAACGCGTTCGGTCAACGCGTTTGGTCAACGCGTTCGGTCAACGCGTTTGGTCAACGCGTTCGGTCAACGCGTCTGGTCAACGTTCCGGGTTGACCGTTTGACCCGCGGCGCCCGCCTCGCCCGGCCCCCCGAATCGCTTTGATTCCCGGGCGCTCGGTTCTCTCGCGCGCGGCCCGGAGAGCGTCGCTGCGCGTCGCGAAAAAAAAAACCGCCGTGGGGGCGTGGTGGGGGGTAACGGCACGTGCTTGTGACACCATCGTCAAACGCTGTTTGGGCGGTGCACCGCGTGACTCAACGGCCGGTGTGGCACGCACCCCCCCCCCAAAAGCCGCTCCACCGCGGCTGCCTCTGCCTGCGCGCTCACCTGCCCTTGCCGTCGAGCGCGAGGTGGCCCTGGCTGGGGCGCGCCGCGATGGCGTTGACCACCGGCTGGGACACGCCCTCCACCGCAATGGACTCATCGGGCAGCGTTGTGCCGTTGCGCACCACGCGGAACACCACGTCCGCGCGGAAATTGGCCACGCTGAAGCTGCGGGGGCAGGCCAGGAGGCGGGGTCGGGGGGCGGGGGTGAGGGAGTGAGGGGCTGTGCGCTCGAGCGCTGGGAGGGCGTGCCAGACGAACTGGGCAGCCACGAGGGTGCCCCCCGCCAACACCGCCTCAAGAACCGCTGCCCCAGCTCACACGACTGTGCCCGCGCCCGTCGTGGCGTAGTCGGGGTTGGCGGACTGGATGTTGACCCACGCCAGCGGCACGGTGCGCTGAGGGTCGGCCGTTGGCGGCGCGTACATGGCCACCACGTCACGCGGCAGCGCGCCCTGCACGTCCTCCACGCGCACAGCCACCGGCTGGCCGTCCTCCTGCAGCACGCTCACATTCGGCTTGAGCGTAACCGCGGTCTGCGAAAGCACGCTCACACGCTGCAGCGGAAACTGCGGGCGGCGGGCACGGGTGTGTGTGGGCGGCCGTGCCGGCGGCCGCAGGCCACTGCAACAGCGGCAGGGGCGGCGGCGACAGGCACAGCGGCAGCGGCAACAGGCACTGCAGCAGGCGCAGCGAACGGGGGCAGCAGCGGCGGCGGCAACAAGCGCAGCGGCGACAGCGCGCGCCACCTGCGCCGCTGCACAGCGGCGAGCGGGAAGTCCGCGTGCCCAACCGCACAGCCCACCGCACCTTTGACTTTGGGTGCACATACGCGTGCGCGTCCGATCCGCGAGCGGCGAAGCTGACGAGCAGGAATAGCACGAGCAGCCCCCCGCGCGGGGCGCAAGCAGGTCGGCAGGTCCGCGCCATGCGTGAAAGCTACTCCAGAACAGGTGATGATGGCATTGGGGTTGCGGCAAAGCGAGGATCGGGCGCGGGGCTGGGCATATGAGCGCTGCAGATTATCAAAGGCGCGCGCGCGCTCACTCGACCGGCTGCCAAGTGCGAACGCCCCGCCGTGCCCTGCGAGTCAACCGCCAGGTGGTGTGCATACGCACCGTGGGTACACAGCAGTTGAAAAAGAATGCATTCGGAATAGGCCTGAGCGGGCACGGGCTCACGAGGGACCCTGGTGCGTGCGCGCCCTTCTGCAGCGCGCGCGTTCACGGCAGCGCGACCCCTGCTGCGCCCGCGGCGCCGCCACCACCAGGCAGCAACACGGGCTGCGGGGCGCTGCTCGGGCTGGCGGCGGCGGCGCCGCCGCCGCCGCTGGCGCCACCCTGCGGCAGCGGCCGCGCCACGTGCGCCAGCGCCTCTGCGCCCTGCCCCGACGCCAGCTGCCGCGCGTACTCGCGCCCGAGCTCGAACAGCTCCGCGGGGACGCCAAAGTCGGTGGGCCGCATCCTGCGGAAGAGGTGCAGCTCCTTGAGCACCCTGGGGTCGTGGAACGGGGTCACGAGCAGCGAGCGCTCGGCGAACGCGGGCGTGTACTCGGCCGTGCTGCGCCGGAGGAGCCACCAGATCCCGCCGTCGATCACGGGGCGCCAGCGCGCAAATACGAAGGGCCGGGGGTCGACGACGACTGCGGGCGGCGGCGCGTGTGCGCGGGCGGGGGGGAGGCGGAGCGTGCGGGCGGGCGCCTTGCAGGGCCGCAGGCCGCGTTACGCGGTGCCTGCGCAAGGAGGGGCGGCGCGAGGGAGTGGCAACTCACGCGGAACGTGGCTCGAGGCCATGACGCATGAGATGAGGTCGTCGCGGGACGCAAATGTGTTGACAGGCCGCGTCCGCAGCAGCGGCAGCGTCGTCACCAGCAGCGTCGCGGCGCCGCCGGTGCAGCCGTCGGCCGCGTGCTCGGGCAGCGCGTCGCAGAGCCAGCGGCGCGTGAGGCGCCCGAGGATGCCGATGAGGCCCATGGCGCGCCTGCAGGGGGTGAGGGGCGTGGGGGTGATTAGGACCGGGCCGGGGGGCAGGGAGGCCCGAATGTGTGAGTGGGTGGGGCCCCGTGCGTGGCGGCCGGAGCGGGAAGGGCCGGTGTGACGGGGCACCCCGAGCGGGGCTTGACCAAGCTGTCTGGGCCGGGCTGAGGCGGGGCCAAACACCGACTGTGCAGGCAAGGCAAAGAGCACCCGAGCGCGTCAGCGAGCGATGCGCACCGCGGCACGCCAAACTCCTGCAGCAGCGCCTCCCCGTGGGCCGCCGCCGCCTGCGCGCACGCGCCGCCCTTGGCCAGCGCGGTCACCAGCGCCTGTTTGCCGCGCCCCCAAGCAGAGGCAGGAGCGGTGGCCAGGCGTGAGGGACGGGGCTTCCGTGAGTGGCGAGCCCGTAACTCAACGCACACGTGCCCCGCGTACGTGCACGCGCCTTGGTAAATTGGGCACATTATTTGGGGACCCACAGCACATGCTCTCTCCTTGGCTCAGAGGAGGGGGGGGGGAAGGGGGATCCCCTTGTGCCACGTGTTCCATCAGCCTCTGCCGCCCTCCCCGCGCGTGCTCCCTGCCACCCCCCACCGCTCCCGTGCACCCCAACCACCCCCGCACAGCCCGCCCCCGCTCACCCCGCTCGAGCTGCCCAGCATGGGCACCCCGCTCAGGTCGTGGGTGCGCTGCAGCTCGTGCAGGGCACCGAGCTGCCAGAAGACGAGCACGCCGGCGCCGGGCCACGATAGCAGCAGCTTGACCTTCTCGCTCTGGTGCGCCAGCCGCGGCAGCAGCACGCCTGCGCGCGCGCGCGCGCGCGCGCCTGTGTGCCCGCCACATGTGTGTTGCCACATGTGTGCAGAGGGTGGTAGTGGAGGGGTACGGTAGGGAAGAGGCGCGTTCTGAGGGGAACCACGAAGCCAATCGCGTCACGAGCGCGGCACATGCTGTGGCATCAGCATAATCGGATGCCGCGATCGCCTGCGCTCAAGCCATTCATACGGGGGCGCCTTGAAACGCTTATTTACGGCGCGCAGTAGCCGCGGTGGCGCGCAGATCTCGCCGCGCGAGGCGCGCAGTACAGCTACACCCGCAGGTTTGCGGCCTATCGCCGGGGATAAACGGGTGACTGCCTACCAAAAGCAATCAGAACGTACGACACCTCATTCGCACACTAGGTACAGCCGCCCCGGGCATCCGCAGACCGCAGAGCGCGCGCACCTGGCGCACCGCCGGCCGGCAACGCGCTCGCGGCGGCTGCCCCCACACGGCGTGTAATTCTTTCTGCCTGCAAAACTGCCGCGCGGCAAGCTCTATCGCCCCTCGCGCACGCCGCAAATTTGCAGCCTGGTTGACCCTGCCAAGTGCCAAGCGGTATGGCGGGTTTATGTCTAGGGGTTTACCCCTAAACCCAAACCTTAACACCTTGTGAGGCGTCCACAAGGTAAGCTGCACGGCCATGAAGGAGGGACTACGCTGTGCACGGCCGTATCGTTTTAGGGTTGAGGGATTCTGCCTCTGGCCTGGAGCGTCTAGGGTTTAGGGTTTAGGGTTTAGGGTTTAGGGTTTAGGGTTTAGGGTTTAGGGTTTGGGGTTTAGGGTTTAGGGTTTAGGGTTTAGGGTTTAGGGTTTAGGGTTTAGGGTTTAGGGTTTAGGGTTTAGGGTTTAGGGTTTAGGGTTTAGGGTTTAGGGTTTAGGGTTTAGGGTTTAGGGTTTA